>NW_026844366.1:162252413-162338902 GCF_025583915.1 Anolis sagrei ordinatus | reverse complement strand
TGTAGGCCCAAAAAAAAAAAAAAACAAAAAACATCAACACTTCCTGCCTAAAGGTAACAAAAAAACCACAAAATACTCCCCATCAATAAAAAAAACGGACAAATTAAAAAACCTGACTAACTAACTCATTGGGAGATCATATCATCAAAGAATCCCTACTCTATGTAAGAAAGCGTAATAACGTACCCGATTATACTCTACTATTAATTTTAGACAATATTTCAACAATTTGCTGGTTCCTCTCGGCCCTTTACCTCTCTCGATCAATGACCTCCTCTTGTGTGGCCATATAGCCCAAAAAAACCGACAACAACTCAGTCATTCAAAAATCTTGAAGAAAGAACTACTATTAATTTGCTGTCTCTACTTCCTCTTTGTTTTCCAAGTAAATATATTATGCATCTGAAGGAAAGGCAGTTCTCTTTTTTTTAATCATAAGCAAAATGCATTGCACAGAAAGAAGAAATTAAAGGATTTCAGAAGGATGTTGTGCATAATTACCAACCAATTCCTATGGGAATGAGGAGACAAGATTTTGAGGGAAAGAATTCTCTTCCATCGCCCATCATCCTGAAGACTATCTAAGAATGACTCATACTAGTCTCTAAAAGATAAAACCTCATTACAAGTGCATAAAGATTTACTCCCAAGAATGATATGTACTTCCTCCTTTACCATGATTTTTTTGGAAATACAGACAGCCCTTCATATCCATAGATTAGGCATCCACAGACTCAACCATTCATGGCTTGAAAAAAATAAAACTAAAATTGCAAAACACAAACCTTGATTTTGCTTTTTATATAAAGCACACTATTTTACTGTGCCACTGTATATAATGTATCCATGGATTTTGGTATACAGTACATGCAACCAAGCACCAAGTAAGGAGTGCTCCTTATTTGACACTCGGCTGGAGGCAGCCCAACGCTTTGGGCAACGCTTGCAGCCAAGCGCCAAGTAAGGAGCACTCCAGGCCCGGGCACGTAGGCCAGGAAGACTGCACCCATAGGCCCAAAACCTGCACCCATAGACCTGGACACTTTGGGCCTATAGGTGACCCCCCCCCCCATAATGGGTCAAAAGAACACTGCTCTTTTGGCCCCAAAAACAAAACAAAAAAGCAAATATCTGACCTCCCGATTTTGAGGGGCTCAGAGAAAAATGGATCGGGACCCCCACCAAAAGCCAGAACATGAAACGGATCAAGATAAGTACCGAATACACATGACTAGCGGATACCAAAGGCACACTCCATACCAGGGGTTCTCAAACTTTTTCAGCCGCAGAACCCTTTTTGAAGCAAAAGTTTCTCATGGAGCCTCAAGAAATATATATTTTTATGATATATTCTCATATATATAATGTATATATATCAGGCATGGGCAAACTTTCTGACCAACATAAACTTAACAGTATTTCTGTGGAAGGTCCCAGGGCCATCCAGTTCCCCTTCTGCCATGCAGGAAAAGTACTCCCAAAGCATGCCCAACAGACGGTCATCTAGCCTTTGTAGTAACAACAAAAACAACAACAACAGAAAGTCCAGGAGACATCAACTCCTTTATGCCATGCAGGAAAAGCACAATCAAAACACCCTCTGAGTGATGGGAGGGAAATAGGGTTTGGAAGCAAAGAAGATAAGGGGGAAAAGATCTGGGTTGCAAGGAAGGTGAGTAAAAAAAGCTTTTGGTGGCAAGAGAGGCGGGGAGGGAGAGGACCAGTAAAAAGGATGGGAAGCTTGAAGGAGGAGGAGGCAATTGTGGAGCTCCTCAGTATGCTTTGTGAAGCTCCAAAGGGCTCCCTGGAGCACACTTTGAGAACCTCTGCTCTATATAGCCTGTATGGTCCTTCCCTATAATTTCTGTTTTTCCTCTCCCTCGCTTGGAGTTTGGGAAATGATCATGAATCACCACCTACCCTTCTGTCAAGATCTTGATGTTCCCCAGTCTCTTAACTATTCATTAGTTTTTCCCGTTCTCAATTTCTCTCTCTCATTTCTGAACAAGTATTCTATAATATAAAATAATGTACTTTGTTTGTATGGTTATTTCCTCACTAAAATTTCAAAGCAACAGAATCACTATAGATAAAAAGCAAAAGAAGAGGCATCATTAAAATATTCACTATATATGAAAGAGGTGGAGGGAATGACATTTCTGCCTCGTAGATATTTTCTGAGGAAGTTTGCCTGCAAACCTTTCAGTCTCTTCTTGAATTTCCCATCAGTTCAGAGGAAAAGGCTGCATTTCTGGTAAAATTAAGGCCTTCACCAGCTAAACAATAACAATCAATGTAGTGAACATTTTCTCTACTGGGTCTGGGTCTGGTAATTTGTGGCTCTCTAGACATTGTTTTAATACTGTTTTATATTTATATTGTTTGATTGTCACTCCTATCATCCTCACCCATACTAAACAAGGCTATGGAAATTTGGGGAGTGACGGTCCAGCATCATGGACCTGTGCAGTGGGCATGGAATGCCTTTCTGCACATAAACTGTAATAAAACGTGTGATACTTGAAATGTATCGGTTGCATGCATCCAAAAGGTCAATGCAGAATTGATTTACAAAGGTAGTATTATACTCACTGAAGCAGCTGGCTTTACTCCATTTAAGAAAATAGTCATTTCATAAAATACTATTAAGCAAGCATCAAATCACAATTTAAAACACAGTGGCTAGAAATCAGGGTAATATAGTCCATAAATACCTCAAAAGGTATTTATTATTTTTATTATTTTGTTAGGGCCCTCTTGCCTTAAGCACCATTCAAGGGACAGTGAGTTTCTAGTCCTATAGAGGTTTGTTCAGCTGCAACTCTCATCTTTCCTAGCCAGAATAATCAATGGTGAAGACTGATGGGACATTTGGAAGGTCCAACATTTGGAAGGCAATACAGAGGAAGGAGTCCAAGATCACTTCCATTGAATATGAGAAGAATTCTCTTTATACCTTGTGTGCACCATGATGGATAGGAGTCCCTGGTGGCGCAATGGGTTAAACCCTTGTGCTGGCAGGTCGGATGCTCGAATCCGGGGAGAGTGCAGATGAGCTCCCTGTGTCAGCTCCAGCTCCCCATGCCGGGACATGAGAAAAGCCTCCCACAAGGATGGTAAATCCTCAAAACATCTGGGCATCCCCTGGCAATGTCCTTGCAGATGGCCAATTCTCTCACACCAGAAGAGACTTGTAGTTTCTCAAGTTGCTCCTGACACGGGGAAAAAACACCATGTTGGATGGTGAACTCTTGGGGATGGGACACTTGGGAGCATGGCTTGTGCTTGGAGTCCAATCCCTGCAGAGTTTCTCCAAATGGCTCCTTAGAGAAATTCAGCTGGAATGCCACTGAAATCAAGGAATGGAAAAGTAATCCCTTAGTTTCTCGTTTCCCTTCAGAAATGACAATTTCATGCCTCATGAGGCTTAAAAGTGGGACAAAGACGATCTTGCTTTGGAAATCTGTACATTTTCAAGGCCTCTGTGGCAATACGGGGGTGGGGAATGCACACAATTGAAAAATATACACATTTCACCAAGTGCATTTTGCCTAAGAAAACCCTATAAAATTCTTGGAGTCACCACAAACTGACAGGTGACTTGAAGGGACAAACACATGCACACACATTAGAATAATGCATGGCAAACAACTTCAGGCAGTATAAAAATGCATACATATGCACATACATTTTCCGATTCAACATGTTCATTGTGCTAGCCAAAGGCAATGAACTTTAAAATATGCCGAACATTCAAAAGGAAAAAAACAAAAAGCACCCTCTTTTTACACGCTGTTACAGTTCATGTAAAGGATGAAAACATTTCAAATGATAGAGACATTTCTAAATTGCCAACATGAAAAACAATTTAATACTTTGAATCTACATATAACACATTTCTTTAGTTCTGAGACACAATTCTTCCCCATATAAACATAGGGTGCATTTTAGAATCGCTTTAGGAGCTTTTCTTATAAAGTTTTTTATGTTAGTGGTACTATTTATTTTTTGTGTCAGAAGTGAGTTGAGGGTCAAAATGCATTTGAAAAATAAAGTTTTAAAAACTTGGCTTTATGCTTAAAGTCCTTTGACCAGAAGCTGGCCACTTGGAGTTGTTATAAGAAGGTTTTCCATTATGCATGTGGCAGGGCTCAGGCTGCATTGTAGTTGGTGGTCTGTGGTTTGATCTTCTCTGCACTCACATGTTGTGGACTCCACTTTGTGGCCTCATTTCTTAAGGTTGGCTCTGCATCTCGCACCTTCAGCACCTTCCAAGTTGCCCAGTCTTTTGTGTGCCCATGGGGAAGTCTCTTTATTCGGTATCAGCCACTGGTTGAGGTTCCGGATTTTAACCTGCCACCTTTGGACTCTCGCTTGCTGAGGTATTCCTGCAAGTATCTCTGTAGATCTTAGAAAACTATTTCCAATTTACTATGTGCCCAGGAGGGAGTTTCTCATTGGATTTCAACCACTGATTAAGGTGCTGGGTTTTAATCTGCCACTTTTGGATTCTCGCTTGCTGAGATGTTCCCGCGGGTATCTCTCTCAGTCTTAGGAAGCTGTTTCTTTCTTTTTTAAAATAAATTTTATTGATTTTCAATCTAAAAGGAAGCTGTTTCTTGATTTAAGCCATTGGCATGCCGGCTGATATCCAAACAGGGGATGAGCCAGAGATGTCACTGCCTTGGTCCTTTCATTGCTGGCTGCTACTTCCCAATGGATGTCAGGTGATGCAATACTAGCTAAACAGTATAATTTCTCCAGTGGTGTTGGGTGTAGACATCATGTGATAATGCGCTGTGTCTCATTAAGAGCCACATCCACTGTTTTAACGTGGTGCAATATATTATACACTGGGCATATGTATTCAGCAGCAGAATAGAAAATGCAAGGGTAGATGTCTTCTTAGAATTGAAGAAATACATCATTTTGAAAATGTTGGCCAAGATCTTGTATCATCAAATATACAGTAGTTACAACAAAGATGCCCCACTGCTGCATTTGCATCTGACTATTTGATTTCCTCCCAAACCAATCTTAGAAAAGAGAATGACCAAAGTCAATCTAGCAGTAGAAACTACTTTAATCTAAACTGGTTGACTATCTGTTATTTGAATATTAGTGTACACACAAATATATATGCACACGTATGCGCGCGCACACACACAAGCTATTTCTTGGAATTTCAATTTTCATATAGTTTGAGCATCCCTTTTCCAGAATTCTCTTCAAAATATTCTGAAATCTGAAATTGCCCACACAAATGATAGCAACACATTTACTTTCTGATCATTCAATGCATGCAAGTTTGGTTTCATGCACAAAATTATTATTATTTAAATAGTATATAAAATTAACTTCAAGCTATGCATATAGGGTACATATGAAGCATAATTTTGTATTTAGAATCCGGTCCTATTGCCAAGAGATTTCATTATGTATGCATGTATGTGCAAAAGCAGGTATTTATTAGGCATGTGCAATCCATGCTTATGGTTCTAAAGCACTTACAAAACTGAAATTCTGGTGGTGAAAACTAGGGTGTGCTGGTGCTTTGCTTCTACAATATTGCTAAAGTTCTGGTTTTCCAGAATTCTCTTCAAAATATTCTGAAATCTGAAATTGCCCACACAAATGATAGCAACACATTTACTTTCTGATCATTCAATGCATGCAAGTTTGGTTTCATGCACAAAATTATTATTATTTAAATAGTATATAAAATTAACTTCAAGCTATGCATATAGGGTACATATGAAGCATAATTTTGTATTTAGAATCCGGTCCTATTGCCAAGAGATTTCATTATGTATGCATGTATGTGCAAAAGCAGGTATTTATTAGGCATGTGCAATCCATGCTTATGGTTCTAAAGCACTTACAAAACTGAAATTCTGGTGGTGAAAACTAGGGTGTGCTGGTGCTTTGCTTCTACAATATTGCTAAAGTTCTGGTGGTGAAAATTTCAGAACTCTAACAAAACTTTCAAAATTTCATTATTATTTCATTATTGATGATTTTTATGACAGAACTAATTAGGAACTGCCATTTATAATGAAATTTTGAAAGTTTTGTTAGAGTTCTGAAATTTTCACCACCAGAACTTTAGCAACACTGTAGAAGCAAAGCACCAGCTCCTAGTTTTCACCACCAGAACTTTAGTTTTGTAAGTACTTTAGAACCATTTAGAACCATGGATTGCACATGCCTAGTATTTATGTTAGTCTGGTTTATGGAACTGTAGAAGGAGGAGTCTGGTTTGTGGAATTATGAGAGAAGGATGCCGTTCTAAGACTGCGCTGAAATAGCCAGTCTGAGTTTAAGGCCTGAGGGCTGAAGAGGCAGCTAGTGCCCGGTAGGGTCAAAGGCAGAGAGCCTGTAGCCTAAAGTCTTGCAGTCTCGGTGAGGGCTGTAAAGGATTAGTTTAATAGTGAAGTGAAACTTGTGGTAAAGTTTTAAAATAGTTACCTCGGGGAGGAGCAATTGGTTATACAGACCCCAGTGTGAGTGGGCTGTTTAGTTTTAAGGGGCTTTAAGCAACAAGTCTAAAAGTCTCCTGTTTGAAAGTTCTAGTGTTGAACCAGCAATTCAAGAATTGAACTATTTTTGTAACAATTCAGAATTGTACTAGTAAACTGCAACCATTAAGCTTTTATGCCTGTTTAAATAAACATCTTTCTCTGTTTGAACCAAATGAATGTCTCTGTGTGCCTCATATGCAAACACATATAAGGAGGTAGCTAACTGAAGTAATCTTAAAGTGGTGGCAGCGATAATAAACATCACTAGTAATTCTATAACAGGGTGTTGTCGTTCATTCCTTCAGTTGTTTCCGACTCTTCGTGACCTCATGGACCAGCCCACGCCAGAGCTCCCTGTCGGCCGTCACCACCCCCAGCTCCTTCAAGGTCAATCCAGTCACTTCAAGGATGCCATCCATCCATCTTGCCCTTGGTCGGCCCCTCTTCCTTTTTCCTTCCATTTTCCCAGCATCATTGTCTTCTCTAAGCTTTCCTTTCTTCTCATGATGTGGCCAAAGTACTTCACTTTGCCTCTAATATCCTTCCCTCCAATGAGCAGTCGGGCTTTATTTCCTGAAGTATGGACTGGTTAGATCTTCTCACAGTCCAAGGCACTCTCAGCACTTTCCTCCAACACCACAGTTCAAAAGCATCTATCTTCCTTCGCTCAGCCTTCCCTATAGTCCGGCTCTCACATCTGTAGGTGACTATGGGGAATACCATTGCTTTAACTATGAGGATCTTCGTTGCCAGTGTGATGTCTCTACTAACAGGGTAGGATCACAATTAGGTCACAATTAGTTCCTTCACAGACTACAACTCTGGAGACCAGGGTTTCAATACCCACTTGGCCATGAAAAGCCACTTAGGTTTGGGGGTCACTGTAAGTCAGAAATGAAGGCACACAACAAATCAAAGTCTTGTTGCTTCAACCCTATGAGCCAGGGCTCCATGCTTCACTCCATTTGTAGCACCAAGCAATTCATTCAAAGCACAGTCTTCCCATATCAGCAACTTCTTGTTTGAAGAGAGGCTGGCACTGTGTATATGAAGTGTCCATCGGGAAAGCAAGGAGAGAACTTTAATTATTTTAATCTCTCTACATTATTATTGTCAGAGATAAAATGGAAAAAAACCTACCTTTGTAGTATTAATATCATCAACACAGCCTTAAAGCATTAATTCCTAAAGTCCCTTGCTTTAAATTAGTGTTAGTTTTTTCAAACATGGGTTTTTCCCTTCTCTTGCATTGCCCTTCCTCAGTATGTCAAATCTCTTAGCACTCCATAATAAAGGATTTGAGAAAACAATGATCACTTAGGCCACAATGGTGCCTTCATATCCCTCGGAGATCATGTGGACAGTTGTGTAATTATAGTCCTTTAAGCTCCATCTTATCTACATGTTTAACTAGCAATTTTATGATTAAGCCATTCTTGGAAAGCCATATTAACTATACAATCAAGCACCAGCTTTAGTTTGTCTTGTAATTATGTTGTTAAGATAAACCCCCTCCATAATTAAACATCAATCTAAAAATAACAGGGTTTGCATGAGCCTGACATAATAAAATAAAATAAAAACACCTTAATTCTCTCTTAATACTAAAATAAATTATTTTCCTTCCTTCTTATAAGCTGGACCTTTACCTCTGACAGTAATTTTGCCTTATCTTCATTAGCAACATAAATGTCAGACAGCTGTCATTGAATTATAGATTTCTTACTGAGGTCTACCCTTGTAGTTTTTACTCAATATGATGGGGAAATTGGCACATTGTCATTTATTTATCTGTCATCTGTACGCAGATGATGTCCAACTCTGTCACTCCTTCCCACCTGCTACTAAGGAGGCTGTCGAGGTCCTGAACCGGTGCCTGGCCGCTGTAATGGTCTGGATGAGGGCGAACAAACTGAAACTTAAATCCAGACAAGACAGAGGTACTCCTGGTCAGTCGCAAGGCCGAACAGGGTATAGGGTTACAGCCTGTGCTGGACGGGGTCGCACTCCCCTTGAAGGCGCAGGTTCGCAGCTTGGGTGTGACCCTGGATTCATCTTTGAGCCTGGATCCCCAGGTTTCAGCGGACCAGGGGAGCATTTGCACAGCTTAGGCTGGTGCGCCAGCTGCGCCCGTACCTTGGGAAGTCTGACTTGGCCACGGTGGTTTTAGTGTTGTTGTTTTTTGTTCAGGCCTGTTGTTCTTCATTTGACACCCCCCAAACCCCCCCCCCTTGGGAACCTTTTGTTTGGGATTTTTATACCCTTGGGCCCTCGTTTAGTTTTCTTTTCTGGGATTATTATTTTCTTCATTTCTTTTTCGTTTTCCTTTGTTTTTATCCTGATTCTTCATTAATAGTCCGCTTTTAACCAAATCTATTTTTTTCCTTTGCCTTTGGGAAGTCTGACTTGGCCACGGTGGTACACGCTCTTGTCACATCCCGCCTGGATTACTGCAACGCTCTCTACGTGGGGCTGCCCTTGAAGACGGCCCGGAAGCTTCAGCTGGTTCAGCGTGCGGCAGCCATGTTACTAACTGGAGCGGGAGCAGGGAGCATACAACGCCCTTGTTGTCCCAGCTCCACTGGCTGCCGATTTGCTACCGGGCCCAATTTAAGGTGCTGGTGTTATCCTACAAAGCCCTAAACGGTTCCGGCCCAAAATACCTTTCGGACCGCATCTTGGCCTATGAGCCCACGAGGGACCTTGAGATCGTCTGGGGAGGCCCTTCTCTCGATTCCGCCTGCCTCACAGGCACGTCTGGCGGGGACGAGAGAGAGGGCCTTCTCAGTGGTGGCCCCCCGGCTGTGGAACGCCCTCCCTGCTGACATCAGACAGGCGCCCTCTCTCATGGCTTTCCGTAAGAGCCTAAAGACCTGGCTCTTCGAGAAGGCATTTAACTAGTGCCAGACTAATTGACAATGACAATCGGAACGGAATATGGATTATGAGACTGGTAGGTTCCTATGTTGTGACGGTGCGGATTAGTTAGTGTAATTTAGATTAATGTGTTATATGGTTTGTTGATGTACTCTGTGCTCTTTGTAAACTGTTTTTATATGTTGTACACCGCCGCGAGTCGCCCTAGGGCTGAGAGCGGCGGTCAACAAATGCATTAAATAAATAAATAAATAAATAAATAAATTTAGGAATACTGTAGCTGACAAAGGCCAGAATTTGTCAGGGCTGGGTGCATTGAGCCACATGTCACCAGAGGTTTTTCTACTCAAATCAGTTGGGAACTGGCAGAAATGTAGACATGACCTCTGTCGAAAGGTCATGAAACCTTTCGACAGAGGTCATGTTCGGTTTCAACTACAGTTCAGTTTCAACTGCAAAAGTACAGAGCACACAACCGGGAAATAAGTTGCATGTGTGGTCTTTGTCCATTTGGGAACCCTACGATGACCTTTGATACCACCCAAGCATGACAGCACAGTAGTGTGGGAAAGGTGATATTTTGTGTAAATGAGTGCTTGTTAGTTTTATGAACAGTTATAAGTTGTGCTACTTATGTGGACTGATGACCAATGCACAATACCTATGTCCAGCGAATACTGGAGTTACACACATGGGACCATTGCCCATGTGATACTGCTTTAAAGTGTAGCATATTAATGTGCATTGCCTGCATGCATTTCACACTGCAATTGCAAAATAGCCTGTCAATCTTGTGCCTTGATCATTAATCCACATATGTTGTGCTAGGCTGCTACTCAGCATTGAGCTTGATTAATGTAACTCTTCTGACAGATATTTACACTGCTGAAGTGATGCAGAATCTTGGCCAAGGTGCGTCTTCTCCTAGCCATCACTATTGTGGAGCTAGCAATAGGGCTTGGACACAGTCCCTGGTTTGAACCTCGAAACCTAGGCTTCGAGGTTCAAAGTTGAGTCCAAGAGTATACCCAAAATGTGAACCCCTGTGTCTTCAAAGAGAGTGTAACCATTCTTAACACAGGTGACATCCCTATTCCCTGATCCAGCTTCTGGCTGACCAAACCTATGTCTTGTCTGGATGAAGTTTCAGTTTGTCTGACCTCATCTAATCCAGGATTAGGATAGCAACCTTGGATTGGGGTGAAAAGGAATAGTAGAGTTTGGTGTCATTACATATTGATGACACTGTACCCCAAACTCTGGATGATCTCTTCTAAGTTTCATGCACGTATTAAAAATAATTGGGGAGGGGACAAAGCACCAAAGACCCTCATAAGCCAGTGGCTAGGGAGTCAAACAAAAGACTTCTACCACCATCTTTTGGCCCCTCTAGGAAGAAATGGAACCACTGCAAAACAATGCCTCTAAGTCGGCTCAGAAAGATACCATGGTAAATGATATTGAAACTACTGAGGGGGTTCAGCAAAAGCAATAGGACAACTCCCCATTCAATTTTCTACATAGGTCATCCACCAAGGTGACTAAGTGGTGGTTTGCCACCCTCCATGGCTAATCATTGGAGCAGTGGCATAATTCTAATGGTCCATGTCCTGTTTCACCTTCAGCTGATACTTTTCCATCCCATGTGGAGAAGCATTGCAGCACAACTTCCCCTGCGCTGGTCCAGTAGTTGTCTAAGGAACTTGAGAAGCCTCCCATGTTCCAAGGAAAGCATCCTGGCTCCACAGAGCCTAGCTGGAAATTGCCGTACATTGTGTGATGGGTGGTGTGGGGCTCCGACGAGAAGTGTCCTGGCAGTGTCCTAGGATGCTAAATTCACCTCGTGTGATGAGGTGGTAAAGCCATATCTCACCAATAGCCAGGACTGGTAACCCAATACATCCAGAAACCCCTGGAGTTGGGAGATCACCACACACTCTAATACCTTGTCCACAAGTGTTCGGTTGGACATTGAGCAATAATTGCCCATAATAGAGGAATTCAAAGATGGCATTTCAATGAATGCATTAAAACTGCCTCTGCTAGGCAAGCTGGAATGCTGCCTTGTTGTGAGGAGGCATTTACTATCCCCTTCACTCATTCAGCCAGCCCCACCTTGGCCTGTTTGAGAAAGCATCTAGCACACATGGGGTGGTTATTCAAGTTGTTCAAGAAGTAACACACTCTCCAACATTTCACATATGAAAACTGAGACACGCATTGTCAATCAACATCAGATTGCGGCTGGGATGACAAATGTTATAAAAGATGAAGCAGACACAACAACAACAACAACAGTTTATTTCTATCCCACCTCCTCTCCCCAAGGATACCAGGAGTCCAAAAGGAAAGAGTGGTTGATAAATTAATAGTGTGCGCGCAAGAGGAGTTGGAAAGATAAAGCAAACTGGACTCTGACAAATTGGTATAATTATATAGTAAATATGTTAAATGTGGAAATAACAAATTGTAAATTGAACAATTTAGACAAAATAGGAAATGTTATAATAATTAAGAGCATGTGGGATCCTGTTAGGAATTATTTAGAGACTGTATTAAGATGTGGAGTGGATAATTAAGATTAAGACTGATATTTCAAATGTAATTTCTGTAGTTTATAAATTATATGTTCAGGGGTGTGTGTGTGGGTAAAACAATAAAATAGAATTTTTTTTTAAATGACATATATATACAATAAAGTGCAGTACAGTAAAATACATATGATGAAATAAACTATTTAGTAATTAACAATGTATCCAATTGAAGTAACACATAAAAATACAGCATAATAATTGCTTGGATCTATAGAGAAAAGCAGAACCTCTCCCCCCCCTCCACTTCCTCTCCACCAGCTGAGTGAATTGAGTACTAACTACTTTTGCACTTTGCATTCAGTTTTTAATAGTTTGAAGTAGAGAATGAAGATGAGGAGGAAGAAGGAGATAAAATCAGGAACATTTTAAAAACATTTGAACAAATGGGGTTACAGAGGATTTATTGAAACTGTGCCAAATCATGACAGTTCATGCATGTAAATTAAAAAATAAAATAAAATAAAAGGTGGGGGATGGAAGCTGCAGTGCTTAAAAGGCACAACACAGTGTTAAGACACGGTGGTTTGTCTTTTTCTTTTCTTTTTGAAAGACAACCATTTTTCTGTCTCCTTTCCAGTCCAACCTAGATGCAATCTTTTTCTCAGTGCGGTTCAGCTACATAACCTACACATCCAGGTTCTTTGAACTGATAACAGTGCTTTAGCTGTTATTGAAATTGACAGGGCAAGACAGTTATAAATAAATTAATATCACAATACATAACACTGTGTTGTCTTTCATGACATCCAAAATCTGCTGCCTTAGGCAGTCACCTCAGGCTACCTCGTGGTTGGGCCAGTCATGGATTTTTGAACCAATTTTGTTGTTCTGGTGGCTGGTTATAAAAAAAAGTGTAAGTTCACAGACTTGCAGCTCTATTGCACAAAGGTGGTAAAGTGGTATAGAAGCAAGACTATCACCTGTGTCAACAGTTCCTGTTTCAAAACACCATGTGCAACCTGTTGCCGGTCTGCCCCCTTCCTGTGACAAATCTTTCCCCTTCTATTGATGGGGAAAGCCTGTTAATAGCTGTTGATAATGCCACAGTGCCACAGATTATATCATGGGATGAAGTGATATCGGGGGAACAATTGTGCTGGTCCCCTCTCCCCACTCCCAATAACTATTTTTTTCTGTGACTTAAAAACACTTAGAGAAGAGTAGTAGTACAGGAAGAGGGAATTATATTCTTAACAGTAAGTATGGTCAAGGAATAATGGATTGGTTAATCATCGCATAATTATGGAGGATTTCAATACCAGAAATTATTATTATGACAAGTTGCTGGTGTCTGTGATGCTTTGAATGCTGTGGGGTGTGATAATGTCCTTAAGGCAGCTAAAAAATTAGAAAGTTTTATCTGCCATTTTATCTGGACAGCAACTCACACCATCAGATATAGAAAGTAAAGGATGTCAGCAGTGGGATAAAAGACAAATGAATGTTAAATAAATAAATGCAAGCATGGATCATTCTGCCAGGATGGATCCAGAACATAGCCCACCAGCGTCCATCACATGATGCAGGGCTACTTCCAGCTGGGCTCCGTCCTGACACATAGTAAGATGGAACCCAGAGAACACAGGTGGCTTCCTGTGTTCTCATTAAGGACCTTATTGCATAAGACTTGGGATCCATCCTAGGATGCTTCCAGGGCAGACACCATCACATGACTCTGAGAAGCTTTCTAGGATGGAACTCTGGCTACCTGTATTCTCATTAGGTAATTGGGGGGAAAACTAAGGGGAAAGCCAGGTGGCAACTCTTTCCCCGTGTAATGATGGTTTTCCCCACTGCCAGTTGGATTTGCCCCCCTGCCCCACAGATGTTCCCACTGTCCCCCAGCTTGAGGACCTCAATGTCATGAGGTCCTTACTAAGCTGGGGACAGCACCAGGGTTTCCCCTGTGTCATGGGGAAATGGGTGATGTGGGCGATGTGGGGCACTTAACAATTTCCCCCGCTGCCAAAGGGATTTGCCCCCCTGCCCAACAGATTCACTGTCCTCCAGCTTAAGGATCTTCCTGTGATGAGGTCATTAATGTGTTTCTGCTTTAGGATGGTGTATACAAAACGTGAGGCAGATTCTGAGATGAGAACTGGAATGCTTTGTCATGACAGTGTGCTGTTTTGGCTTTGAGTCTGTCCATTTGGCTTATGCCAGAAATAGGTCATGGTCCTGTCATTCATGCCTCTGAGTTCATGAACTGGGACAGGAAGTTTGTACATTGGGAACAGCTGGATTCCTTCATTCTGCTTTGCATTTTCATCTGGGAAAGCCATCACATGAGCTGATATAAAAATAGAACTAAGACAGTATTTCCAGTTTTAGGCTAAAGACCTAAAAATGAACAGATTGTTTCCTTGGAGTGTGCTATAGAATTGCAATTAACTTATGACAAATATGGATTACTGAATCCATCTGATTACTTTTGTAAAGGTCATGCAGTCAAGATGCGACAGATTAAATATTGAATGATGCCTACTTGGCTGTGTCAGATTCAGAGCCTGGAAATATACTTTTAAGAAGAATGTGTTCCAGACTATCGTGCTATCATATTTGCTCAGGGATAAATAGCTTCAGTGCATCACTCTATTTATTCTTCTTTGAAAGAAATTGTCTGACTCTGCAATGGATCACTCGCAGCAATGATCTGGAAAAGTCCAATATGAATACTTATGGTGCTGATGACTACATTGCTCTCAGGACCTTTGGAAAGTGTAATTCCTTCTAGCATCCCCCAGTTGGCATGGGATGGCCATGTTGGTCCAGGGCATTCTATGAGTACAAAAAGTATGCTCTGAGTAACGTATTGTCGAAGGCTTTCATGGCCAGAATCACTGGGTTGTTGTAGGTTTTTTCGGACTATATGGCCATGGTCTAGAGGCATTCTCTCCTGATGTTTCACCTGCATCTATGGCAAGCATCCTCAGAGGTAGTGACCTCACTACCTCTGAGGATGCTTGCCATAGATGCAGGCGAAACGTCAGGAGAAAATGCCTCTAGAACATGGCCATATAGCCCGAAAAAACCTACAACAACCCTATGCTCTGAGTATTCCCCACTTTGTGCTTCGTCTATAACTGACTGCAATGGTTTGATTGAATCCAGATTAGAAAAACTATTTGGAACAATCTTCAGTTTGGTCCTTATACCAGAAGGAACTGTGTTAGTGAACAAAGCAGCCACAACTTTATGGCCTACATCATCTGCAATGGGGCAACCAACCGGGAACAAGTGGACACTCAGTCTTCTAGGGGTAAATGCCACCAGGGGTGGCTCAACACATTACGCTAAGTAAGCATTTGCAGTATAGTTGATTTTCCCCAGGGGCACTCTTGAGGTGCTCTTGGAGGAAAATAGACCTTGACATATGCGAGTTGTAGTTACTGGGATGTATAGTTCACCTACAATCAAAGAGCATTCTGAACTCCACCAATGATGGAATTGAACCAAATATGGCACACAGAACTCCCACGACAAACAGAAAATATATACCAGTGATTGGTTGGGGGGAGGGGCAAAATACTGTTTGCTTACCGTTGAAAATTACCTAGAGCCACCTCTGAATGCCACCTGACTTGGAAGCAGGGTGTTGGCTGCTCTGCTTCATCACTGGGTGCTGATCAGTTGTACTTGAAGGGAGCCTCCCAGCTGGGGCAAAGGATACCTCAAATATAACTTCCCCAGCTGGCCAGCTGTGTGAAGCAGACACACACCACTTTTTTATTACGTCAGAAGTGACTTGAAAAACTGCAAGTAGCTTCTGGTGTAAGAGAATTGGCTGTCTAAAGAGATATTGCCCAGAGGATGCCCAGATGTGTTACCCTTACCACCCTGTGGGGGGTTCACTCATGTCCCGCATGGGAGCTGGGACTGACAGATGGATCCGTCTCACAGATTCGAACCGCCGACCTTCAGTTCAGCAGTTCAGCCAGCAAAAGGGTTTAACCCATTGCGCCACCATGGCTCCAGATTAATCCCTGAAATCATAAAACTTTGAGTGCTCACACCTTGCTATTTATGATAGAGAGCTATTGAGCCAAATTGTAAGCATCCAGCATGAAGTAGAATAACGTGCATGGAATGGTCCAGTATTATCTTCCTTTACATGTGATCCCAGGTCTGATGGAGCTATGACTGCCTCTTCTTCTCTCCCTTATTGGCTATCGCAATGGCAGCTGAAGTGGAGGGAGGGCCTTTCATCTGCTTCTGGATATAGACATGATAGAGTTAAATTTAGCAAGGGAACTATAGAAATCTACATGCCTCCAGAAGCAGATGGGATGCTTCTTAAAAGAACACAGCAACGTCTTGTATGTATACCAACCTCCCTTCCTATTTACATAAGAATCATCTTTGGAGGCAAAATGTTTACCCTGATCTTCCTGCACTTCATTACTCCATCTGCTCCTCATGACGTGTTAATATTGCACGTCAAACTAGAAAAATGGGAAGTGAGTATTCAAAAGAGTATTACCAAAGAGAACTGCTGGGACATTACTTATAGAAAACAGGCATGCACGAAATAGTGGTTGTTTAAGCTTTACCTGTCAAATAATCAGTCATCATCCAGTTAGTGAGAAAAAACTCCAACCATGACCTCAAGTGGTATACTGCTGGCCACAGCCTGAAATGATTATTTAATGTTAGATAGGATGACAGTGAGGTTGGGTAGGAGTTTTGTGTAGAATAAATCCCATGTGTGGATTTTATAGAGCGCAAGTTCCCAATTACCTTTTTTTTCCATGTAAGGAGCAACTTGAGAAACTGCAAGTTGCTTCTGGTGCGAGAGAATTGCTGTCTGCAAGAATGTTGCCCCAATTACAGAAAACAGCATTTTCTGTGACAATAAATTCTTCATAGAAATACTATGTTCTGCAAAAAATGTTGTAATTTTGTACTTAGTCTGCACAAATCTCACACATGGTTGATGTGCAGAGAAGAAGAAAAAAGTTCCTTGCTCACTGGCCCCTCTCATTCAGGACACTCTATTCAGTCTTTCTATCCCTTAACTCTTTTTCTCACCCTTCCCAAGCACTCTCCCTGTTACCATTTGTTTGTTTTCTTTAGTGGTAGCACCTCCACACTTATGTTTTTCAATACCTTATGTCACAAACACTCTCTGGCTTCTTTCAATAAAAAGAGACAACAGGAAGCGAGATGAAAAGGAGTCAGTGTTCACTCCCTGGGAAAGCGTGGGCGTCCTCGCAGCGGTTGGAAGGATGCTACCGTAGTTCTCAGAACCATGCTGTGTCTGCCTCTTCCTTCAGAGCAGAGGTCTTCAAAAGGGCAAAGCGAGGCATGCAGTTTGCTGTAAGTCTCCTTTGGCTGCCATAAGGGCTGGTTTTGTGGACCACATAATCCCAGATTGGCCCTGCCATTAGGTAGAGTGGTACCTTGGTCAGCAAATTTTGTCATGGAAAGGAAGCAAGTTTGTCGTTATTGCATCTTTACAGCCAGAGAAGAGAAACATTTCTGGTTTTGATGCAATGCTATCAAAGTAACGTGGCTCGTCTTCAATAGTATGCCTCTTGTTTCAGGTATATAAATGGTACTATTCTTTGCTTAGCAGCAAAAATTATTACTTGCTTTCGTGTGGCAACTTGGATAGATGTAAGAATTGGTCAGTGGAACGCATCTCACCACGCTAAACAGTGGATGTGGCTCTTAATGAGACATGCTGCGGAGTGTCTGCGCCCTACACCACTGGAGAAATTACACTGTCCAGCTGGTATCGCACCACCTGACATCCTCCGGGAAGTAGCAGCCAATAGTGAAAGGACCAAGGCAGAGACATCTCCAGCCCATCCCTTGTTTGGATATCAGCCAGCACATCAATGACTTAAATCAAGAAATAGTTTTCTAAGATCTACAGAGACACTCGCTGGAACACCTCAGCAAGCGAAAGTCTAAAAGTGGCACGCTCAAACCCAGAACCTCAACCAATGCGATACCAAATGAGAGACTCCCCCCTGGGCACACAGAAAACTGAGAAACTTGGAAGGCGCTGAACAGACTGAGCTCTGGCACTACGAGATGCAGAGCCAACCTTCAGAAATGGGGCTACAAAGTGGAATCCATGACATGCAAGTGTGAAGAGCAAACTACAGACTACCTGCTGCAATGCAACCTGAGCCCCGCCACATGCACAATGGAGTACCTTCTTGCGGCAACACCAGAGGCACTCCAAGTGGCCAGCTACTGGTCAAAGGACATTTAATCAACTACCAAGCTTGCAAATTCTGTGTTTTGTCTGTTTGTTTGTTTGTTTTTGTTAAAAATGTAATACAAATGTCTGGTTGCTGATGACACGATAAATAAATAAATAGTGTTGCTTTCTCCCACGTTCCTGTTTTCTCAAAGGCTTTCCATCCCAAATATGGAAGCATTTGGAATATGAGTGTATTCTTCCTGACATTCTCACCCATCCACACTGGCCATGTGCAATAGCAAAAGTCCGTTTTTTGGTTCCAAGACAAACACACACATGAAATCAGTGGAACCAACCTACATCTTAACTTTCAAAAGATACTCCAGCTGGAACTAATACTTGGATGTAGGCTAGCATTTTCAACACTGAAAAGGTTGTTTTGGACCTCCTTGCTATGGAAAGCTATTAGATATGAGGATATTGTCAGGAGGGAAAGGGGAGTGACGATTCTAATTTGTACCCAGGGATTCAAACCTTTTAAGACCTTTGTATTCATGGGGGATACATTCACTGCTGGACTGCAGTTACCTGTAGGTATGGATAAAAATGAATGCCATTAAATTATTGTATATGCTAATGTATAAGTCAAACTCATGTATTGTGGATTTTGATATGGCCCATGTAATAAGTTGAGGGTCATTCCATGGAGGAGAGAAAGCACCAATGTTGCCTCAGGAAGCCCTGGCTGTCACGACCATGTCTCTTCATTCAGGCATTCAAAAAGGACTGAAGTAGTACCATGGTGGTAAGAGTAGATGGGGCTGGCGCTTCTTTTAGGTTCTCTTACGATAGACTAAGCTCTTCTCTTTCATCAATCTACTCAGAGAAAAAGATGGTTCCTCTTTACAAAAAATAAGAGTTAAGATACATTATTCACATTGACCCATAGATAGGTTTTACTCAATGTTGAGGTTTGATTTTTAACTAAAACTTCTAAATGTATACATGAGTATAAATTTATACATTATAGGGTAGTTTAATTATGTCCCCAACATACCATTCCAAATTAATATCACGAGATTATTAAGAATAGCTTTGGCCATAACTTCATAAGCACCTATGTTATAAGAATATGCTACTTTCTAAAGCATATAAAGATCCTAAGCTCTTACAAAGAGCAGTACAAAATAAAACATTATACAAACACAATACAGATATGCTTACTTTGTACTATGCTTCTTGCAACACATTAATATTGCTTTGTGTCTCATTGTCCCTTTCAAATCCTGTGTGTTTCCCCGGAGAAAGACATCTGACTTTATTTCAGGTTCCTTTAGCTTACAGATTCCTAGATGCTAGGAATACCTAGTTTTCTTAGAGAGACCACTGCCCCCCCCCCCCGGAAATTGCAGGTATGGGTTATGTAGTTATGATAGTCCTACTCTATATGTCTCATCCATTTTTACTCATGCCCTCACCTGATCATATCATACATCTGAAGAGCAGATGTAGAGAGGATCTCCAAACTCAGGCTGAATTTGGAGTACCTGCTTCCCTAGACCAAGAAGATGAGTAGAGTCAATGTTCATGGGCTGTCTTCTAATCCTGTGAACTGTTGGACACAGTCACTATTAGTTTAGGTCAATGGAAGTTTAAAACTTATGTAATTTCAGATCCAGGAACTCTCAAACTATTCATTCAGAAATATCTGAAGTTTGAATGTAAGTAAAAGATAGAAGCAATGTACAAATGTAGTAAACTTTTTATTATGTATTGTGTGTTTTCCTTTCATGATTTTATGTAGCCGTTGAAGAAAATCTTAAGAATACACAGAAACAAGGATGAACCAAGTTTTTTCTGCAAATAAGTAACTACATAACATATATCTCTTGTTTCCTCTATGGATTTCTTTGGATGCTCTCCATATTTTGCTTCAGTTGTTTTGGAAGCCATGCAAGGGGGGAAAGGATAATTTATTTGCCATATCTGCACTGTTTACACAATTATTGATCAATATCCATCTTCTGCAACATGTTTTCCCTCCCTCTGATGCCTAGCAGAGGAATTCCATTTTATAGATATGTGTTAAGGGTCAAAAATCCATTGGCAGGAAAAATTCCCATGCCAATTAATTTCAATTGGAGCAGAATTTGGAGGGCCCACATCTCTTCCCCCCACTTCATTTGACTGTAGTTAGAAGGAACTGTACTGTGCTAAATAGTGTGTACAGTATTTAGTGAATCCAAGCCCTTCTGAACAAACTGGGCTTTCCATCCCCACAACCACCAGAACACAACTGCAGGACATTTATGAAAGTAAATCATTACCAGGAAGATTCTGATAGTGTAAATGTGATTTCAATGTTTATACTAGGCTATTTTAATTCTATGTCTTAATCTTAAATGTTGCTTACGTCTTATGTTTAATGATCTTAATGATTTTAACTCATAGTTATGTGTTCTTGTTTGGATATTATGATTTGGGGTTCTTTTTTTTATATACATGTATGTTTGGCATTGAATTTTGCCATTAGTATGCTGTAAGCTGCTTTGAGTCCCTCCAGGGTTGAGAAAAGTGGTATATAAATACAGTAAATAGATACATAATAATAAATGATGTCTCAGCCCATGATAGTGCAGCGCCGAATTTGCTTTGAGATTTAGTCTGAATTTTAAAGGATCTTAAAGGATCTTTCCAAGATGATGTAAGGATCTGCCCTTTGTATGCCCTTTGTATGCTTCTCTTAGTTCTGGCTAATGCACAGAGTAGAATCCCCTCTCTACTAACATGAAGCTACCAGCCACCAATGGCCATCACCAAACTACTCCTTGGAAAAGTTACTTCTGGTGACTAAGGACTTCATCAGATGTATTTTGGAAACAGAGCCCCACGGGAGTTCTACGGAGTCTATCACATGATGTAAGTACATTTTTAGTGGGACTCCGTGGGGATCCGTTTCTGCAGAGAGAAAGTGGGAGAAAGACAGGCATTAACATGGTAAGAATGAGGAATGGCTGACCATCCCACAAGATGGGGAAAGATGGGAGGGAACGAGGTAAGATGGTTCCCGCCTGTAGGATGAAGTCCTAAAACTGCTAAAACCATCATGATTTCTATGAGTTCTGGTCCAGGAAGAGGAGATGGGGACAGAGGGAAAGAAAGAGATGATTTGTTGAAGCTGTGTACCAGACCTCCATTTCCATCAATGGAACAGCACTGATGTCATTTGCAATGGCTCCTGAGCTAACTTCTGGGAGACCACAAGAATGCCCCTTAGATAAATTTCATAAATTTCTGGTGTATTTTCCTTGTCAGAGCAGGGTCATGTGAAAACATTTAAAGAAAGAAAAAAAATCAGCTTTAAAAATCAAACTCCTTTGACCTTTGCCTTGCACACTCCCCATGCCAAACTTTAATCCTTCTTGCGAGCAGGAAGTGGCAGGATGGAATAAAAATGTCTGTGTTTTGTTTAGCTTCTTACTCTTATTTCTAACTGGAAAATGTGTGACTGTTTACACTACAGAACATAATTCCCCACTCATCCACCAAAGCAATAGGGTTTAATGATGGGAATTGTCAGTGCACATGAACGAAAGAAGGGGTCAGTCCCAAGCAAAGTTTGAGTCTGGAGACAACTTTCCCACAGAAGACTGCCTCAGCATAGCCACCCCTGAAGAACAGGAGCAGCTCCTCATTTTCCTAAGCCTTGTGTTCAGAGCTGAAACCTAACTATCTATAGGAAACATGAGATGCATAGAATCCATGGCTGTGATCCAGAGTTCATTCTATTTTGGTAGATCTCACAGGGGAAATTCTCAAGGGTGTATCCATTTCCCAGAGAAAAAGGATGATCTAGCAGAACAAGCTTCATGAGATGAAAGAATGGGATAAGCTATTTCATGGTAAAACAAATCTGAAAAAGCAGATGTAAGCATGCCATCTTGTCACATGATATGAGACTGCTCACTGAGAAGAAAAATCAGAATAAAGTGAAATTAGGAGAAAATTTCCAGGAGAACCCAATGCAAGCATTCCTGGAATTTTTTTCATAGATTTTTTTACTGCAAATATATGAGGAATGAAGAAGAGTACAAAAGCAGATATAGTACAGGAGCATTTTTGATATCTTGCATCTTTGTCTTCTTTCATTGTTATCCAACAGACTTGCACAAAAAAATTGTAAAGTGTCATAATTCGGATCATTTTCATATGATTCGTACTTACAACGCTATTTACAAAGCGTAGGAATCACCCCTCCCAAAACTTAAGAATTGAAACTTACCCCATACTTTTCATATTAGTTTTGTAAATCTCGGAAGACTCCCAAAGCTAGTTTCATATTCAGTGCAAGGCAAAGCCAAAAAGGCTGCCTTTCCTCTGTAAATTAATGATCTCTCACCATTAGAAAAACTGGTCTCCATTATTTTATATGAATACTTGGGCTTTTTTGAGTCCCATGACAAGGAATTTGTCAGATCTCATAAAAACCCATAAAAGTGGCAGGCTCTTATTCTGTAAGAGCAAATTATTGGCTTCCAGGAAGCCAATAATTGAAGCCAATTGTTGAAACAATGACATTCATTTTACCTAGTTTCATAGAAATCAACAAAAATAAATCGCTATAGAATGTACAATGGAAAAATTCAGGTGGAGTTTTTGTTTTTGTTTTTTTCATGTCAGGAGTGACTTGAGAAATCACAAGAATCTTCTGGTGTGAGAGAATTGGCCATCTGCAAGGATGTTACCCAGGGGACACCTGGATGTTTTACTATCCTTTTGGGAAGCTTCTCTCATGTCCCCGCATGGGGAGCTGGAGCTGACAGAGGGAGCTCATCCATGCTTTCCCCGGATTAAAACCTCCGGTTTTGATGTTTTACCATCCTTGTGGGAAGCTTCTCTTATGTTCCTGCATGGGGAGCTGGAGCTGACAGAAGGAGCTCTTCTGCACTCTCCCCAGATTCAAACCTCTGACCTGTTGGTCTTCAATCCTGCTGACACAAGGGTAAACCCATAGTCCAAATTATTGCTGAGCAATGGCATTAATTGTAACATCCTCACTTTCTCCATAGATATTTGTGAAGGCCATTTGTTTGGGGGTTTTTTTTGGGGGGGGGGGGTTGAGAGAGAGAGAGAGAGAAAAATATCCCATTATCTCAGAAGCTACAGTTACATATTTGCCAACAGGCTGGATTCCCATGACATAATATTAAATGGCAAGCACTCATTTCTTTTTAGGAAGTGTATACTTCTGTTTCTCCCATTCAATGTTTTATCTAGTCTTTTGAGACCCACATGTAAACTTTCCCATCCCTCTGGACAGTCACATCATCCAGCCATCCACCTTTGGCCATTTGTCCTTGCAGGAAGTCTGCCCCACTCCCCAGAGCCTTGCCTTTTTCAGAACCAGTGGGTGTTGATTTATTTCCTCTGCAGAGTGATATGTCTCCCCTATGGACATTTGGTCTCAATGGTAACATGGGAACTACTTCATTTTAACTCTTGTGCTAAGTTTCCCTTTCAACAGAGGCGCTTTCTCACAACCAACCATGCATGGTAACCGTAAAGGAAAAGACCATCAATGCTAATTTTGAGCTGCATTAGTCCAGAACAACTCTTATGACTAATCAAAGTAAGCATGGGCCATCAGCTAAACATTTTGGCCAATTTCTTGGATTTCGTGAGCACCTTTTTTAGGCAAAAGAAGACTAGACGCTAATATCAAATCTAGCAGAAACAGAATGCCCTTTTGGTGGGTTACTGTAGATGGATGCAACTCAAGGTGAATCTACACTGCCATATAATACAGTTTTGGGTCTGCATTATATGGTCAGTGTAGACCAGGCCTGCACAAGCTGTGCTCCTCCAGATGTTTGGGACTCCAACTCCTGGAAACCCTAGCCAGCTTGTCCAATTATTAGGAATTCTGGGAGCTGAAGTCCAAAACATTTGAAGAGCCACAGATAGTGCAGACCTGATGTAGACCCATATTGCCCAGTTTAACTGCACTGCACTGCACTGCACTGCATTATATGGATCTACACTGACCATATAATGCAGATTGAAATTATGTTATATGGCAATGTATGTCCAGCTCCAGTTAGTTGATAACAGATTGTGTTTATTCTAACATGGCAAGATAATTAATTAAGGAAAATGTACGAGGGGTATTTTTTAAATAAGGTCCGTTTTGTTGTAGACACTAATAGTTCGCGCGCATACCGCAACGAGCGTGTGCGTCGTGTACCGGCATGCCTCGGGAACAACTGTGCTCAGTTTCCGCTCTATAGCTAACCTGTACAGTTCTGTTCTGTGCTTTAAAAATGTTTAAGACTATCAACTCACCCTCCGCATGTGAGGTTCGCTCAGTGATACGGTTTTTGTCAGCAAGGAACCTGTGTGCTGCAGAAATTCATCGACAGATTTGTGAAGTGTACGGTGATACTGTTATGAGTGAAAGCAAAGTGCATAAGTGGGTACGACAATTCAAAGACGTCCATGATGAGGACCGCTCCGGTTCTTATTGATGAGACGCTAATGATTTGTTATATTGATGCTTAATTGTCTATTATGCTACTGTTTTAACTGTCCCTTAATTGTTTTTATGATGTTTAGCATTGAGTTTTGCTGTTATTAACCGCTTTGAGTTGCCTAAGGGCTGAGAAAAGCGGTATATAAATGAAGTAAATAAATAAGTAAGTAATGAATTTGAAATGTTGGCCAAAAACTTGCAAAAGATGCTACAATGCATGACATTATGGTGATGTGTAGCTAGCTACAGCTCTAGCACAAGTCTACACTGCACACTATAGATTACTACACTGCACATATGGATTACTACACTGCACACTATGTACTGTTGCACCATGAGAGCTTCCCCATTATGCAGCTTTAGTATGCAATTATATTACCGTATCTCTTTTTAAAAGTAACCTTCTGACCTGTTTCATGACCAGTTCATTTATGAGAAATGAGCACCTCTTGCAGCATCATTGTGAGTTCCCTATCTCCATCACCTTTTTTTTTTGCCTGCTCTCCTTTCTCAGCCACCTCTAGTCTTGCACCTAGTTTGTCTTTAATGGAAGTGGATCTAATAGGCGAGGGAGGAAATGTCAATAATGAGTGCTGATCCGAAGTTGGGCAGGAGAAACATGTGGCTATTAATACAATGGCACAATGGTATATTACATGTAAGCAGGATTAATCCAGGGCAGAATACTTTGAACTATAGGTGGGTACATTGCTGGGTTAGGCAACCTCTATGTAAATATCAAACCTACCTTGACAACCAAGATCTGGGTCAGCAAAGGCAGTTTAGAGAAAGGACACCTGATCATGTAGCAGGGAGGGTGATATTTCCACGATACCCTCCAACCTTGAGTTGTGGCTAAAACAAGGAATTGAAACAAGGGTCTTGTTCTGGTTGTTACAGCCTACTTGTTGGAGGAAAGGAATTGGTCATACCCTTTTTCTGCACTCAAATTGGCAGTTGAACAGAACTCCTTTACCTGTTCCAGTAGTGGGCTATTAGACCAGGAGCCTTATCACATGGGGTGGTGGTGGTGCGGAAGTGTTATAGGACGCTTCTGCCCCAGTTTGCCCATGGAGCCCCAACCTGCCCATCATATGATGTAGGGCAATTTCCGATGGGTCTTCTTGGGTGAACTGGGGCAGCGGCTTGGTGGAACGTTGCCACTGCCAACATGGAAGCTGCCCTGTGTCTTTGGGATGGGAAAGCATCAGCTGGCAGCCAGCATGCCAGGATTGCCCTGCTGCCACTCCACTACCCAGATTCACCATGGAGACTGGCGAATCATGACACTGTACCTCATCAATGTGATGAGGTCCCAGGAGACATTCCATACAGCAGAAAAGTTGACCTGGGTTTAAAAACTCTGGGTCAGGGTGGACTGAGATCCACACGCCAGCCCAAAAAACCTGCCCTTTCTGTGAGGTGTCTAGATGCCCCCCTGGTATCTTCTGGGAGAACACTGAGACACCCAAACCACCCCCCCCCCCAAAGGGCTTAAAAATAAAATTACTTACCTGGCTGCCATTGAACTGCTGCCAGAGCTCTCCTGGTGCATAGAAATGACACGCCCGGCGAAGGGGGGCAGGAGCGATTTCCCCCCTCCCCTTCCTGGCATGTCATTTCTACATGCCAGGAGAGCTCCGGCAGCAGTTTAATGGCAGCTGGAAGGTTTGGGGATGGGGTTAGAGCCCTCTCAAGTATTCTGGGCTGATTCAGCCCAGAAAACGTGAGAGGACTGTGTGGACTGCCCCCCTGGAAGTTCCAGACAGTGGCCATACTGGATTCAACCTGGGTCTTTCAGGAAAACCCAAGGTTTTCCAGTATCAAATTAATTCAGCACAAAGTAGGGTTTTTCTGCTTTTTGTCAAATGCATTCTCTTTTACGTGGTTGTCATTTGGACGCTCCACACAAAAATGCAGGAGCTTGTGCATTTTAGGGGCTGTCCAGATGTGCCCTTAATTATACATATGTAACTTTACTTAGTCATGCACCTACAACTTAGGCCCTTCCACACAGTTGAATAAAAGCCCATGTTTTCTGCTTTGAACTGGGATATATGGCAGTGTGGACTCAGATAACCCAGTTGAAAGCAAATATTGTGGGACTTTCTGCCTTGATATTCTGGGTTATATGGTTGTGTGAAAGGGCCCTTAGTTATACATATATAATGAAGAAGCTGGAGTCAGAATATTAACTGAGCTCTTTAAGTCTTCATATGGATCTGGTCTGATACGTTTCTGGATGACCCAGAAAAAATATATTTGGCCTAGGCTGTTGTAGCAAGTCAGTTATTAGGATCTGAACTTCTAATTGTTTCTGTGGTGTAGTGTTAATCTTGATTTATGTGAGAAGAGTGAGTGATTTAAGTGATGAATGGGATTTCATATTGGCAATGAATGCCTTCTACATCTGTACCATAGGAAAAGAAAAGAAGGAAGGAGTTTGGAATGAAAAAGGACATGGTAATCAGGGACACATTACAAATTTATCGATGACATGTTTGTTTTGCTTGTAAAAATGGCTGAATTCTTCAGTGTCAAGAAATTGTCATTTGCCACAGACTAGTATTTCTTAAAAGGCATGACATTTATAGTGCTTGTTTTAAGGATACATTAGTGCCACGTTGACACCAAAAGACATTAATAAGGCTAATAAAAGTTAACCTCAAATACTTCCAAGTCTATGAAGTGAAATAGTATTATTTCAACACTTTTCTGTGTTAACATCCTTTCTACAAAACTTGCATTTTTGCTGCTGCATTAAACTGTCATTGGTAACAAGGAAAGCAAAATCATACGCTACCAACATACATCCAAACGTCTTTGTGAGTAGCGGCCATAATTTTTGTAGACTGTTTATTGATTTGCCACCACTAGAGAACATTTGTAAGTGAGAGAATTAAAAGAACAAATACTACTAATAAAAGGGCACTTAGGTTGCGTTACAATCTCACAATAAAGACTTAGTATGGTGGAATTCCATTTAAAATCCGTAATAGACCATATACTTCTTTCCTGTTGTCTTTTCCTTAATGTGTCCTCATATTGCATTTCCCCCATTTGTCAGAAGGCCTGTCTCCACTGGTCCATCCCCTACGAGCTTTTCCCTTATGTATATATATCGTTATTCCTATCTCATCCAGTATTTTATCATTTTATGTCATACATTTGGCCCGCCCATTGCGATTGATCTTTCACCCTGTTACTTTGTATTGTTTCATTTACTTTATGTCATATTTATTTTATTGCGATGATATTTTGTTGTTCTCTATTTTGCTGTTATGTATTATTGGGCTTGGCCTCATGTAAGCTGCCCCAAGTCCCCTTTGGGGAGATGGTGGCGGGTTTTTTTGTTTGTTTGTTTGTTTTTTTGTCATGTCAGGAGCGACTTGAGAAACTGCAAGTCGCTTCTGGTATGAGAGAATTGGCCATCTGCAAGGACGTTGCCCAGGGAATGCCTGGATGATTTGACGTTTTTATCTTCCTTGTGGGAGGCTTCTCTCTTTTTTTTTCTTCTTTTTTTTTATTAAATTTTTATTGAAGTTTTCCACATATATACACACATGATACACACAACAGAGAATCCACACCTATACAAAAAACACTTCCACCAACAATAACATCGACAAGTACTCACATATATGCCAATCAAACTGCATATATGCTTCCTGCCCCTTGATCTTGTTGCAAGTTCGTCTGTCATTACTATTATCAGTTCTCATTTTCGGGGTGTGTGGCGGGAGGGGATGGGAAAGAAAGGGGAGGGAGGGGTAGGTGAGACGAGGGTTGACAGGAGAGATAAGGTGAAGGTAACATTAAAAACAATGGACTTCCCCAATAGATTGCGCGGAATTACCAACTGGTACAAATTGTACACTACTCTTTCTCCAATTACAGCATCGTCTATTCAAAGGTTATTAATTATAACACAATATTTTTCTTAGTTTTTAAATATTGGCTTAGGGGTTGCCAATCAATCCTTTTCTTTTTGCTTACATCGTAAACCATATTTGACAATGAGTCCAATTCCATAAATTCGGTAATTTTTAACAACCAGTCCTCCAGGAGTGGCAATTCTTTTGCTTTCCATTTGCTTGCGAACGTATTTCTCGCTGCAGCAGAGAGTCTCTCCTTGTTTCTATCCAATTCGAAGTCTAGTAGATGCAGTAGGTAGTATTCTGCTCTCAGTTCATATTTGACTTGTAAAATTCCCTGTACATGAAAATGTATCTCCCTCCAATAAACCCTAGCTCTTTTACAATGCCACCACATGTGCATGTAAGTGCCAAGACTTGTACCACACTTCCAACAGCGACTACATGTACCTTTGTAAAATTTTGCCAGCTTTTGAGGTGTTAAATGCCAGCGAGCAAATACCTTGTACCAGCTTTCAATTACGTTCACTGATTTGGCAAATTTTATTTTTCTTTTCCATATATCCTCCCATTCCTTGAGCAGAATGGTGTGCCCCAAATCTACAGCCCAGGAGATCATATTTTCTTTTATAAGGTCTGTCTCTGTGGCCCATTCGAGTAATTTCTGATACAGCCCTTTTATTAATTTCCTGTCCTTTTTCATAATTGTCTCCCAGAATGTTTCTTGGGGTGCGAAACCAGTTTTGTTATCCTCTTTAAAACAGTCTAAAACTTGCAGGTAATGGAACCAAGAGAACTTTGCGTCTAACGTTCTTAAAGTTTCTAGCGTTTTCAACCTCCATTGATTTTCTTTCCTTTCCAATAATGATCTATATGTGTACCAATTCTCGCTAGGGAGTTCTCTTTTATGACAAGCCTCAATTGGGGACAACCATAGGGGCGTCTTGCTGTAAAATCTGGACTTGTATTTTCCCCAAACCTTAAGGAGAGCCGCCCTTATAAAATGATTAGTGAAATTCTTTTCAATCTTGGCCTTCCCATGCCATAAATAAGCATGCCAGCCCCTCCTGGTTTCAGCTCCCTCCAGATTTAAGAGTTTCTTTTTCCTCAGTAGGGCCCACTCTCTTACCCAAGACAGAGCGCTGGCATCAAAATATAATTGTAAGTCAGGCAGTCCTAGCCCCCCTCTATCCCTAGAATCCGTCAGGGTCTTATATTT
Organism: Anolis sagrei ordinatus; assembly: GCF_025583915.1. Lineage (NCBI taxonomy): Eukaryota > Metazoa > Chordata > Lepidosauria > Squamata > Anolidae > Anolis > Anolis sagrei. Next base: position 162,309,133 of record NW_026844366.1, on the reverse strand, counting down.
AATTCTAGCTTTTTTACCACACCAAATGAATTTCAGGATATCTCTCTTCCATCGTATAAAGGAATGTTTGGTTCTCAGCACCGGTATCATTTGAAAGAGAAAGATCATATTCGGGAGCACGTTCATCTTTATCATGGCCACCCTACCTAGCAGGCTCAAATTTAATTGTTTCCAGCTTTCTAGTTTTTTACTTATATCTCTCCACACAGGTTCGTAGTTGTTCTTTACCAGTTGAGAGTTATGGGCCGTTAAATTAATCCCTAGATACTTGATCTTGTTAGTGACCCTGAAACGTGAGATCTTCTCTAATTCGGCTTTCTTGGTTTCCCCTATATTTTTAGTTAGAAATTTCGTCTTTGACTCGTTGATTCTCAAGCCTGCCACTTTTCCGTACTCATTGATTTTATTAGACCAATTTAAGACTGTTTCTACAGGATTTTCAATTATGCAAACCAAATCATCAGCGTAGGCCTTTAGTTTCAATTCCTCTTTCCTTATTTTTAGTCCTCTCAGATTAACATCTTTCCTTATATCCTCTAGCAGGACCTCCAGCGACATTATAAATAATAAGGGGGACAGAGGGCACCCCTGTCTGGTGCCCTTTTCTATCTTGATCTCCTCCGAGAGCTGGCCGTTTACCCTAATCTTTGCTCTTTGGTTCTCATAGATTGCTTTTAAAACATTGTTGAATTGAAATCCCATATCCTTTTCCCTAGCAAGCTGCGACATGAACTCCCAGTTTACACAGTCAAAAGCTTTCTCGGCGTCGAGAAACAACAGTCCGACCTCCCTTTGCGGATTCGCCTCATAAAACTCGATTATATTCAAGATGGTTCTCAAATTTTCATTCATTTGTCTCTTCGGTAAAAATCCCGTTTGATCTTCATTGATGGTTTCACTCAAGACAATTTTTAATCTGTTAGCTATCACATTCGCAAAAATTTTATAATCGATATTTAAGAGAGATATCGGCCTGTAACTCTTCACACACTCTTCCTCCGTTCCCTCCTTGTGTATCAGAGTTACCGTAGTCTCTTGCCAAGAGTTCAGGATTCTCGCCTCAGATAAGATGTTATTGAATGTCTCTTTTAAGTGTGGTGTTAGCTCATCCTGGAATGTCTTGTAGTATATCGCGGTTAATCCATCTGGCCTGGGTGATTTATCATTAGCTAATTTATTTATGGCCATCCTTATCTCCTTCTCCTCTATCTGTTTATTAAGAGTTTCTCTTTGTGCCTCCGTTAGCCTATCCGGTTTATGTGTTGTCAAATATTCTACTATTTTCTCCACCTGTATCTCATCCTTCTTATATAAGTCCTTGTAGAAATCACTGAACTGTTTCCGTATGGCATCCTCCTCAGTGTGGGTAATCCCATCTTTAGTTATTTTGGTTATGTATTGTGATTGTCTTTTTACCAAATATTTCCTGGCAAGTAGTTTGCCTGGTTTATTGGCCTGGGCATAGTATTTTACCTTCAGGAATTTTATCTTTTTTGCTGTTTGTTCTAATTGTGTTGTGTTCCATTGTTTTTTCAGTATCCCTAATTCGAGTTTGAGCTTCTTGCTTCCTGGTTTCTTCTTTAGTGACTTTTCTTTAGATTCTATCTCCTCTAACAGAGCCGCCTGTGTCGCTGTTCTTAGCCTGTTGCGAATCGCTCCCTGTTTAATGAAATGCCCTCTGATCACCGCCTTGCTGGCATCCCACACCACCTCAGCTCTGGTACCCATGTTGCTGTTAAACTCAAAGTATTCCTTGATCTTGTTTCTATAGAGTTCTACGTCCTCTTCTTTTTTTAATAAGAAATCGTTTAATCTCCAGCTCCTCTGTGGCTTATTCCCTTGGAACTCCACTATCATGGGGCAATGATCAGAGTTAAGTCTTGGCATTATCTTGATCTTACTGATGTTAGTTACAATTGAGCTTGAAACCCAGACCATATCTATCCTGGACCATGCAACGTGTCTGTTTGAATAGAAGGTGTAATCCCTTCCGTTAGGGTTTTTTACCCTCCAGGCATCCTGTAGAAAGTAATCTCTCTTCATCCTGAGAAAGTTCTCAGGTAATCTCCCTCCCTTACTATTCTTTCCCCCTGGCCTGGATTTGTCGCTTGCACAGTCCAACACTCCATTAAAGTCCCCCAACACAATCAGATTTTCAAATGACTGTCCCGCTATCTTTTTCCTTAAGTTATTCACAAAGCTCGCTTTTGGGCCATTAGGCGCATAGATATTGCATATAAGTGTCTCTTGGTTATTTATGCGTGTCTTAATGCCTATAAATCTGCCCTCCTCATCCTTAAACGCCATAGTGGCTTTCCATGTGTCTCTCACATAGAGTACCACTCCTTTTTTTTTGTGCCTCCAATGAATAGTATTCTTTTCCCAAATGGGGCTGAGTTAGATATCCGCTATGTTTGGAGATAACATGAACCTCCTGTAACGCAATGATGTCATAATTCCCTTTTTTCAGTGTGTCAAAAATAAGTTTTCTTTTATTAGGGGAATTCATCCCATTTACATTATTAGAATACAGTGTTACATTCTTCATTGTGCGTTGTTTGTGTCTCCAAATCTAAAGGTCCCACTCCTTTCTCCCCCTCTTCGTCTTCTGTAGAATCTGGTCTTGGTCATTTCTTTTCTTTTTTGCTTGGTTCTGTGTTTTTAATTGAGCTTCTCCTGGATTCACCTACGTTATTTGGCGTTTCCTCATTTTTACCAGGTCTTGGTCCCGCTCCTAGATCTTTCATAAGCTTCCTATGGAACTCTTTTGCTTTATCTTCGGACGTGAGCCAGAATTTATTTTCCTTGTATGTTACTTGGATTCCTTCCCGCCTTTCCCATCGGAACTTTATTTTGTGTTTTTTCAGTTCATCAGTTAGGAAATAGTATTTCTTTCTACTGTTCATCAAGCTAAAGGAGAATTCCTTAAGGATTACCACCCTTTTACCTTTATATTTTACCTGTTCCTTTGCCTTTGCTCTTATGATTTCTTCCCTAAAACATCTTCGACAGAAAGATACCACGATATCTCTTGGTACTTTATTTCTTCTCGCATAATTCGAATTTACTCTGCAAAGCGAGTCAATCTCTCTATTCGTCTCTTCTAAGGGAATTTCTAGAATTTCCGATGTAATCTCAGCAACTATTTTTCGTATATTATCCTCTTCATTCTCCTCTGTATTCCTGAATCTCAGTTGGAATTCTGCTTCTTTGCTTGCAATTATGTCCTGTTGCTTCTCCATTTTCTCATTCGCTTCTTCTAGTCTTTTTATTCTGGCTTCTGATTTTCCTTGGTTCTTCTTTAGAGTTGCATTCTCTTTTTTCAGCTCTTTTATCTCCATTTGGGAGGCTTCTCTCATGTCCCCGCATGAGGAGCTGGAGCTGATAGAGGGAGCTCATCCACCTCTCCCTGGATTCGAACCTGCGACCTGTCGGTCTCCAGTCCTGCCGGCACAGGCGTTTAACTCACTGTGCCACTATAATAATAATAATAATAATAATAATAATAATAATAATAATAGCAGACTGAAGTATGAAGCTAAAGATGTATTACGCTCTACGTGGGGTTGCCTTTGAAAACTGTTCGGAAGCTTCAAATGGTCCAGCGGGTAGCAGCCAGGTTACTAACGGGAATGGCGCTCAGGGAACACACAACTCCTCTGCTGCGCCAGCTCCACTGGTTCCCAATTTGCTACCAGGCACAATTCAAAGTGCTGGGTTTAGCCTATAAAGCCCTAAACAGTTCCAGCCCAACTTACCTATCCAAACATGTCTCCCCTTCCAGGAATTTAAGATCATCTGGGGAGGCCCTGCTCTCACAGGCGTGCTTGGGGATGAGGGACAGGGCCTTCTCAGTGGTAGCCCCTTGGCTGTGGAACTACCTTCCTGGGAATATTAGATCGGCCCCCTCCCTCCCTCTTTAGGAAAAGAGTAAAAACCTGGCTCTTCGAGCAAGCTTTTGAAACGTCATTGTAACCAGATAAACTCAGTTTTGTGAACGAATATGGGACGGATTGACGATGCAAATTGACATGGATTTAAACCTGGAAGTCATTGATTTTTATAGTTTTAAATTGTTTTTATATGAATTTTATTATGTGATTTAACCTGTTTAAAACTATGTATTTATGTGTGTTCGGCATCTAATTGTTGCCAGCCTGTACGCCGCCCTGTCGCCTTCGGACTGAAAAGAGCTGGATAAATGTGTGGTAAATAAAGAAAGAAAGAAATATTACTTCTGTATGCTGTCTGCTAATCATTTTTCTCCAGAGTTTGGAAATATTCTGATTAATAATTCCTGAAATTCTCCAGATGGATGGGGACTTCTGGGAAATGCGTTTATCAAGAGTAACTCTTCTCATATCTTTTCTGTTCTTCCCACGCACACTTGTAATTTCTGGCAATCAAATTTCTTAGTTCCTAACACCCTGATCTTATTTTCACTCCTACCAAAAACACATGATTCCTTTTCTTGGTAGGCCTAGAATAAGGTTAGGGATTAGGGGTTAAGGTGTAGGATTCCTTTGCCACTCTCATTCCAAGCAAGACTCTCTAAATACTTTCATGATTGCACATTGGCAAACAGGGACAGAGGGTCTATCTCAGGCATGGCCAAACTTTTTTGCCCTGGGGGCCTAGCTGCAAGGGCTGAACTGGGCTGGGATGGAGTGTGGGAGTGGGAGAGTGTTGCTACTCTACCAAAGACACAGGGCAGCTTCCATGTTGGCAGTGGCAGCGTTCCACCAAGCCGCTGCCCCAGTTCACCCAAGAAGACCCATCGGAAGCTGCCCTACATCATGTGATGGGCAGGGTGGGGCTCCATGGGCGAACTGGGGCAGAAGCGTCCTAGAACACTTCCGCACCACCATCAACCCATGTGATAAGACTGCTGGTCTAATAGCCCACTACTGGAACAGGCAAAGGAGTTCTGGGGTGGAGCCAGAAAAAGCGGGGTCATGGTCCGGAAGGGATGGAGTTGTGGGCCAGAAAAGGCAGAGTTGTGGGCCAGAAAGGGCGCAACCTGGAAGGAAGGATGGGTCTGAGGCTTCTGAGGGGGTTGGGGCCAGGAAAGGGAAGAAGCAAGTCTGTAACCAGAGAGACAAACACACCACTGTCAAGCACGCTCTGTAACAGCATGTTTCTCTCCACTGCTCTTTTCTGGGCCTCGAGAAGGCAGCAGCCCACCTTCCTTGGGCCTAGAGAGAAGGGAGAGAAACACACCATTGCCAAGCATGCTTGATAGTGGCGTGTTTCACTCTCTTCTCTAGGCCCAAGGAAGATGGGCTGCTGCCTTCTCGGGGCCCAGAGAAGAGGAGTGGAGAGAACATGCTGTTGCCGAGCGTGCCTGACAGTGGCGTGTTTGTCTCTCTGGTTACAGACTTGCCTCTTGCCTCTCCTGGCCCCAACCCCCCAGAGGCCCCAGCCCCATCCTTCCTTCCAGGTTCCACCCTTTCTGGCCCACAACCCCATCCTTTCTGGACCATGCCTTCCCTCGGGTCCAGGGGAGGGAGACAGAAATGCCACTGCCCAGTGCTCTCCAGAGAGCCCTCCTCTCAGCCTCAGGATGGGGCAGGCTGCTGCATCCACATACTGAAAGTGAGGTTGAAGCAGATGGGGGTCGGGGCAAAGAGCCCAAAGGGCTGCATCTGGCTCATGAGCCTGGGTTTGGCCATGCCTGGTCTATCTGTATAAAGTTCAGCAAGCATAAAGCTCATATGACATTCAATCCAGCTCAACATTGTCCATAGGTCTTCCATAGATGGGATACAAGATTTTGTGAGCATTTCCCCAACTGCGGTTGATAGTATATAACTCATTTGTTTGTTTGCATATTGTTTTTCTGAAAGTGCCTCAGGTTGCTCTTTGTGTCATTTTAAATGGTTCACAGTTAAAAATCAAAAAATTAAACCACAAGGTATCATTGCATCCTGTGGTTTTTGAGCAAAGCATTGTCACATCTAGTGGAAAATCAGAGCAAATAAAAAGGATTTTGACAATTCTTCCAAATGCATCTCGGAAAACTAGCTTCTCAACTAAAGGTCTGTCAGGAAAAGTATACCTTCTAACCCCGCTCAAAGGAAACAAGTCTCTCCTAAACCCTGGTTAATAATTGTGGACTTATCCAATAGAAAAGAGGCAGAAGTAATTTCCTTTATGACTGCTGAAATAGCATTGTGAAAGCATAATGACAGATAAAATTGTAAATAAATTGAGACCCAATCCAGACAAGATGGAAGTGCTGTTTGTTAAACAACAGGAAGGCAAACATGGGATTGGGGTCACAACCTGTGCAGGTCCCCCTGAAAGAAGGTTTGTAGCTTGGGGGTGTTTTGGGTAGATCTGATGAAAATGCTTACACTTTCCTCCCTTTTCCCCATATGATGGGGAAAGGGTGGCGGGGCAACGTGTGTCAATGCACCTTGTCCTATCCCCACCATGTGATGGGATAAGGAGGAAGGATGCACAGGGTGCCATAAGCCATCCTGCACGCCTTCCCTTTCGCCATTGATTGCCAACGCAATGGCATGGCCCAAAAGGGCTATGTGAAGATATGCTTAGAAAACATTCAAACATCTATAGTGCTTGTAATAAAAAATGCCAGCATCTTGTAATAATTTTCTGCACTTTATGGTCTTTAATATGTGTGCTGGCATTTTTTAATATATATTCAAGATCAAGAATATTCTCAGCTGCTCCTCCACCCTTTCCTGCAGCTCTCACACTTTTCTAGATGAAGCTGAGAACTGCTACCTCGTTGGTCCTTTAATCTGTGGTGAGATCTGTCAAAAGACAGTGTTTCAATTCACTATGTTTTCAGTGTAAAAGATAAAGTGTGCAGTTACAGTGATGGGAAGTTCTGCCTATAGGCAGAACTGTACTTGTGAACCTGTGATCTTCTCAGCCCCCAATCCAGGAAGATCCCACCATGCTCAGATTTGACACCGAAACAATGTGGTTAACCTAGTTAAACAGATACATGGTTAACTGGCTACTTTCTGACTCATACTTGTGCCCTGATGATCCTTACTGAAGGGTTTTGCTTCTGATGTTGCTTAGGTACAAAGTTGTCCAGGGAAAAAACGAAATGCTTGCTATATTAAGTGGACCAGCAGCAAAATTTGGGAATTTCTTTTCTGAGTATTTTAGAACAGAGATCTACAAATAGATTGGTTAATTACTGGCATGCTTGTATCACCATTCCGGGATATCCACTTATTATGAACAAGATATTACAACACTCCAAAAATGTACAGGAACAACAGAAAAAAAAATAAGCAGGCCTATTTTTTTCAAAAATCGTACTGCTGAATAAGCACTTTACTTCTCATTAGAAGCACAGCTCAACTGGTATGGGGAATTTGGAGGCTATCATTCCAAAAAGTTATGGTTCCAAGCTCTAGGCCTGGAGCAATGGATTCATATTTCAGGAAAAAAGATTCCATCTAAACATTAGGCAGAACTTTCTGGTGGTAAAAACTGTATTATGCTTCCTCTGAGTGTGGTGAAGTCTCCTTTTCTGATGGATTTTAAACAGAAGCTGGATGACCATCTGTTAGGAGTGCTTTAACTGTGGGCTGTTGTAAGTTTTCCAGGCTGTATGGCCATGTTCCAGAAGCATTGTCTCCTGACGTATCACCTGCATCTAGGGCAGGCATCCTCAGAGGGTGCTTTCATTGTGTTTTCCTGCCTGGCAGAATGGGATCGGACTGAATGGTACTTGTGACATCTTCCAACTTTAAAATGTTATTATTCTGATGCAGCAAATTGGCAAAACTACTATGGATTATGACTTTTTGCCAAGAGTGGGGGGAAAAAAGAAAGGAGGGAGGGAGAGATGAAAGATCCAGTAAAGATAGCAATACAATTATGCATGTCATTCTGTGATTGTCCACCCCATTCCCACCAACAAAGATGGCTGAAGGCTGTCACTTCATTGCCATTCATCATCAAAATTGGAACCTAGTAAGATTTTATTAGATAGAATGAGATAATCCTTTGTGTTATCAGACTTAAAATCACAGAAAAACCAAGGGCCATCCAGTCCAACCCATTATGCCATACAGGAATGCCCAGTCAAAGTGCCCAGTTTGATAGGAATGCCCGGTCAAACCCAACAGATGGTCATCCGGCCTCTATTATAAAACCTCCATAGGAAAAAAACTCCACCACGCTCTGAAGCAATATATCCCTAACTGTCAGAAAGTTTTTCCTAATATTTGAGCTGAATCTCTTTTCCTTCAGTTTTAATCCATTATTCAATGTCCTAGATTTTGGAAGTAAACATAAGGAAAAGGGAGACATGGCTGTGATATTTTCTGCTTCATGTTTCAACATGGTTTGGGATCCTATGCTCCTAGAACTGGGTGGTTAGTGCGGGAGGGAAGACCTGAATGTTTTCCTCTTTGTTTGCCTTCTGAAAAAATCATTGTATTGTTGAAGGCTTTCATGGCCGGAATCACTGGGCCGTTGTAGGTTTTTTCGGGCTATATGGCAATGGTCTAGAGGCATTCTCTCCTGACATTTTGCCTGCATCTATGGCAAGCATCCTCATTGATTCTCTAACAACCTCATCAGATGGGCCGCCGGAATCCCCACACATTGTGGCAAATCCAGCGGTCACCATCAGAGGGTGTGGGGAACCCATCGTCCCATGCCCCACGTTGTCCAACTCACCCAAGTCCCCATCCCATGGGGGGGGGGGGAGCATCGGCCACCCGGCTTCTCTATGTTGACTTCTATTCAATATGGGAAGCCTCTTGTGTTGCTGCAGCAGTGGCATGTACCATTTCACCTATATTTTTACGACTGAGCCCTGTCAGAAGTTGCTTGAAGTCATGGGATGGGACCTAGCAGGCTCCATTGTAAAAGCATGGAGTATGCTGCCAAAAAGACTTCATGTGATGGGGTTGTAAAGCTACTGTATGTATTTCCCGTGTGAGGCCTCTACTGAGCATCAATAGGGGCTTCCCTTGAAATGTGAGCAGCAGCTTGGGAGCTTCAGAGTTTAATTTCCCATTCAGTTTCTCAGAGAGACTGCCCACATTTCTTCACAGCAACACTTTGCGTAACAAAATGTGCAGAGTCATTGCATTTATACACACACAAACATCATGTCCAATCTGATCCTTGCTTTGCACAAATGTGAAATGGATGCTGAAGGCATGTTGTCACATCCCATTCACTCTCCGAAGCAGGAGTGTACAACTTGTGATTGCAGACCTCAGCAGATCTCTTGTGGCCCTTGGCCTAATTTCAAAAGCCATGCAAAAAATTTAGACTTCTGCAAAACACACACACACACACGTCAGTGCTTTCTCCAGCAGCCTAAGGGAGATGAGAAGAAAGTGGGGACCAGACACAGAAGAAGAAAAGCTCACTGTGTTCATCATTCGATCTGGTCATCACAAGGCACGCAGCCTCCAGCAGATTACTCAAAGGAATGAGGCCCTTAATAGGAAAACATTGGGCAATCCCTGCTCTAATCACCTCCAACTATGTTTCCTTTCAGCTTGAGTAAAATGCTGCTGGAACCTGAGAGCCACAAAGACGGTTGTTTTCTTAGCAATGCTATAGTTCTGTGACTTCCTTTCAGGAAAGCCAAAGATATTCAGTTGTCATGATGTGAGAGTTAATGGGACCACAAACCTTCGTTGGTCCACATTGAAGGTGCCGTTGTGCTGGTGAATGAGTCATATATTTACCACAACAACAAATGAGCATTCTTTTGCCACCTTTGCGGGGCATCCTGGTCCATTTAAAAAAATGTGTTCAATCAAATAGAGACAGCTCAGCACATGATGGTAACCTCCAAGTGAAACTATTGAAAAACGACTCGTACTGGTAATGCTGTGTAAACCCCTCCTTTGCTCAAGTCTACAAGGGTAAGGAATTCAAACCAAAAAGCCCAGGTTCAAGTCTTCCTGATCCATGTGGATACTAAAACCTCAAAACATGCCTTCTTTTTGTAGGAATGCAATGCCACTGGAAGATAACACAAGCATAGACAATTCCATATTTGGCCATTTTATGACTCTGCGGCTTTCTTTCAGGAAAACGAAAGATGTCTAGTTATTAAGATGTGAGAGATAATGGGACTGAAGAGCTGATAATGCCAAAGCAATTTTGATTTTTAAGCAATGTGAGGCTACCATGCTCCACTGGAAAGAAAATTAATTCTTAATTAATATAAATTAATATTACTTAATACTAATGTTGTTGTTGTTCATTCGTTCAGTCGTCTCTGACTCTTCGTGACCTCATGGACCAGCCCATGCCAGAGCTCCCTGTCGGCCGTTACCACCCCCAGCTCCCTCAAGGTCAGTCCAGTCACTTCAAGGATGCCATCCATCCATCTTGCCCTTGGTCGGCCCCTCTTCCTTTTGCCTTCCACTTTCCCCAGCATAATTGTCTTCTCTATTAATAATATTCTTCTCTATTGTCTTCTCTATTAATATTGTCTTCTCTATTAATACTAATATTATGTCTTAATTAATTGATTGATTCTTAATTAATTGATTGATTTGTAATTAATAAATTAATTCTAATGGTTTTTATATGGATTTTTATTATGTTAAATGTTTTTTAATGTATTTATTAATGTGGCATCAAATTGCTGCCAATTGTAAGCCACCTTGAGTTGCCTTTGGGCTGAGAAAGGTGGGATAGAAATACTGAAAATAAATAAATAAATAAATAATTCTTCCAACCAAAAAAAAAAAAACCAAATTGTTCATTCTGAATAACCTACCTTCCTTCCTTCCTTCCTTCCTTCCTTCCTTCCTTCCTTCCTTCCTTCCATTCATCCATTCATCCATCCATCCTGCCTTCCTGCCTTCCTTCCTTCCTTCCTTCCTTCCTTCCTTCCTTCCTTCCTTCCTTCCTTCCTTCCTTCCTCTCATTTTCTTTCTTTGTAAAAAGCTTTCTTTCTTTCTTTTTTTCTTTCTTTCTTAATGTGACATTCCCATTCACATTCGTCCTTTAACATCAAAAAAGGAAGTTGATAAACATATGGTTATTCCCTCATGAAGGCTTGGAAAGATATTAGCCACATCTAAGAAAATGTGGAATTTTAATCAAGGATAATATATGGGTCACATTGCCCACCCCACAAGAAGCATGTTTCCAGTTGCATTGTTTTATAAGTTGCTATGTAATTATAAGAAATCCCCCAAAATGGGAAATGAAATAGACGGGATAATATGTCCTTTCATAGTACAAAATCCCACTGATACATACACACACACAGTCTTTTCTTCTCACCATTCTTAAATGTGACCTCCTAGGTAAAGGTAAAGGTTTTCCCCTGACATTAAGTCCAGTTGTGTCCAACTGGGGGTTGGTGTTCAACTCCATTTCCAAGCCAAAGAGCCAGCATTGTATGCAGACACCTCCAAGGTCATGTGACCGGCATGGCTGCATGAGCACCGTTACCATCTCGCCAGAGCGGTACCTATTCATCTACTCACATTGCATGTTTTTGAACTGTTGGATTGATCTCTTATCATGCTTTTATCAGGGTAACACTGAAACATAAGAATATTTTAAAGGGCCAATACTAAGACTAGCTGTCCTAGCAAAAAAGTAATTGCTTAGGAGGCTTTCAATTCCTGAAGTGATTCCTTTCCCATGGTTGGCTATGACAATGTGTTTGAATGCCATGGTTAGCTATAGCAGTGTCAATGTCCACAAATGACCAGAGCTATGGAGCTCCCGTTTTTTTGGGGTTTTTTTGGGAGTTTTTTTGGTCGTGTCAGGAGCGACTTGAGAGACTGCAAGTCGCTTCTGGTGTGAGAGAATTGGCAAGGAGGTTGCCCAGGGGAAGCCTGGATGTTTTGATGTTTTATCATCCTTGTGGGAGGTTACTCTCATGTCCCCGCATGAACAGCTGGAGCTGACAGAGGGAGCTCATCCACACTCTCCCCAGATTCGAACCTGCGACCTGTCGGTCATCAGTCCTGCTGGCACAGGGGTTTAACTCACTGCGCCACTGGAGGCTCCTGGAGCTCCTGGTAGCGCAATGGGTTAAAACCTTGCACGAGCAGGACTGCTGACCGAAAGGTCTGTGGTTCGAATCTGGGGAGTGGGGGGAGCTCCTGTCTGTCAGCTGCAGCCTCCTACAGGATGGTAAAATATCCAGGCATCCCCTGAACAACATCCTTGCAGACAGCCAATTCTCTCTCATCCGAATCCACTCCTGACACACACACACAAAAGCCCATAGCTATAACAATGGCTATGACATTGGCTAAGCCTATGTATGGTTAGAGATAGCCATGCAATGAAAATGCCTATGGATGGTTATAACCACCTTGATTCTTGTGAACTTTTGTCTTCTGTTGACAGTCATGGTCCTTTTCCAGACATGAGGCTAGCTGGGCTGAGTCTAATGTCGTGTTGTTTTCCAAAGTGATAAAACAAAAGCATCTATCTTCAGACTACACTGCTGCAAGAAATCAATATATTTGTTGATTCCAGGTTTGAGCAATTTTCATGAGAATGTTTCAGCAAATGCAGGCGGGGGAGTCAGAAACAATCTCAGCAGTCTGACTTTTCTATTCCCAAGCAACACAGCTGAAGATGAGCATAAATCATGGGGAAATAGAGGCAGAATGTTCACAGCATGTTTTCCTGAAGAGTTAACATTTTCAAGTAATGAGCATTTTTAAAAGTCACAACATCAACATAAAATGGTGTCAAACAGCTGCTGCAATGCTCAACATCCATTTTATGTAGGCTCAAGTACTAAACAGCAATCACAATGACATCCCTTAGGAAGCATTAAGAAGGCCCAAGTGGAGAGTAATTTCAAAACTGCAAAAAACCAAAACCAAACATAGGCATAGGCAGGATAAAATCTGGTTAGATGTATTCCACCACCTCCATCTAGTGGTCAGAGTCTGTAGGTCTTCCTTGTAAGAAAAGCTAAAATAAACATAGGTTTGGATCCAAGTAAAAATTAAGCACTTGATTTGATAATGAGCTATGCATGAATCTCTGTAGCTTTAATTTAAAGATGGAACATGTCCACAAACATAGGTTACATCTTCTGGATGTGCTTTTTTTTCATGTCAGAAGCGACTTGAGAAACTGCAAGTCGCTTCTGGTGTGAGAGAATTGGCTGACTGCCCAGGGGATGCCCGAATGTTTTACCATCCTGTGGGAGGCTTATCTTATGTCCCCACATGGGGAGCTGGAGCTGACAGATGGGAGCTCACCCCATTTCCCAGACCCAAATCACTGACCTTTTGGTCAGCAGTCCTGCTGGCACAAGGGTTTAACCCATTGCACTACCGAGGGTTCCTGGAAGGTAGCATTTGGATGTGCAATCTTGACAACTATATATTCCGAAGCTTTTCTCTCTGGGAAATTATTTTGGTCCTTTCTGTAAAAAGATAGGTAGTCAACTCTTGCTCACAATTTTCAAATTGTGGATTAGATAGAAACAAACATTCTATTACTGTATTTGTTTTTACATTTTTAAAAAATACATTTCCTGATGGAAATCTGACAAGATGAAAATTATAGCACCAAGAACCTCAACAAATATTTCAATATTCCGAACAGTTTTCTAGGTAACAATTTTTGAACTTTCTCAAATGTTTTGCAAGTATTTGTTCCATAATCTAGGCAACTCTTCCACATTCACAATCATTACAGTTGTGACACTCTTGTTGTAACTCCCTTTCCTCTGAACCTAATTTACCAGGAGATTCTCGTCAGGAGAATTAATTTAAATATTTAACTAGGGCTTCTTTACACTAGTTTAAAAATGCACATACTCTTACTGAATCCAGTGCTGGCAGCCTTCATTACGCACAGCAACTTCAATGTGATTTTTGCCCTTAGCTGGACATCAGCACAATGCCATAGAAAAGGAGTCTTCAGACTTTTTAAGCAGAGGGCTGGTTCGTGGTCTCCCCAACTGTTGGACGAGCAGACTTTAGCTTGAAAAAAAATTGAACAAATTCCACTGGACATATCTTATTTGTAGTGCAAAAACTAGGAAAGAAAAATACAATATTTAAAATGAACAATTTTAACCATCATAAACATACCAGTATTTCAATGGGAAGAGTGGGCCTGCTTTTGACTGATGGAGTCAGATTAATTAGGGTTGTTATTGTTGTGTGCCTTCAAGTTATTTCAGACTTAAAGTGACCCTAAGTCTAAAATTTAGGGCAGGAGCTAGGTAAAGGACCTTGGAGGCCACATCTGGCCCATGGGCCTTAATATGAGGACCCCTGCCGTAGAGGATTTGGCCATCTTCACAGTCGATTTGGGGGCAGTCCGGAACATAATGCTCCAGGCTGCTGCCAGATTAAGTAACTGGTGTAGATGTGGCCTATATTAACTTAAACAGATTACTAATTAAGTAGCTGATAAGTAGCTGATACAGAAGGGTCCCCTGATGGTGCAGTGGGTTAAACCACTGAGCTACTGAACTTGCTGACCGAAACGTTGGCGGTTCGAATTTGGGAGCGGGGTGAGTTCCCGCACTTAGGTCCAGTTTCCTCCAACCTAGCAGTTTGAAAACATGCAAATCTGAGTAGATTAATAGGTTGTGCTGTCATGTGCTGGGCCTGTGAAAGAGTCTGTAGATAGGACATGCTTTCTGACTGCCCAACGGGACACCGGGGGTGCCTCGGCTAAGAGGTCTTTCAGATTTCCCCACACAAAGTTCTTTTAAAGACATAGAAAGTTCAACAAAAATTTTATTGTTGCTTAAATCTTCAATAAATCAAACAAATACTTCAAGGCTTTGAATCAACTGGTGGCTTGCTTAAATCTTGCCCACAAGGGACAGGCAACTTTCTTCATAAATTGTTTCTTCCTTCTACAAGGGAAATCCTTGACCCCTCCCTGGGCAATCTAACTTAAGCTCTGCTAGCATGGGCCCCTACACACGGTCCAAATTGCRTTATGGTCCTTACCAAACAGAGTCCTTTAGTATATTTCCAAGAGGAAAGAAGGCTTTCAATTCTCAGCGAAGGCTGACTGTAGAGTTGTGGAACTAAATTCCCCAACAAAGGCTATGCTGTAGTTCTCTGTAGAGCTGTGGGACTGGATCCCCCCAGCAAAGCTGTAAAAGACAAAGCTTTCTACAGGTGGAACTGATTCACATCCTGTACGAAAGGCTTCTCTGTGTGAACTGAACTAGAGGTCCTCTTTTTCCCTCCTTAACCCAGAAAAAGGGGTGGAACTAAAGAACAAAATGATAATTGATRGGTCATTGGCCCTATTATTGCAAACCAAGGGAAGCCACCTTATTGCACAATGCATGGAACTTTGGAATACATGCAAACACTCAATAGAAAGGAAAAGAAGTTGAAGCTCCTGGTACAGCCGTACCAACACATAGGTACTGCTTCGGCGGGAAGGTAACGGCACTCCATGCAGTCATGCCAGCCAGATGACCTTGGAGGCATCTACAGACAACACCAGCTCTTCGGCTTAGAAGTGGAGATGAGCACCACCCCCGAGTCAAACGCAACTAGACTTAATGTCAAGGGGAATCTTTACCTTTACTTTAGCTGATACAGAATACTGGCCTGTAACTTTACTTTGAAGGTAACTTTTTAAAAGTGACACACATGATTTCCTCTGCTCAAACATTAAACATCTTGTTTGCTGAAATATGGATAAAAAGATAACTTTAGAATTCAAGGATATTCTTTGAATTCAAACTCCTCATGAATAAATCAGTGCCTTTTTGCATGACAAGTCCATTATTGGGGCTGGAACAGGAATATAGGACGTCAAATCAAAGTGCAGTTAGAAGAGGGAAGAGAAGACCACATGGAGAGGAACTGGGGCTGCTGAGAAGAGGATACCAGAAAGATGAAGGAAGTTGGTCTTTGAACATATGTGTGCTCCAAAAGAAGAAATAGTGAACAACTGGAAAGTCAAGAAGGGGGAACTGGTTACATAGAGAAACTGGGTGGTCTAGAAACTGAAGGAACTACTGAATTCAAACAAATGAACAAATCTGTGCCCTTTTGAGGCTATCTCTATTATTCTTGCTATTATTACCATTGTCCCACTTTTCCCATGAGATTCAGAGCAACTCAGAACTTGGAAAAGGATGCAATTAGAATGTATAAGAGGCAAATATTAAAATAGAAATAAACATGCTGCAATTACTAAAATAATTCAATTAATCTGGATGATTCACCTCTCAGGTTTTTTGAGAAGCCAGGATGGCCTTGGGTTTGCATGAGATAGTATGTTTATTTTTATTTATTCAGTGTGATTCACCCGTATCCACAATGGATACAGTTCAAGAGACACCCACACCCTATGGATACCTGAAACCACAGATAATGTCAAATACTTGGGTCATGAACATACCATGAAAAGGTCGATAATAAAACTGGCATTTTTTTTAAGGAAAATTGAAGAAGATCTCAGTTTTTCTACCAATTTTGTCAAATGGGACATACCATGTGTTTCGGGAGTGTAGAAGCTTTAGCTTGAGTGCACTATAGAAGACATTTTGAGAGCAATAAAAAGAGATTTTCAGATATATAGGATTAACTAGTCATCCTCTACCATGTGTTGCTGTGGCCTAGTCTGTGTATATGTGTTTTGTGTGTATATATATGTTTATATGTGTGTATATATATTTGTGTATATATGTAGATATGTCAGTTTGTGTATATATGTGGTTTTGCACAGGGGTTGTAATGTGTTATATATTTTTTGGCATTTTAAGTCTCTTCTGCTGTGTTTTTCAGTGTTTTTATGAGTGATGGCCACTTGTTGGCCTGATAGGTGTATTGTTTCCAAATTTGGTGTTGATTCATCCAGTGGTTTTTGAGTTATGTTAATCCCACAAACAAACATTACATTTTTATTTATATAAGACTAGCTGTCCCCTACCATGCACTGTTGTGGCCCATTCTGTGTATATGTGCTTTGTGTGTGTATATGTGTGTGTATATATTTGTGTATATGTGTGTATATGTGTATTTGCATATGTGTGTGTGTGGTTTTGCGCATGCATTGTAATGCATGCATGTATGTATGTATGTATGTATGTATTTATTGGCTTTTAAAGTCTCTTCCACTGTGTTTTTATGAGCGATGGTCACTCATTGGCCTGGTAGGTGTATTGTGTCCAAATTTGGTGTCAATTCGTCCGGTGGTTTTTGAGTTAAAACTTGTGCGCCAGCTGCGTCCGTACCTTGGGAGGGCTGACTTGGCCACGGTAGTACACGCTTTGGTTACATCCCGCTTAGATTACTGCAACGCTCTCTACGTGGGGTTGCCTTTGAAGACTGCCCGGAAGCTGCAGCAAGTCCAACACGCGGCAGCCAGATTACTAACGGGGGCTGGATACAGGGAGCACACCACTCCGCTGTTACGCCAGCTCCACTGGCTGCCAATTAGCTTCCGAGCACAATTCAAAGTGCTGGTGTTGACCTATAAAGCCCTAAACGACTCCGGCCCTGTTTACCTCTCTGAACGTATTCTCCCCTACGAACCATCAAGATTACTAAGATCATCTGGAGAGGCCCTGCTCTCGGTCCCACCAGCCTCGCAAGCGTGGCTGGTGGGGACGAGGGACAGGGCCTTCTCGGTGGTGGCCCCGTGACTCTGGAACTCTCTCCCTCTGGAGGCCAGAACCGCGCCATCCATCCTAACATTTAGGAAACGGGTGAAGACGTGGCTGTGGAGTCAGGCCTTCGATGAATGAGACAACACCATAGGACCCTGGATGGAAGTTGATGTAGATCCATCTTAATAGGACGACTGACCACTGTAGTTTTATATATAGTGTTTTTAAAGTTGTTTTTGTAATTGTGATATATGATATTTTAATGAATGTATATGTTTTTATGGCTGTAAACCGGGCTGAGTCCCTCAACGAGGTTGAGAAGCTCGGTATACAAAACTGTGAAATAAATAAATAAATAAATAAACAGTAAAGTTGCAAAGCATTTGAAACTTTGATACTTTGAGGACCCAACCAGATGTGATGTGATGTTTGAATGATGTATGTATGCTTTGGATGTGCCTATTTTTAATTGATGCTATTCCTAAATTTCTGTCATGAAGGATATGCTAAAGATCAGAATTATGAGCATTCAGATAGGAAGGTTAATGTCTTACCCATATACTACTTTATAGTTTCTCAATGAAAACTGTCCTACTCCAAGAAACTGCCATTAATTCCTGAGCCTAGTATCTGGGCAGATAAATTTTCAGTATGATTGGTGTAAAAAGGTTTTCAACCTTCCCAGTCCACAGTATCATAATACTGACTACCAGTATACCTCTTTCCTTGCTTCAAATGTTGGCTTTAATTTGAGGGAAGTTATTAAAAGGCACATTATATACATTCACACAGTTAATGTATCATCATGTGTCACTCTATGGCTTTGCTGAGATGAAGTTTGTTGGCATAGCTTCTCACATGTTGAGTTGTGCGGGGGGAAATGAAACTGAGTTATTGCAAAATTGCGGAAGATAAACTCATTGTGAGACACACAACCAATCGCAAAAATAAAACAGTGCCGGAGACTATAGGTCAGGAGTCCTCAAACCTTTTAAACAGAGGACCATGTCACAGTCCCTTAAACTGTTGGAGGGCCAGATTAGAATTTGGAAAAAAATATATGAATGAATTCATATGCAAACTGCACATATCTTATTTGTAGTGCAAAAAAATACTTGAAAACAATACAATAATTAAAATGAAGAACGATCTTAACAAGTATAAACTTGATAGTATTTCAATGGGAAGTGTGGGCCTGCTTTTGGCTGATGAGATAGGATTGTTGTTGTGTGCTTTCAAGTCGTTTCAAACTTAGGTAGACCCTGAGCGAGGGCCGGGTAAATTACCTTGGAGGGCCATATCCGACCCTCGGGCCTTAGTTTAAGGACCCCTGCTATAGGTGCGTCTACAATGTTGAATTAATGTAGTTTGACACCACTTTAACTGCTATGGCTCAATGCTATGGATTGATAAGAGTTTTAGCTTTACAAGATCTTTGGCCCTCTCTACTGAAGAGTGCTGGCACCTTACCAAACTACAGCTCCCAGGATTCCATAGCATTGAGCAAAGGCATATAGTGATGTTAAACTGCATTAATTGAATGGTGTAGATGCAACCTATAGTCTCTCATTTCATTAGAAATAGGCAAGCAACATATACGTATGGAAGAAAAGTAAAGATCTTTTAATGAAGAATCATATTATAAGGTAATTTTGAGTAAGAAGTAGCATTGCCCATGAATATGTGCTATGATATTTCTTCAACCCACTAATATCCCAGTGATGTAAATGCAGAACTATCCATGGATATGCTATTTTTCACCAGTTCTAAGACTCACCTTTTCCCTCTTTTAGCCTCAAGACTCAAAAAAGGAGTGCATCTGAGAATTGGTAGTGTCCTAGAATCTCATCACATGAGGAATTTTTAGTATCCTAGGACACTTCTGTCCCAGCTGAGTGACAGAGCCCCATGCCACCCATCATACGCTGTAACCTCACTTATGTCGGGGCTGGCCAGCTGATTCATCATGGAGGCTGGCAGATCAGCATGGGGAACCTCATCAATGTGATGAAGTCCTTAGATTCGTAGTGGGGGGAGGACAGTTTATAAAAAGAGGGCCAGGAGTAGCCTCACTTCCAGTGGGGTTCCATTGCTCAACTGGGGAGGCAGCATCCATTAAGAACAACAGGGCTATTGTGGGGGGGAGTCATGCAGTGACACTTCCCAGATGTGACAGGGAAACATCACAGCTGGCAAAATGGTCATGGGGTGCCAGGATTGCATTGCTGGCCAGTTTATTCACCATGGAGACTGGCAAATCATCATGGGGAGCTTCATCAATGTGACGAGGTCCTTAGACTGGCGGTGGGGGAAGGACAGTTTATAAAACGAGGATCAGGAGTGGTGGTTGATGAGAGAAAGAGGCAGCCATAAAGAGTGGAGGCAGTAGTAGCTTTACTTTACTGCTCCTAGCTAGTCCCCAGAAAGCCTCCCCAACTCTGCACTTGATACTGCTGCCCTACTGCCTTTCATGCCACTGCCACCTTTCGCTGCTGACTCGACATGTATGATACAAGCAGCTCCTCTTCTCCAGGCTGCCACACTGTCCTCTTTTTAAAAAAACAACAAAAACTCTGCAATACTAAGATATGAGAGTAGCAACATGGAGTGGAGAAGGCATACATATCAGCTACACCAAGCCAATAGCAGGAGACAGTGATGGCACGAAAGTCAGCAGAACAACAGCATTGGGTATGGGGTTGGGAAGGCATTAGTGCAGACATGGACAAACTTCAGTCCTCCAGGTGTTTTGGACTTCAGTTCCCACAATTCCTAACAGCCAGTAGGCTGTTGGGAATTGTAGAAGTTGAAGTCCAAAACACCTGGAGGACTGAAGTTTTCCCATGCCTGGTATAGTTGAACTGACTAGAAGAAACAAAAAAGTGAAATTGGGGTGAAGACAGGAACATGTTGGGCAGCCAGAATAACAACCACTTCCTATATCCTCTTGATCCCCCTTCTCTTCCAGTAGCATATTTTTTTTTTAAAAAAAAAATCCCAAAATTGAGGGTCATAAAAAGAGCTGCATCTTAGAATTGAGGTTGTCTTACAATCAATGAAATACGGTACTAAAATTATGTGATCTTAACTTCCCTGTAACAGCATCACTTTTACAATGACCAGACCTAATAACAGGAAATGAATAGTTTTTATTTTAATTAAACCACAAACATCTGCATTTCCCAGACCTAACGGTCTTACTTAAGTGGCAGCATAATAAGGAAATTCATAGGCCTAACCAAAACCACAAGTGCCAGTTTTAACACTTGCATTTGGAGTGACTCAGTACTGGGCAAAACTCTTATATATTATTCTAGATATAAAATTTTCTGGTTTTGATATTTATGCAAAATGTTTAACTGTTAAGAGCTAGAAATCCTAATTTCTAACCCTCCAGAGTAAATATTTCCCCAAACTATAGGGATTTCCAGTTTTGAAGATGCTGTCACCTTAGCAGGCATCCTGGCTTAGTTTGCAGTAAAACCTCTTAGAGCACGATAGCTCAAAAACAGTTCTCATCATTTAAATGATTTCTTGTGTTATTCATGACTGGAAATCTTTTGGAAAATTTCCCGAACATTTTATATAAAAGTAGATTCTGAAAAGCCTTAGAGTGCAGAAGAATTAGAAGACATTTATTTTAATGCAAAAGCTAAATGTGAATATTGGAAGCACATTAATCAATCAAGTGTGCCATTGACAAGTTGAAGCCATGCTGATTCCAAACCATGCCCACTCATGAGGTGTTAGAATTTGTCTCAAGGACTTCATCACATAGTATTGCTATCATATGCAATTAACATGATCAGGGATAGCGCAACTTATCAGCATGGTGACCCCCAATAGTGCACTATTGCTGGTGTAGCACAACTGTGACATTTCAGGAGTGTGAAGCCCCATGTCTATGCTTCTAGGTGACACATGTAACTCTGCCCTCCCATTCTAGGGGTCGGAACCCCTGCGGGGTTGCGAAGGGGTATCAGAGGGGTCACCAAAGACCTTCAGAAAACACAATATTTTCTATTGGTCATAGGGTTCAGTGTGGGAAGTTTTGCCCAATTCTAACATTGTTGGGGTTCAGAATGCTCTTTGATTGTAGATGAACTATAAATCCCAGCAACTACAACTCCCAAATGTCAAGGTCTATTTTCCCCAAACTCCATCAGTGTTCACATTTGGGAATATTGTGCATTTGTGCCAAGTTTGGACCGGATCCATCATTGTTTGAGTCCACAGTGCTTTCTGGATGTAGATGAACTACAACTCTAAAACTCAAGGTCAGTGCCCACCAAACCTTTCCAGTATTTTCTGTTGGTCATGGGAGTTATGTGTGCCAAGTTTGGTTCCATTTCATCGTTGAAGGAGTTCAGAATGCTCTTTGTTTGTAGATGAACTATAAATCCCAGCAACTACAACTCCCAAATGACAAAATCATTCCCCTCATCCCCACCAGTATTCAAATTTGGTTGAATCAGTATTTGTGCCAAATTTCATCCAGTGAATGGAAACATATCCTGCATATCAAATATTTACATTACGATTCATAACAGTAGCAAAATGGCAATTATGAAGTAGCAACAAAAATAATGTTATGGTTAGGGGTCACCACAACATGAGGAACTATATTAAGGGGTTGTGGCATTAGGAAGGTTGAGAAGCACTGTACTAAATAGATTGTGGCACCATGTCACAATCTCGGACTAGTCACAAATTTTGCCTATCAATATAAAAGGACTTTCTAAGAGATAACACACTGACAACAAATAAAGTATGGCATTGTGTGATAGGAACCATCACCAAAGGCAATGTTCGTGCTTCTATGTTGGCTTCCCAACTTCGTTCAATAAAGTCCTAACATTGTGGCTATGTGCCATCGGTCTGGTAGAGAACCGGAACTATCATAATTGTTCGTTTCTTGCCTCACACGTCTCCATCTCTTCTTTTGAACTCAGAACTCAAGCTTACATCACAGGAAGTGAGCTGAGAACAAAGGTTGAATTTGGAAGGAGAGCAAAACTGGGACAGTTGGAGGATATGAGATCTTAGCAAGTAGAACAGGTCTGCTGCTGGATTGATCTGCCGGCATATGCCTATCTTTACTTTCCGACATCCAATATATCTTCATACTGCTCGTCTCCACAGTAGATTAGAAGAATGGTACAACAAGGCAACTTGAAGCATTTAAAATGTTATAGTCAGCCCTCCATATATGTGCTGATGGCTTTTGTGGATTTGTATTCATTGATTTCTCATTTCCATGGCTGTTGTATTTCACAGGAATCAGAGTCTCACCTGGTCTTCCCAGTATCTCTACAAGTCTTATGAGACTACACTGCAAGAGATTGAGAAGGCAAGTTTTGGACCGCCCTTCTACTTAGCAAGCCAGGTGAGAGAAAAAAGACTCCAAGTCCAGATGGGACTGGTGTATGTGTGTGTGTGTGTTTTCCGGGAATGAAGCAATCCAGTAATCCTGTCTTCAGGCATGATGAAGACACCCTGCCCAGATTGGGGAAAGGGGAAGGTGCAAGACCAGGTTTTGGAAAGGGCTTCCAGCCACCTTTCCATGCCCGAAGACAGAAGTAGTTTCCTGCTTTGGTTCTGACAACGTATACTTAATCCCTCTCATCCAATCTGGGAGGTTGCCCTTAACATATTGTCGAAGGCTTTCATGGCCGGAATCACTGGCTTGTAGTTTTTTTCAGGCTATATGGCCATGTTCTAGAGGCATTCTCTCCTGATGTTTCGCCTGCATCTATGGCAAGCATCCTCAGAGGTAGACCTCACTACCTCTGAGGATGCTTGCCATAGATGCAGGAGAAACATCAGGAGAGAATGCCTCTAGAACATGGCCGTATAGCTCGAAAAAACCTACAACAACCCAGTTGCCTTTAACATTTGTGTTTCCAGAATAATGTACCCACTCCATGCTTCTGCCTTCATAAAAGCCCTTATATACTCAATATACGCCTTTTTTGAATCTATGTCACAAATGGTATTAATACATGTGCCAATTCTAATGTTTATGTTCCAATACAATTAGTATAACACTATGATTAGCAGTTTTTTCTCTGTTTGATAACCATACAATTGCTTTTTCTTAAAACAAACACAAAACTAGGCAGTTTGCAAAGGATATTTAGAGCCATCCAATCCAAACACATTCATTTGGATGCAAGCCCTACAGAATGCCAGAGAACTTACTTCTGGGCAAACATGAACTGACTGAGACTGCACACAGCATGATGCATTATTCTGTGAGACTCCTTGAAAAGAACTACAAAAAGATTGTTATGCATGGAGGAATGCGCATGTGAAAATACCCCAAGGAAGGAAATGTATTTTTAATCCTCTTTGTGAGAGCTACAGAAGATGAGCATCAACCGCCCACAAGAAGTCCATTGCAGGGTTATATTCTTAGATGCATGTCAGAATGTAATGCTAGAGAAGTACTTTTGGAAAGGACAAACATCCTTTCAGCGAGAAGCCCACTTCCTCCTATTTATCTATTCACATTTGCATGTTTTCAAACTGTTAGGTTGGTAGAAGCTGGGGCTAACAATTGTTAGCTCCCATTGTTAGCTGGAACTAACAATGGGAGCTCAGCCTGCTCTGCAGATTCAAACCAGATTCAAACCACCAACCTTTTGGTCAGCAAGTTCCACAGTTCCATGGTTTAACCGACTGCACGACCATGGTCCCTTGTTCTCTATAAGGACCTCTAAATCTCCAGTGCGACTTTATGGTCAACTTCTGGAAGAGTCCTAAAGAGAACACTTTTCTAAAGCATTTGTTTGTCCTCCACCCCAGTCCTATGGTTAGCTTCTGGTGGAAGTTAATAATAGGGTTGAATTTGAGAACTTAGATACTCTATTGGGTTAAAAATGTGTTTTTATTTGCAATTTTCTCACTTTATAGGGGTCTTGCAGTCTTAAACCCCGTGAAAGTTGAAGGTCTTACTGAAGAGTCAACTGAGAAAATAAGGTTTTGTGGCTCGGTCATGTGGGTGATCCCAGCTGCTCGGAGATGGATGCTCCCCTTTCAGGCATTAAATTGATCGCTGTAGCCCCTTTGCTGAGATATATATTCTACTTAAGAAACCAGTATCATAATAAAGACTGATTTTTTTAAAGGTCTCAGCAGCCAATCTGGGCTGTGAAAAAATATATATAAACAAAAGGAATATGGGCTAATTACTCAAACCTTCAGGAATCCTTTGGACCATTTGTAACAATAATCCTTACCTGTGGAAACGTTGTCTCTGTGCAAAAAATAAATGCTCAGCTAATAAAAATGTAAACATGCTATAGATAGTTTTATATTTCTTTTTGATATGCTGTTGAGAAGATGTAGTACATTACATCTCAAGGCACTACGGGTCCAAAATACGGGTCCAAAAATCAAGGAAAGTTTACTTCAGTGCTGTGCCAGGTTGCCGACCTTCAGCCAATGGAATCTATTGTTCCAATTTCACACTCTGATTTGGGAAATCAGCTCTGAAATACTGCATACCCAAAAGCCAGGCTCAGTTAGGCAATTACCTTCATAGATGCAATCCAGATACGGAGCCAAATCCAATTTAAAAACCATAGTAGTGACAATGAAGTGAACCTATGCCAGAGACAACATTTCACGCCATTACACCAGCAGCGGCGGGAGAAGTGGAATGCCGTACACAGAAAGGCATTCATCGCTGCCGTTGCTCTATCCCTACCCTCGGCAGAAATAAAACTAAATGGCTACTGTTTTCATATAAATCTACTTTGGGGCGAAGGCTGCAGGGAAACAAAAGTCACCATACATTCTCCACTAAACTATGCTGTGCCTCAATAGCAGTGCAGAGAAAATGGAGAAGCACTGGCAGAATATCACTGCAGAGTTTCTGTCCTGCCTCCAATGAAATAATTTTGAATGCTCGCAGTCATTGGCAGCAGAAAGGAATCAATTAAATACGGTATATACTTGAGTATAAGCCTAATTTTTCAGCCCCCTTTTTAGGCTGAAAAGGCCCTCCTTGGCTTATACTCAAGTTGAGGTTATTTATTATTTTACTCTGTTATTATTTCTGTTTTGAAACAGCAAACAAGATTACTATGCTGGTTGTTGTATTGGATCACAGGTCGTACAAATGTCTAGGACTATGTGATGTATTGGTGAATAATACAAAAAGGGTGGCTTTTTGCAGCTGACAGATGGAAATTTTGTTAGTGCAGATTGTGTTTAAGTGCAGGCCAAGATCTTAGGCACTGCACCCAGTGTGCCAATCACCACTGGAACCACCTTGGCCTGCTTGTGCCAGAGTCTTATAATAATAATAATGATAATAAAATATAATAATATGTAATAATTATTAAATATAATAATAACATTACTTTTATTATCCAGGAGTCCCCAGTGGCGCAGTGGGTTAAACCCCTGTGCCGGCAGGTCTGAAGACCAACAGGCCGCAGGTTCAAATCAGGGGAGAGCGCGGAGGAGCTCCCTCTGTCAGCTCCAGCTCCTCATGCAGGGACATGAGAGAAGCCTCCCACAAGGATGATAAAACATCAAAACATTCTGCCGTCCCCTGCAGATAGCCAATTCTCTCACACCAGAAGCGACTTGCAGTCTCTCAAGTCAYTCTTGACACAACCAAAAAAACCCAAACATTTTATTATTTTACTATTATTTATTATTTTAATCTATTATTAATACTGTTATTGCATTTCCATTATTTTACTCTATTATTATTATTATTATTATTATTATTATTATTATTATTATTATTATTATTAAGGTAAAGGTAAAGATTTTTCCCCTGACATTAAGTCCAGTCGTGTCCGACTCTGGGATGTGGTGCTCATCTCCATTTCTAAGCTGAAGAGCCGGCATTGTCTGTAGACACCCCCAAGGTCATGTGGCCAGCATGACTGCATGGAACGCCGTTACATTTATTATTTTACTTTATTATTATTGGAAGACCATGTAAGCACACCTACATTGAAGAAGGTTAGAATAATGGTTGAACCAGAATTGGACAGTCTTATCTTAAATTACCGTTTTATGTAAATATTCAAAAACATTTAACCTAATGATGCCTCAATTAATGTAATTTTATTGGTATCTTTTTTCAAAATTAACCAATAGCTGCTGCATTTCCCACCCTCAGCTTATACTTGAATCAATATGTTTTTCCAGTTTTTTTGTGGTAAAATTAGTTGCTTCAGCTTATATTCTGATCCGCTTACACTCGAGTATATACGGTATATGGCCAGGAATGATTTGCAACTGGTGAGGCAAAGTGAGGCATTATAAATAACTATTTTAGGGACAAAAACAAGCACTCGAAGCAGCTCTGGCCTGCAATAATATTTTGCATGTAGCAAAAGTTGCAATGATTTCAAATGACATTCTGATGATATAGGAAGAAATAATAGGTATGATTACAGTATTCTGGAGTGCCAGCGGGTTAACCTCTATCCGCATCCAGGGTTTCATCTTGGTGACTGGTAATAATTCAGCAACAAGAGAAAGATAAAAGAAGAAAGCCTAAGAGAGGGAGGAAACGTGAGGGATTTATAAGTGCATCTGAAAGGCAGTGCTTGATAGGTCAAGCAAGTTTCTCTGTTCAGCTGCAGAGTTCACAGAAATTCTTCAAACGGAGTATCATAGCTCAAGCATCAAAGAAAAATGTAGAGGAAAAGATGGAAGCCCTTTTTTCTCTTCCATTTCTGTCGTGTCGTTCTCAGAGTCGGACAATATTTTTATTAGAACCAAACCATCACAGGACTGTCTCAACAGCGGTGTCCTCCAGAATTCTTCTCCAGAAGGATCGGCGAGCTCCAGTCCTTCAGTCTAGTTATTCTAGCCTTTTAATTTTGCAAATCTGACAAATGAATTATTTTTATTTTGGTATTCCCATCAGATCACCAAAAGGGTTTTTTTTTTTGTTAAACCACTGTGCTGCTGAACTTGTTGCTTGAAAGGTTGGTGGTTCAAATCTGAGGAGTAGGGTGAGCTCTTGCTGTTAGCCCATTATTATTATTATTATTATTATTATTATTATTATTATTATTATTATTATTTAGAGCATTTGTATCCCATCCTTCTCAATCCCCAAAGAGCGAGTCAGAACGGCTTACAATTGGCACTCATTAGATGACGTCAAAGAACCAGTTAAAGCACAACAATTAACATAAACAAGTCAACAGCAGTATAAATACATTAAAAATATTGGCCCTTAAAATATTAACGCAACCAAGTCTGAGTCTGCAAATCCAATCCATAGCCCAGAGTTCCAGTCTAAGGTCTCTTAATTGACAATTCTCATGAGTCATGTTGCTCAGCCAGCTGCCCGAATGAAAGATTTGAATTTCATCCTGAAGGAGAGGAGAGGAGTCACCCTGATTTCACTGGGGAGTGCATTCCACAGTTGGGGGGCCACCACCGAGAAGGCCCTGCCTCTCATCCCTGCCAATTGTGCTTGTGAGAGTGGCGGGATTGAGAGAAGGGCCTCCCCCGACGATCGTAAACTCCGAGGTGGGGCATAGAGGGAGATAAATTCAGACAAGTAAACTAGCAGTTTGAAAACATATAAATGTGTGTAGATTGATAGGTACCGCTTCTATGGGAAGGTAACGGTGTTCCATGCAGTCATGCTGGCCACATGACTTAGGAGGTGTCTATGGACAACGCTAGCTCTTTGGCTTAAAAATGGAGATGAGCACCACCCCTCAGAGTCGGACGTGACTAGACTTAATGTCAGGGGAAAACTTTAGCTTTGCTAACACGATCTAACACAACTTTTGTTCCTGGGTTGAAAATGTCATTTCCTAATTGGTTCTATCATAAAACCATAGAAAAGGTTTATTCAACTGGGGGACATCCTGCAGCACATTTTGCTATAATTTTTCAATGAATATCTCATCGGGTCTCAACCAATTCAACATAGTTTGTGACAGCCACAAAAACGAAGTTTCTGGAGTATAACAACTACTTTCAAAGCAAGTATTGTACAGTTAAACAGAAAATAACACTTTCAAACCAAGAACAGAAAAAAAATCAAATTTCGTTACATAGTGTAATGAATGAGTGAGTCACTAGAACAGTGGTTCGCAATCTTCCTAATACCGTGACCCCTTAATACAGTTCCTTATGTTGCGGTGACCCCAGAGGCAGCCCTAGGTAATTTTTAATGGTAAGCAAACAGTATCCCCCCCCCCCCCAACCAATCACTGATATATATATTCTGTTCGTCATGGGAGTTCTGTGTGCCATATTTGGTTCAATTTCATCATTGGTGGAGTTCAGAATGCTCTTTGATTTTAGGTGAACTATACATCCCAGTAACTACAACTCGCATATGTCAAGGTCTATTTCCCCCCAAGAGCATCTCAAGAGCGCCCCTGGGAAAAATCAACTATACTGCAAATGCTTACTTTGCGTAATGGGTAGAGCCACCCCTGGGTGACCCCCAACCATAACATTATTTTTGTTGCTACTCCATTACTGTAATTTTGCTACTGTTATGAACTGTAATGTAAATATCTGATATGTAGGATGTATTTTCATTCACTGAACCATACTTAGCACAAATAGCCGATACGCCCACATTTGAGTACTGGTGGAGTTGGGATGTGATATTGATTTTGTCATTTGGGAGTTGTAGTTGCTGGGATTTATAGTTCACCTACAATCAGAGAGCATTCTGAACACCACCAACAATGGAATTGAACTATATTTGGCACACAGAACTCCCATGACCAACAGCAAACACTGGACGGGTTTGGTGGGCATTGGCCTTGATTTTTGGAGTTGTAGTTCACCTACATCCAGAGAGCACTGTGGACTCAAACAATGATGGATCTGAACCAAACATGGCATGAATATTCAGTATGCCCAAATGTGAACACTGGTGGAGTTTGGGGAAAATAGACCTTGACATTTGGGAGTTGTAGTTGCTGGGATTTATAGTTCACCAATCAAAGATCATTCTGAATTCCACCAATGATGAAATTAAACCAATCTTGGCACACAGAACTCCCATGATGAGTAGAAAATACTGGAAAGATTTGATGGGCATAAACCTTGAGTTTTGGAGTTGTAGTGCACCTACATCTAGAGAGCAGGAGGAGGGCTTTTAGTGGGAGGATTCGCCGTCTCTTTCCAAAAAGGACCATCAGAAATACGTGCTTTCTGATGGTCTTTGGTGACCCCTTTAAAACCCCACACTACCCCCAGGTTGAGAAACATTGGATTAGACCCTAATTGATGGCACTGTGCTTGCAAAACAGAGTCCTTTTTAAAAGTTCTCTCTTCACTGCATGGTGCTACAAGAGGTTTTGTCTGTTTGGAAATAATTTCTCACACTCTGAGGCTTTTATTTGAAAAGCTTGTTTGTGCAAAAAACAAAAACCCTCCCAAACTCACCACTGTTCACATGCAAGTCCTTTTGTTTGTTAGGCGTTGTCAGTGCTATGCAGAACCTTTAAAAGGCCAATGTTGATCCTAAGCTGTATCCATAGGAATGGAATGTTTGGGTGGAGGATTGGTTCTGGATTGTCGGTGTCAGAAGGCCAGGAGAATGTCTCTTTTGTGACCCACTTCTGGTTCATTAGGAGATAGGGCAGTCTTTGTTGGGAGAGATTCCATTTCACAGGTGAGAAAGATGGAGCCGGGTGACTGCCCTTATCTTTCCCTGCGGCAAATGGTGTTTTGTTGCTGTGTTCTTTGGGGAACCCTGTTTATCCTCTTTGGCTATGCCATCTTCAGGATGTTAAAACATTGGACATCCTGAAAGTCTCCTGAGGTTAGCAACTTCACGACATCTTTGAAGATCAAGTCAGTGAAGTCTTTTTGGTCAAAAGATGATGAGGATGAGTTCCTGAGATTTTGCTCTTCCCTGACATCTTTGGAGCTAAAAAGCAGGAGGTTCAGGTCCATGTTTCAATGCAAGAACCCCTGTTCCTCCCTGAAATCACCAGGACCTCCTTGGAGTGGCACTTTCAGAGGCAGAAGGTGGAGCATGTTTGGAGCTTACCACAGCAAGTGCTGAGGTCATTGAAAAACCTTCTTCCACCATCACACTCAGCAAGGTTCCACCTTTCTTCCAGGAAAGGCTTTGCAGAGGAAGAATTGGATGGAGAAAGGAAACAAATGCACAAGATATATATAGTGATGGCTCCTTTCCAGGAAGTGGGTATCCCATTTCTCCAGGCTGAGGAAAAGGAAAAGCTGGAATGCCATATCCAGTGGAAGAAGCTTCAACACCAGTGGGGTCTTCCCACTACCATCCAAAGGTCTCTTCAGGCCTTCCTCTCATCCTCTCCACCTGTTACAATGCCAAAAGATCACCTGGTTGGCGGAGTCCAGGAAGTAGAGATCCAGACCAATGAGCCACCTTTCATCTCTGACCCGGTCCAGAAGGAACTGGAGGGCAGTGTGAAGAAGATGGCCATTTGGTGGCAGTGGGGGGCTGCCCAAAAAGGTCCAAGATTCCATGCGGTCTTGCCTGCTGCCCCAGCTATAGTGGTCCCACCAGGAAGAAGCTGGATTGACAAAATCCACAACAGGAGGCCAGGGACATAAAATGGAAAGGACACCGCCAAGAAACGGTCCTCCTCAGACAAAGGAGGTCCAAAGTTTACCCAAACCACCAACAGTTCTTTCTTCTGCTGCCACTCAAGATCAGTCTTGAATGATTAGTACACTGGCATTCCATCTGGGAAGAAACTCAGTGTCTTAGAGGTCCATAACTCTTCAGTAGCCTTCAACAAAACTGACCTCAAGACTCAGGTGAGCCCAGAGACCCCACAGGATGGAACTTTTGAGACCACAGAGGAAGAGGTATCTTCCTCAGAGGGAAGCCAAGGAATTGCAGTGGAATGGACTGATCAGAGTCCGCAACATTGGACAAAGTGGATGCCAGAGATTTAGAAAGCCCATCAACCATCTCTGACAGCTATACCTCCTCACGGACCACAGAAGACCATGGAAACACACCTGGATCTCCTCCAGCTCCGGCCAGCAAAGTGGAGAGTGGCTAGCTGTCCCTGGAGCCCAGTCCTGCAGACCGTGGCAGCAGCATCCAGGTGCCCTTAACAGCAGCGTTGAAGAGGTAATCTGCGACAAAAGAGAGTTTTTGTAGCAGCTGGGACGTGATGCCCAAGGTATGCAACAGAGCAGCCACTCTTCCCTGTCATGTTCTGTGGTCGGGGAACCCCCAAGGCCCCACTGGGAAGATCAGCAGGGTTCTCCCTCCCCCGCTGTCGTGCAATGCATCTGCTTGTCCTCTGTTGATGACCAGAGAGGCCTCCTCCATCCTTGTTTCCCATCTGTAGCGAACAGAATTTCCCAGGAGAATCTCCACCGGCCCACAGGAGTAGCCACGCACCACCTGCACTGGACACGCATCTACCACCGAACTCAGGGGCCCTTTCTCCACCACGCTGACATTGTCTATGAAGAGCTGGTGGTAGGGCTGACTCAGAAAGCAGAGGCTAAGCTACGGAAAACAATACGCAGGAGAACCAGAGAGCAGGACCCGCAACTCTATGCTAGCAGGGGACCCAAAGAGGCACACACAGTCCTGGAAAGGAGTGTAACCCATCAAGGGCATCTAGACTGGAATGACACAGGCTATGAGCCTCTGGAATATGGCTCTGCAAAGGTGCAGGGAGAATCAATGCTTGGCTCCAGGGTGAAAGGCAAGGTCCCAAGGAAGGGCTCATCACAAGAAAGCCCCCATTTCTACACCGAGGGAAAGGGTCATGGCCCAAAGAAAGTCTTGTCGCAGGAGAGGCTCCACACTACCCATTCCTCCTCGCAAAAGTGCAAGGCGGGTGCCCGCTCACCAATAAAGGACCCTTCCCTGGATAGTTTCCTGCGGTCTTTGAGAGCCTCTCTTCACCTTTCTCTCCGAAACTTTTGGTCCTCCTTGTTCCCTGCATGTGTCAACCCCTCCTACCGTGACTACCAAGACCTGGAGGGTGGGCTGCCCCATCCAGCAAGGAAGAGGAGCCAGGAGAGAACTCCCAAAAGAGAGGCCRGAGAGACGGAATGACTGATAGGGACCCCCTAAAACCATCCAAGGAGCCAAAGGGAAGCTGGGTCCCTCAAGGTCAGGCAGGCCATAGGGGGACTCCAGGCAAAGGCCCCAAAGAGGTCCGGGGGGGGGGGGTTCGGCCTCCGGCTTCAGAGAAGTCTCCATCTCAAGGACATCGAGTCAAAGGGTGAAGTACCTATCTATGAAGTACTTGTCTATGAAAGAAAACCGTCCCTGTAGAAGCGGATAGCAATGTTTCTGTGAATCCAGTGGGGAAAGAAACCCAGCTCAAAAGAGCAACAGAGAAGCCACAAGGGAGCACCCCCCATTTATGGCAGCCAGTACAGGAAAGAAAACAGAGGAAGGGAGAGGAAAGGGAACCAGTTTGACCAGCAAGAGACCTGATTCATATGCAGGGAACCTCAGAAAGCAAGGAAGAGAAAGGCCTTGAACATATTCCTATCCCAGTGATTTGGGAGGATACGTGTAAATAAGAGTGCATATAGTTCATAAGTAAATCAGTGTATATAGAATATATGTGGAGGGTACACAGAGTGTTTATGGGGTGAATATAGAGTGTATATRGAGTGTATAATCATATTAAAGCTTTTTTCTTCTGGACACTGCCTGCTTTGCATGGGTTTCTTTCATGCCATAGGAATTAACTGGCCACAGTTGGTCTGACCCCACCTTGGGACCCAAAGGCTGCCCCTCCCCTCTGTATGGAGAATGGGGCACCAGAAGCCCTCCACACCTGGATCCAAGGAGACTCAGTCAGCACTGTCAATATGTTCTTCTAAACCTTTAGGTGGAAACTTTTTTYCCCTGCAATTTGAATCCCTTGCTCCATTGTAGATTTACCATTTCATCACATTGAAGCAAGGAAGTGTTTGGTAGAGTATGAAATGGATGATTTYCCTACCTTCACCACTCTAACCTTCTTCACACCAGAGAATGAATCCACTTTAAATCTGGTTTCTGCCTCCTGCAGAATTCTGGGGTTTGTAGTTTAGTGAGGCTGTTAACGGCTCCTCCCTAAACTACAAACCTCAGAATTCTGCAGGAGGCAACAACCGGATTTAAAGTGGATTCATTCTCTAGTGTGATGACGTTAAATCTATCTGAGTTGCTCAGTTGTACTCAGTAGTCTTCAGTTGATTTGCCATCGGACTGTAGAGATTTGGCCCCACCTACCCACCCACTGTCCCTCCCCACTGTTTTTTGGTTAAAAAACCCTCTCTTTGAAATGTTATGGTGGACGTTGCATACAATGCGGTTTCTAGAAGGTATATCTTACCACTGGTTTTTGAGTTATGTTAATCTCACAAACAAACATTACATTTTTATTTATATAGATTTCCCCCTCATTTTTGTGGGTGTCTTATGCCCCTAACCCCATCCAATGTGGCAGGTTGATTATATTAATGTAAAGTAGAAAGAGGGATTAATACCCAAATGTATATTTGCTTATCCTGACATTTGTACACTTTTGGATGCTGGTCATTGACTGTAAGACACACACACACACACACACACAGATTATCAAAGCAGATAATCCACATTATCTGCTTTGAATGGCTTTTTATGAGACTATATACTGTCATATAATGTCTATTATATGACAGTGTAGAAGGAGCCTATATTCCTACCCTTCCTTTGCTGGGTGTAATTCTGCTGCCTATGTTTCAATGAAATTATAAGGGAGAACTTAAATAACATGTAACACAACGCTGTCTTCAACATGAATCTAATTAAATTGTATGAAAGTAAAGGGATGACCAGGAGTTTATAGTAGGATACTAGGATACTCCTGATCCTAGTAGCTCACAAGCTTAGCTATGCCTTGCTATTTTCTGACCCTCATGCCACCCCCAATAAAATGTGTGGGGCATGAAAAATAACCAGTTATAGACCCCAAAAGCCTTCAAGGTGCTTATGGGTAGGCCTGCTATAGCCCTCAGTGAGCTCATAAACTAAATAGGAATTACCAAGTCTCAGTATTGTCCCATTCAAGCGCATCCTCCCTCACTAGAGAGGTATTTGCATCTCTTTTTAAAATTACCTTTGACCGAAGAAAGAAACCAAGGTGACTAGAGAAAAGGATTGATGGGGAGACAGGAAAATACTGTCGCTTCCAACTCTCCTCCCCCAGTATCTTAAGATGAAAAGTGCATTTATCTTAATGCTGTGAGTTAGTGGAGCCTCCATGGGATCGTGTTCTCTGAAACTATTCAAAGCTGTTAAATGAGCGATCCCACAATAAAGCGCCGGGGCGCACACCATGTGCAATCAAAATGGAGCCGCAAGCATCCAGCCTGTCATTTTCAGCATTTGATAGCTTTGCATCTTCTCTGTGGCTGCAGTCCAGTACAAACCAAATCATCTGCAAACAAGGACAAAAGAAACCACCATCCATTTTGAAGATTATAAGGTTTGCTGATGACTGGATTTTTCTTGCAAATCCCCTTGGCAGCCTGGCGGGGCAGCTCTCTAGGGCAGCAATCGTCTGTACCTCACACAACAGATACAAGACAAATCTATGTATATAATAAAAATAGATGTTTGTATGTGTGTAAGTGGCAGCTTTCTGATTGGCTCCCACTTCCACTGGCCACTGCGACCCCCATGAATGATGGACCTGGATCAAACTTGGCACACAGAACCCCCATGGCCCACTTTAAATCCTGGTGTGGTTTAGGGGAGGATGGACCACGGATGATGGGATTTGCAGTAATTTCAATCAGTTGGGCTCCCACAGAACACTGCGACCTCCACCAATGATGGAAAATGACAAAACTTGATACACAGACCCCCCCCCCCCATGACCCAATTCACATGCTAGTGCACACAGGAAGAGAATGGACCATGGATGATGGGATTCGCAATACCTTCACTCAATCCCCGATCCCACAATGACCTCCACAAATGAAGACCTGGACCAAACTTGGCACACAGAGCCCCCATGACCCACTCTACATCCTAGTGCGGTTTGGAGGAGGATGGACCATGGGCAATGAGACTTGCATGTGGGAGTTGTAGTTCACCCGCACCCACTGAACCCAGCTGACATTTTTTTCTAGATTAAACTTAAAGCACAGACAAACAATGCCATTCTCAAATAACCCAGGCACTGCCAGGTCCTCAAGCACACTGAAAACAAAGGTTTTGAATGGGAAGCAGAACATGAAACAAAGTGTGTGTATGTACCTTGAACAATCGGAAAGAAAAGTGTCACTATCTCCGTCATGCATGAGGACAATTTTGGATATTAGAATTCCAGGTAAAGGATGCTCATCTGTCTGTCTGTCTGTCTATTTATCTATATCTGTTTTTAAAACCCTACGGGGCACACATCACAGCCCAAGGTTTGGTTTCTGAAGAGGAGACATTCCTTTTACAAACACATTGCTTTTTGGCATAGTGAAATAATGGCGGGGAATGATGACTACCATACTCATTCTCTGCCTCTGAGGCCCCTTCTACACTGTCATATAATCCAGATTATCTTCTTTAAACTGGATTATTTGAGTCTACAAATATAATCATTGAGTTGGAAGAGGCCTTGTGGTTTTTGGGGGGTTTTTTTGGTGGGAGTGTGGACACAAATCCGCTTTTGTGCAGATTTCAGTACTATCTGGAAGCACCCAAAGTGAATTGTACTGCAACACTGGTTCTATCAGCACTTTGTCATTTATGTTTTTTTTAAAAAAAGCATCACAAAAGCAGAGAAAGAGAAAAAACAAGAACAGAAAAATCTGACCAGCATCTCATGGAGGAATAGAAGTTATTTAAAAAATAATCTCACCTTGCAAGTTGGCTCCTGGGTTGGAGAAACTGCATGCAGCCTTTTATTACAGCAGAGGGAAGTGGTAGTAATGGTGGTTGGACTACTGCTCCCAAAACTCTGCTGCTAACATGATAACAGGGGAATTTGGGAGCTATAATTTAAAAAAAGGCCTTTCCTTGTCTTTGTATCTTGTCAAGATTAGAAGGTAAGCTAGTAAGAATGGTCTTTTTGCATTCCAGTGTCAGGACCTGGAAACCTCAAGCGTTTCTTGTCTTCATCACACTAGACATGCGAGTGTGGAGAAGAGCAAACCACTGACCACCTGCTGCAATGCAACCTGAGCCCTGCCACATGCACAATGGAGGACCTTCTCACAGTGACACCAGATGCACTCCAAGTGGCCAGATATGGTCAAAGGACATTTAATCAACTACCAAACTCACACATTTGTATTTTGTCTGTTTGCTTGCTTTGTTCTGTTAGAAATGTAATATAATCGACTGGTTGCCCTGACACGATAAATAAATAAAATAAATAAATCACACTAGAGAATGAATCCACTCAAAATCCTGTTTCTGCCTCCTGTAGAATTCTGGGGTTTGTGGTTTACTGAGGCTGTTAAAGGCTCCTCCCAAAACTACAAACCCCAGAATTCTGCAGGAGGCAGAAACCGGATTTAAAGTGGATTCATTCTCTAGTGTGATGCGGTTATAACTCAAAGAGACGAAGGCTTCTTCTCCTGCTCATTAAGTACAAATGTAGCCAAAGTAATAAAAGTTTGATTGCAGAGTAAGGCCATCAAATGCAGTCATTATGTGGTTGTAAATTCTTCCTGATGTCTCTTGCAAAACAAGGTTACACTGACATCTAGTGGAGAAGCAGTCATTTTTGGGTAAAATCCCCCCTCCCCAAAAGTGGCAATTGATAAGGAAAACCTGAGACAAACCAGTCTAGAGGCCTTTAAACTTTCACATAACATCCATCCCATAACTGGCATGGAATAGTTTTAGAAAAAAGAAAATGCCCCTGGATGTGATTTAAATATTGTTGTTTTGTGTTGTGTTTTATTATTTTGCCTGTCAATCAATTTGCATGGCATAGGAAAAAGCAGGACATGAGGATGTCAAATTTATGAGTAAACAGACTTTGCTTTCAGTAATATATATATATATATATATATAGCAAAGTCTTTCAGTAATATATAATCAGACTCAGATGTGGAGTGGGCAGATCAAAAGACAACCTGGCAAAATGGCACTACCTAAAAGAATCCCACACCTTGTGTGACTGTGGAGCAGAGCAGACAACTCTGCATCTGTATGCGTGTCCACTATGCCCTACCTCATCTACAAAGGAAGAATTGTTGGAGGCTACAAACAATGCGGTCGCTGTTGCCTGTTTTTGGTCACAAGATATTTAGCCACCTGCGCTCCTTCTATTTTTATCCGTATTATACTAATTTATGCAATGCTTTGGATATGAAATAATAATAAAATACTATATTTTAGAGGAAGGCACTGACAAAACTACCTTTGCCTTAGAAAACCCTAGAAAAATCATGGGTTGCCATAAACCAATGACTTGAGTTTCCAGAATCCTTGAGCATTGGCCAAAGCAGTTGAGACCTCTAGAAGTTGAAGTCCAAAGCACCCGGAAGGCCGAAGTTTGCCCATGCCTGCTTTAAAGCATGCATCAGGAATAGCATCACAGATCATAATAGCTAATTGATTTATCTAGAAAGAGACATGATAGAGATTGAGATATTGTATAAATTTTAAGATGACTCCTTTCTTACGTAACTGCTGAATTGCTAGTGGAATGAATCATTTGGGAGAATGCCTGTTGAATCAGTGCCCCCTTTCCTTTATTTTTGACAGGTTCACATAATAAAACATGACTGATTCACATGTTCTATTTTCACTTGTTTTGTGTCCAGATCATGTATTTTTGCCTGAAACTCGAGAGCGTTCTGTTGAAGAAGGGAATCTGCATGATTTTAACCGTCTTGCTTGATGAGGCCTGTGGAGCTCAAAAGCATGCATGATTTATTTTGTGTTTTTAAGTTAATCTAAAGAACACGAATTGATTTTGCTGCATGACCCTGAATATCTTCGTAGTCTGTTTGCAAAAAATCCTTGGTCATGCCCATCAAGAGCTATATGGCCCCGTGTTGACTAGGGCTGTGCAAAATTTTGTTTGTGCCTCATTTGTCATATCTATTTTGTAAGATCTGTACATACAATGCGAATGTGAGGGGTGCCCATGCAAAAAACCTTAAGATTCAAAACACTGACCTATGATTTTTCAGAAAAAGAAATGGAGCCCACAAATTTGAAGCTTGCAAATATTAACTAATTTTAGTGTCAAAGGCTTTCATGGCCGGAATCACTGGGTTGCTGTAAGCTTTCCGGGCTGTATGGCCATGTTCTAGAAGCATTCTCTCCTGACGTTTCGCCTGCTTCTATGGCACACATCTTCAGAGATTGTGAGTTATGCAAGTCTCGTAAATAGCTCCAGGTCTCTGTCAAGGGGACCACTTCTCCCCCAAAAGGGCTTGGTTTGGTTCCCCCAAAGGCAGGGGCAGCTCAACCCATTACGCAAAGTAAGAATTTGCTGTATAGTTGATTTTGCCCAGGGGCGCTCTTGGGGGAAAATAGACCTTGACATATGCGAGTTGTAGTTACTGGGATGTATACAGAAGTCTGAGAAAGAAGTAGGCCTGAGATACCATCTGACCGCAGGGAGCGTCCCAAAATTTAATTGGATTCAGATGGAACAGTTCCCTGTGTATTTTGTTTGAACATGCAGGGCTACCCAAAACCCAATAAGTTCATCCACAGTGTATCTATGAGCCCTGATAATAAAATACAATAATAATTTTAGTTTTGTATCCCACCACCATCTCCACGAAGGGACTCGGGGCAGCTTCCATGGGGACCAAGCCTAGTGTATCTATGGGAATAGTGTATCTGTAGATACATCCACAGAGTATCTATAGTTACTTTGAATAGTAACATGTTGACTTCTTAGGAAAAGGCTACCAAATAATCCAGACTGCATAACAGATGCATTAATATGCCACACCACTATATCTCCTTGCATTCCAGCCACCTCATGGAAATATTAGCAGCCTGTTTAGTCCCAAAGTCCATTGCATGTAGGCCAATCCAACAGGAATTGCCTCTCCAAAACTCAGTTCATGTTGACTCAACTTAAAGCTCCCAGTAATGAATGTCATTGCATTATGATGCTTCTATGCAGATCTGTAGTGACTAGTGTTAGTAGCTTCATCAACTTTTATGTCAGGTCTGGAGAAACATTTGGCCTGGGTTGTTGTAGGTTTTTCGGGCTATATGGCCATGTTCTAGAAGCATTCTCTCCTGACGTTTTGCCTGCATCTAGGACAAGCATCTCTCAGAGGCTGTGACCTCACAACCTCTGAGGATGCTTGCCATAGATGCAAGCAAAACGTCAGGAGAGAATGCTTCTAGAACATGGCCATACAGCCCGAAAAACCTACAACAACCCAGTGATTCCAGCCATGAAAGCCTTCAACAAAATATTTGGCCTGTTGAACATTCTTCAAAGCAATGGTTGAAGACCTTTGGTTCTCCAGGTATTTTGGACTTCAATTCCTTGAAATGCCAGTGAACATGATAGGTAGGCACTGTCAAAGTTACAGTGAAAACATCTGGAAGATCAGTTTCCCCATCTTCGATTTCTGTGGACATCCAGGACCTTTTGTAGGCTTTGGATAATTATGGTAGTTACCTCATTTTCTGTCTTCCTGAGAATATAACATGTTTTAGTTTGGCTTTCACATTTCAAAAAAAAAGCTTACAGAAACTCAGAGCCAGGAATACCCAAAGAAAACAGGCACACATTATGATTTAACAACTAATTGATTTATTATTATTATTTAACAATACAAATTTCTTTCTACCGCTCGGTGTAAGCAGAGAAACAAAAGTAATGTAGTTTTTTTTTCCATTTTAAGTTTAAATGTATACACAAAAAAATCCCCAACCTCTTACTTCAGTCAATATAAAATTTACAGACAAAAAAAACCTACATTAAAAAGAAGGTTGTGACAAACCAATGATAGGGAGGGACTCTATTAGATCCAATAATCAAATGTTTAGTAAAGAAGGAAACAGGAGCAAGCATTGAGAAGGCATCCCACTTATATACCAAGGTTTCTGAGGTGCAATAGGAAACATTAGTACATTACAAACAAGAGTAAGATTTTTAAAATTCTACGTTGTGATACAAATATTTTAAAGCTTTGTAAGTCATGTATTCCGTATGTAAAACAGACATTTTGCCCCTTATTTGTAAATTTATGGGAGTGTTATACACGTGAAAGGTTGGATGAATTTGACCAGCATATGGGGACAGCAAAATCCCTTTCCTTTCACACTTACTTCTTGTTCTCATTTTTCACAATTTATTCCTGAACTCCATGAAGGGTGAGTAAAGTGTAATTTTTATTCCCTGAAATTAGTGTCCATGAACTTTGAGAAGTTTTGGTTTTGAACTACAATTGCCAGAAAAGCCACAGCAGTCAGGGACTCTGAGTCCCCTTCTACACTGTCACACAATCCAGATTATCAAAGCAGATAATCCACATTATCTGCTTTGAACTGGATTATATGAGTCTACACTGCCATATAATCCAGTTCAAAGCAGATAATCTGTATTTTATATGGCAGTGTAGGTGGGGCCTAAGTGTTGTAGTAAAAACCCATCCTCCTATCCTTTTTCAGTCACTGTAAAGCAGGCACGGGCAAACTTTTGCCCTCCAGGTGTTTTGGACTTCAACTTCCACAATTCCGAATTGTGGGAGTTGAAGTCCAAAACACCTGGAGGGCAAAAGTTTGCCCGTGCCTGCTGTAAAGGGCATGTGACAAATATGTCCTACAGATTACATGGTATGTTTTCAAAGCCATGTCCTGTCTCCGTTGCAAAACTGAATGTTTACAAATTATTACAAATTATAGAAGATGGCATGGCTGAAGGCTCCTCCATAGGAAACAACAGCAGCAGCGGCCCAAGTAAAACCTAGCATGTTAAGGACAAGACAGGACTAGATCTCTTCCTTCTGAGTTTAGGCATTTTATTTTTTAAGACATAGCAATACTCATCTAAACTATCAATATGCAAACGGGTCTTGTAGCACCTTTGAGACTAATTGAGAGAAGCTGGAAGTATAAGCTTTCACAGATGGACGTCTACTTTAGATGCATGGAGTGAAGTGCCTTGGGACAGACCTATAGAGCTGTGAAGGAGCAGGTGGTACATGGGAATAGCAGTGGAAATGCA
Source organism: Anolis sagrei ordinatus (assembly GCF_025583915.1). Lineage (NCBI taxonomy): Eukaryota > Metazoa > Chordata > Lepidosauria > Squamata > Anolidae > Anolis > Anolis sagrei. The sequence continues at coordinate 162,267,448 of NW_026844366.1, read as the reverse complement.
AAACTTGTGGGTATGGCGATGAAGTCACACACACACAATGGTCCTTAGGGGACAAAGGCGAGGGGAAAGATAAAACCAGGTTGAGTATGTAACCTAAAGAATGGTGAAGGGAAAAATTGGGATGTAGAGCGGTGCTGGCTGCGAACCAGAAAGGAAATGTGAAAAGCTGGCCAAAAAAGCCCCAATGTGGCCAAGGTGTTCACTAGTGCTATAACATGTGTGGCGAACCAGGAAACCATTGTCACTGTTGAACATATTGAGCGTGTTGAAAACATAACACATTACAACTCTAGTTATCGCTCCAGCCTCATGAGAATTTCTTTTTCTCAGTTAGTATCAAAGGTGCGATAAGATCTTTGAATTTATTATTTTACGTGATGGAATACTCAAATAACAATGGTTTTACTGGGAGCCTCTGGTGGTGCAATGGTTTAAACCAGGGGTACTCAAACGTTTTAAACAGAGGGCCAGGTCACAGACCCTCAAACTTTTGGAGGGCCGGATTATAATTTGAAAAAAAGAAGAAGAATGAATTCCTATGCACAATGCACATATCTTATTTGTAGTGCAAAAAACACTTGAAAACAACACAATAATTAAAATGAAGAACAATTTTAACAAATATAAACTTATCAGTATTTCAATGGGAAGTGTGGACCTGCTTTTGGCTGATGGGATAGAATTGTTGTTGTTGTTGTTGTTGTTGTTGTTGTTGTGTGTTTTCAAGTTGTTTCAGACTTAGGTTGACCCTGAAAGAAGGCCAGGTAAATGACCTTAGAAGGCCGTATCCGGCCCCTGGGCCTTAGTTTGAGGACCTCTGGTTTAAACCCTTGTGCCGGCAGGACTGCTGACCAAAAGGTTGGTGGTTCAAATCCAGGGAGTGGGTTGAGCTCCCATCTGTCTGCTCTAGCTTCCTGTGCTGGGACATGAGAGAAGCCTCCTAGAAAAGTAATGGTAAAGGTTGTCCCCTGACATTAAGTCCAGTCATGTCTGACTCTGAGGTGTGGTGCTCATCACCATTTCTAAGCCGAAGAGCCAGCGTTGTCCATAGACACCTCCAAGGTCATGTGGCCGGCATGACTGCATGGAGCGCCGTTACCTTCCCGCCGGAGCGGTACCTATTGATCTACTCACATTTGCATGTTTTTGAACTGCTAGGTTGGCAGAAGCTAGGGCTGACAGCGGATGCTCACGCCGCTCCCCTGAATTGAACCTGCAATAAGATCAGCAGCTCAGCGCTTTAACCCACTGTGCCACCAGGGCCTCTTACAGGATAGTAAAACATCCTGTAGGCATCCCCTAGGCAACGTCTTTGCAGACGACCAATTCTCTCACATCAGAAGTGACTTGGAGTTTCTCAAGTCGCTCCTGACACAGGAAAAAAAACCCTGGGAAATTAATAAAGTACAGTCCAGAAACAGCTTTGCTGACTTCAGTGAGAACCAGGCTATAGTGAGAAACAGCAGATTGTTTATTAGTTAACCAAACTTTGGAAGTAGCCAATAGATATACTAAATGGGGGATTCTAGGAATGATATTTCCAATAATAAGTATATCTGAGTTTTCCAACTAAGTACTAAGCGGTTGACTGTATCACATAGTGAAAAAAAATCAGGAACTAAAATAGGATCGAAGGTGTTGAGAAACCCACTCAAGTAACAAGAGAAAAGGGATTTTGCCTGAGTGATAAACGGGTAACTTGCCATTTGTAGCACTTCTCATACTATGTAGCACAACCTTCCACGTTAAAAAATAGCATTTTGATATCACTTTAATTGTCATGCGTTCATGTCATGGAATCTTTCATAAGGGATTCAAAATTATCTATCTGTGAGAAGCTATAGTGCAGTGAGGTTTTCAACCGGAGTGTCCCCAGATGTTTTGGCCTTCAACTCCCAGAAATCCTAATAGCTGGTAAAGTGTCTGTGATTTCTGGGAGTTGTAGGCCAAAACGCCTGGAGACCCACAGGTTGAGAATCACTGCTATAGTGCTTTCCCAGGGCCCTTGCACACAGCCATATAACCCAGAATATCAAGGTGGAAAATCCCACAATATCTGCTTTGAATTGGGTTATCTGAGTCCACATGGCCATATAACCCAGTTCAAAGTAGATAATGTGGGATTTTATTCAGCTGTGTGGAAGGAGCCCCAAACTACATATCCTGGGCTTCCATAAGACATGGCCATGGCAGATAAAGTTGCGTCCAAATGCTGTAATTGTGTAATATGAGAGGCTTGGGTATTAAAATACTGAAATCTAAAAATCAATGAATGTAAAACACAGAATTGTTGGGCCAAAAAATGTTATAAGATAACTAAAAATGCACAAAATTTAGGACCTAAGAGTCATAAATCAATGTATGATTTTCCATTTTATAAACTTGGTTATAGGGAGCATAAAATAAATAAACCAGGTAGCTAGACCTCAAGGCTGTCCAGATATCATCCTACTGGAGGCATCGTTTGCATTGGTGACGAATGGATGTTGGATTGCATGGCTCATTTCCAAGGCAGGATCAGTAACCTGAGCATAGAGAGAAGGGCCGCTGATGGGGAAAGCACAACTGCCATTTATGCTATTCACAAGATGTAAACATCAAGGTGAAATCAATCAGGGCAGGAAGGAAGAAGACTGGGCCCAAATCATGCTGTAAAAGTAACTTATGAATCCAGCCTTCCTTACGAAGTAAGATTGTTTTATGTGCTCCCCTGAGTCCTGCTGATGGAAGATCCCATTAGGGGTTGTGCACATCGTCCCACTAGATTGTATTCCAAACTGCTATATTAAATTTACATACAAAATTGCATTATGTCTTGGTAGTGTTTCCTTCTGTCTTTCATGCTGTATTTCCAGATCAATAGGATGCTACTTATTGCATCCAGAGAGAGGCTAGTAAACAGAAGACGCAGCCCTGCTGTTTTGGAACACTAACCTGATTACGTTGGTTTAAACTCTAAATCTATATCGAATGCTTGGAACTCCCCATACTCTGATTCAAGTTAAGGAAATACTGGCAAAATCTATAGCAAACAAAATTGAGCCCACAAGTTTGAAGCTTGCAAAGATTAACTCACTTTATTATTTAAGGCTTTCGTGGCCAGAATCACAGGGTTGCTGTGAGCTTTCCAGGCTGTATGGCCATGTTCAGGAAGCATTCTCTCCTGATGTTTTGCCTGCATCTGTGGCAGGCTTATTCAGAGGTTTTGAGGTCTTTTGGAAACTAGGAAAATGGGGTTTATATATCTGTGGAATGTCCAGGGTGTGAGAAAGAACTCTTGTCTGCTTGAAGAAATTGTGAATGTTGCAATTGGCCACCTTGATTAGCATTTAATGGCCTAGAAGTTTCAAGGTCTGGCTTCTTACTGCTGGGGGAAATCCTTTGTTGGGAGGTGATTATCTGGCCCTGATTGTTTCTTGTCTTGAATTCCCTTGTTTTTTGAATGTTGTTCTTTGTCTGTTTGAGGAAGGTGTGACTGTTGCAATTGGCTACCTTGATTAGCATTTAATGGCCTTGTAGCTTCAAAGTCTGGCTGCCTGCTGCCTGGGGGGCCTCAAGCAGACAAGAGTTTTTTTCCCCACTCTGGGCATTCCAAAGATATATAAACCTCACTTGCCTAGTTAATTGCCTAGCAGTTTCAAGGTCTGGCTTCTTACTGCCTGGGGAAATCCTTTGTTGGGAGGTGATTAGCTGGCCTTGATTGTTTCTCATCTAGAACTCCCCTGTTTTTGAGTGTTGTTCTTTATTTACTGTTATGATTTTGGAGTTTTTTAAAAATAATGACAGCTAGATTTTCTCCCTCTCTGGACATTCCACAGTTATGTAAACTCCATTTTCCTGGTTTCCAACAGACCTCACAACCTCTGAGCATGCCTGCCATAAATGCTGGTGAAATGTCAGGAGAGAACACTTCTGAAACATGGACATACAGCCTGGAAAACTCATAACAAACAATTAACTCACTTATTTGGCAAGGTGATATTGATTTTGTAAAATCCAGAATATGGCAAAATTGTTTTCTGGGACTGCAACTCCATGACTGCTTATTCTGAAGAGGGACTGTACTAAAAAAAAAGTTCCCACACTTCTGGCAAAATCCTATTGGATATCAAGCTAGCTGGGCATGAGATTGGATTCCCAAAGATCCTTTACCTTCATTGGTTTTCTCATTTAGCAAATATTAATTAGCAATGAGGTATATGGAACCATTCCATTAGCTGGTTGTATAGATAGTTCCATTCAATTTTTTTAGGGTTAAAAAACACAAAAATCCTTATGTACACGTCCCTGTTTTCCTGTCCGGGTATATAAGTGTGCTAAGAGTGTCCTAGACAAATAGAAATCAATAGCTTCTCGGGTTCCTAAGTGTATGTCTGGCAAAGAGCCATCTCTACTCTTCCCTTGTTGTGCTAAGCCTGAAGGCCATTAAGCACCAATAGCTCCACAGCCTTCTCACAGATCATTTAAGGAGAACCGAGGGTCAAACAGTACAAGACATTAGATGAGCTGCTGGCATTTGCATGCAGGGTTTCAAAATGGTAAACAGCAGGTACAGAAAAGGGTTAGTTCAGGGGATCACAGGATAGCTGGCTTCATCAGTCTGGAAAATATACTTTTATTCTCCAGAAGGTAACTTTCCAAACTCTGGATTTAAATCTTTCTCACTTGATGTGATTCCAACATGACCTAAAATGGAGTGAGATGAGGAAATGTCCCTCAGGGCTGGACTACTTGTGATCCTTTAGATGTTGTTGGATTGCCACTCCCATAATTCTTCATCATTGGGGCCACAGGTTTCCCGCTCCTGCTTCGAAGGGCCATGTTTCGCATCACACAAAGTTTTGCTCTCAGAAGCCCTGATCCCAGGCAAGATGCAAGTCTAAGCTACATACAGTCTAGAATTGAGATCTGACTTCCTGCATGTTATTTTTCCACAGGGATTTGTCTGGAACCAATCCTATGAGGGTTGAATGAAAAGTAATGCCTCTCTACCTTTGTAACTCCTCAACAGATGGCAGTACTGGTATGCGGCAGGTACTAGCTTGTTCAGTAGACTCTCCTCTACAATTCCATTTTGGCGGGAAGCCTTGCCATCGAACAGTTGTGTTGTTAAAGTGCAAAGTATGGAACCCTGCGCAGACGGTCAGTCAATGTGCAGTCATTGAATTCTTGACAGAAAAGGTGTCACCTCAATGTCTTTAAACTTACTCAGCCAACAACGCACAGTATTATTTATTTATTTATTTTACTATATTTCTATACCGCCATTCTCAGCCCGGGGGCAACTCATGGCGGTTTACAGAACGGCACAATTCGATGCCCATAATAATATAAAAATGGCTAAAACATTTAAACATTGATAAAAAATCACTAAATAATAACATCAATAAAAACATAATAGAACAATAAATCCTCCGCATTTCATTACCAAATCATTATCCAGTCGCGTTGTCCTGCCATTCCGAGATCAAAGCTTATCTGCTACACTGCATTTGGGAAAGCCTGCTCAAATAGCCAGGCTTTGACTCTTTTACGAAACGTTAAGAGGGTGAGGGCCGATCTACTGTCCCTGGGGAGGGCATTCCACAGCAGAGGGGCCACCGCTGAGAAGGCCCTGTCTCTCATCCCCGCCAGCCAAACCTGTGAAGATGGCAGGACCGAAAGTAGGGCCTTCTCAGATCTTAAATTCCTAGATGGTTCGTAGGGAGAGATACGTTCAGACAGATAAGCAGGGCCAGAACCTTTTAGGGCTTTATAGGCTAAAGCCAGCATTTTGAATGTGAAAACACTTTGAAAACAGTACACACATCAACACAAGCAGCACAAACTGCTTGCATTCTCTGATGAATCTCCTTTGGGGTGACACCTTCTGCTGCCAAGAATTCAATGACTGCATGTTTCTTAAGTCGCATTGACCGACTGTCTGCGCAGGAGTCCATACTTTGCACTTTAACAACACAACCATTCAATGCTAAGGCTTCCCGCCAAAATGGAACTGTAGAGGAGAGTCTACCGAACAAGCCAGTACCTGCCGCATACCAGTACTGCCATCTGTTGGGGAGTTACGAAGGTGGAGGCATTACTTTTCTTTCAACCCTCATACATCCTGATCTATGTCTGTATGCTCCAACCTCAAAGTCAAATAGGAAAACAGAGAAACTCTTCCTTGGGGAACATATTTATTGTGTTTGAGATGATACACTGGATGCTCTTGGAGCTACAAAGTAGGTGGCGATGGGAGGGGAGGGTGGGGTGGGGAGGGAGGAGAGGAGAAAAGGAATCCCTTTCATTACAAACTGACAAAGGTAAAAGTTTAAAACAGTTTTCACAACAGCATGTACCACATATCGGAAATAGATCTGGGCTTAATACAAATGACGTAATTCCTAGTCATCTACAGCTACCTTTAATAACTTCATACAGATAATGAATTAGGCTAAAATGCACTATAATATTTGGTTGACTTCAGGAACGGTATCCTTAGTTACATCACAAAATACATTTTGATATCCCAAAGAAGCAAGACTTGCAAGTAGGCATTTTAAACATAACTAATCTACAGCTACAAAGTTCTACTCTTGATAGCGTTTTACCTTTTGGGGCGGATGGGGAGATCTCGAGGGGGGTGGGGAAGGGGTGGGGGGAGGGAGAAGGGAAGGAAAGCCGTATCCCAGTCTTCAAAAGGATAAAAGCAGAGAGTAGAATCAGTATAACATATACACAGAAGTCCGTATTGTAAAGGCTATAAAGATTAGTTGCACACCGCAAAGCTGCATTGCCGCACCTTCGCACTGCACAAGGTCGTTGGTGTCGCTTATGTTGCGTATCTCTTGGTCCACTGTCTGGCTATCCTGTCATGTTCGGCTCTGTTGGTCAGGTACTGAGTGGCTATGCTTCCCACCAGAGGATCAGCTGTGAGGATTCAGCAGAGAGTGGCAAAGCAGGGGAGAAAAGGCAAAGAGATGTGGTCAAAGCAAATCTATATTTACAGTCAGCAAACAGGATAGAATCCCACCTTATATTCATCCATCTAGAGCAGTGTTTACATTAGGTTAGGACATAAATTAAAATTTAACACCATTATAAAAGATACTTAGAAAATTCTACTGTTGACAATAGTTTTCGAAAAGATAACTTGGGGACCTTCCACACAGCTCTATATCCCAGAATGTCAAGGCAGGAAATCCCACATTATTTGAGTGTGGTCACAGATAACCCAATTCAAAGCAGATATTGTGGGATTTTCTGACTTGATATTCTGGGATACAGGGCTGTGGGGAAGGGCCCTTAGACCTTAAAACTATATCATGTTAAAAAAAAAGACCTCAGCCCATACTGACTAGATATCACTTCTTATTTTTACAAATTGATGCCCTGAAGTAGGTTATTAATCTTGTAATGCTGAGGTCACTGCCCATCTATATAAATAAAAATGTAATGTTTGTTTGTGGGATTAACATAACTCAGAAACCACTGGATGAAATGACACCAAATTTGGACACAAGACACCTATAGACCTTTAGACATTAAAAAAAGACCTCAGTCCATATTGACTGGACGTCACTTTTTATTTTTACAAATTGATGCACAGAAGTGGCTCATTAATCTTGTAATTCTGAGGTCACCGCCCATTAACATCTATCTATATAAATAAAAATGTAATGTTCATTTGTGGGATTAATATAACTAAAAAAACCGAGACGAATTGACACAAAATTTGGACGCAATACACCTATGAGGCCAAGGAGTGACTATCACTCATAAAAACACTGAAAAACACAACAAAAGAGACTTTAAAAGCAACCCCCCCAAAAAAACCCCAAAATACATTACAACGCATGCGCAAAACCACACACACACACACACACACACACACACACACATATATACATACACGCAAACACACATATACACAAATATATATATACACACACACAAAACATATACACAGATTGGCCACAGCAACCCGTGGCAGGGGGTAAATAAACCCATGGCAGGGGGTAAATAAAAATATAATGTTCATTTGTGGGATTAACATAACTCAAAAACCACTGGATGAATTGATACTAAATTTGGACACAATATAACTATCAGATCAACAAGTGACCATCACTCACAAAAACACTGAAAAACACAGAAATGGTTCATTTGGAATCAGTCTGTTAACAGACATGACCTTTACCACGCTTCATTTTTTTCTGCACACATTTTCCACTTTTGCTACACAACTCCACTAAAGAGATCCTTGAGTGTGCTTATGGCATACGTTAGTCTACACTAGAGGTGGAGAACTTTCAGCTCTATGGTTTCACTTTTCCTTGGAGTGTCTGTTTGAGGGACCTGCAGACAGACACCTATGTTGTGAGGTTGAGAATTTTCCTGCCACCACAATAAGAGGAATCGAGTCATTTTGCAAAGCTTGGCAGTGCTAACCATGTTCAGTTCCACAACCTGATAATTTGAGTAGCTGCTATTTTGGGTTGACATTTGAAGGTAACACATATTTTGCATGTTTTGCTCTGGTGTTTTTTTTTTTAATTTTGCTATATATTCTTTTTGGCAGATTGCAGTATTCCCATTAAGAACAAATGGATTGGATTTTTAGCGTTTATCTGAGAAGATGTCTTCATGTGATAAGGATTTCCCACCTCCTCCCCACTGTAATTTTGCATACTCCCCAACCATCTTTTTCGGAGAGTCAATATATAAATCCCTCTGCAATGGGAAGAGGGAGCTGGTGGAAAATTGCGTGGTGGCACTGTGTTAGCTGAGTTATGGATCCAAGACAGTGTTCATTATAAAATGAATGGGAACCATGTTGGGATGGAGAACTGGATTTCCTCCATCTGATATAGTCTTTAATAGGCCAGGGAATACCTGGGGATATAGCTGCGCAACCTGACATCAGCTGGAGCTTCATAATTCTTCCAAGGCAGAGAAGGGGGATGAGGACTGAAATGGCTATGACCCAGGTCATATAAATCCTGAGACTAAAATGGAAGTAAGACTCACATGCAGGCAGAACCTCTATAGTTATCACTAGGGATGTGTAAAACGGCAGAAATTCATTCCGTTTTGAATTTCAGGTCCTCCCGTCCCCCCAATTCTGTTTTTGGGAAGATTCTTCCTGAAACGGAACTCTGGATCCTGAATTATGAATCCTAATCTCCTGAAATCTTCCCAAAAGCAGACCAGGATGAGGTGGGGCTTGTTAGGCGATTCCTCGTACTCTGAGTAGGATTGTCTTCCAAGATTGGTATGCTGGCGGTGGGTCCGTAGATGACTGTGGAGCCCTATTTTTGATCTGCATGTTCTCCTGCAGTGATGGCATTGGTTTCCAGGTAGAAGGCAGTCCTGGTCGGGGTTGGCTTGACCTGTCTTCCTCTTGGCATGTTTCTCTCTTTCGCCCTCCATTTGTGCCTCTTCAAATTCCACAGCTCTGCTAGTCACAGCTGACCTCCAGCTGGAGCGCTCAAGAGTCAGGGCTTCCCAGTTCTCAGTGTCAATGCCAGAGTTTTTAAGGTTGGCTTTGAGCCCATCGGGGTGGGGCAAAAACAGAACGAAAGCAGAATGTATTTCTGCCGTTTCACACACCTCCATTATTGCCAGTCCTTGTGATCATCTCCAATTGCTGACTGGGAAGATTCCTGTACTCCGACAGCTCTGGTGTGGCATAACTTCAGCATGACTAATTTAAACCTCTTGAAACAAATCTTTCCCCTTCATATAATCTAGATAAGTGTTTCTAAATCTATCTGATGTGAGGTTTTTCTTCAATATGCCAAGGACTGACACCATATTTGTGCTCACTCTCTTTCCAGAAAAATCGCTGTGGAAGGCAACATTCATGGAGCAGCACCGGACCACAGTCATCAGTCTAAAACAGGGGTCCTCAAACTTTGTAAACAGAGGGCCAGGTCACAGTCCCTCAAACTGTTGGAGGGCCGGATTATAATTAGAAAAAAAAAAACATGAATGAATTCCTATGCACCCTGTACATATCTTATTTGTAGTGCAACAACACTTAAAAACAATACAATAATTAAAATGAAGAACAATTTTAACAAATATATATGTATTAGTATTTCAATAGGAAGGGTGGCCTGCTTTTGGCTGATGAGATAGGATTGTTGTTGTTGTTGTTGTTGTTGTTGTTGTGTGCTTTCAAGTTGTTTCAGACTTAGGTTGACCCTGAGCAAGGGCCGGGTAAATGACCTTGGAGGGCGGTATCTTAGTTTGAGGACCCCTGGTCTAAAACACAGCAAATCAGAAATGGTATACAGTCCAAGAGGGGCTACTTCAGACTGCAAAGGCTGAAGCTCTCCTCAAAAATGGAAATGCTAGATTGACAGGACAAAGTGTTCTTTTGTGAATGACAACATTCATTTAACTTATATTCTACCGTTCAACATGGTTCAATGGTTAGTTTATGGCAAATCCCTGCTGTTTGAAAGTGTAAAGATAACATAACCCTGATCTGCAATAGCGTGAAAGCTAAACAATCCTGGTTTGAGACCCCACATTTGGCAAGCATTATGTTTTGTGTTTACCCAATCAATTGTATGTTTGAACCATTTTTGATAACCAAAAGCAACAGTGGTTTCAGCTCTGTTTGCACTATGTATAATTAGTAACACTTGTTTCAGGTTTAAAATAAAAATCAGTGCCTTACCAGGATTGCAGTCTGTCAAGAGGGAACAAATAGACAGCAAAACCTTTGAAATAGTCAAAGCAGGGCTCCAGTTGTCTTTCAGAATATCCAGACAGATGACTCCCTGACTGTTGATGTTGCAGTGATAGATCCGAGTGCGGAAAGTAACCTAACGACAGGAGAGCAAAAAGGTGGAGGTAAGGGTGGGAGGGTTAAATCATTCCTCTCGCAATTCATGCAGAGTTTGTTCCCAGCCTTTTGAAACCTGCTTTCAATCATTCACTCTCAGCAAGAGATTTCTTTTTACACAGACTTTTTTTTGTTTTTGTTGCTCATTTTACAGAGATTCACTTCCCTCCCCACCAACCACTTTGCAAGCATGATGTATATATCTCAGCTCTAGCAGCATTATGTGGCACATTCTGGCAAAACTTTAGAAAGCCTATGTTCAGTATTCGCATATGTGTTGGTACATGCACCCTCCTATCATGGCTACATTGGGCAAGCTCCTGACCATGGGTGTTTTTGCTGTGCTTGTTATCTACACTACACAGTAACAGCAGATTGATCCCAATTTAACTGTGATGGTTTATACTGGCAAAACTTCAGTATACATGTATGTCATTTATTATTATTTATTACCCTACCTTTCTCAACCTCGGGGAAACTCAAGGGGCTTACAAATCCGGCAAAAATTCAATGCCACACAGGTAAACAATTAAACACATCTCATCAAAATATAAAGCAATTAAAATACATGCCAATCAATCAAACAGATTAAAACCATATAAAATGGCATAGAAGGGTGCATGTTGGTGCATACACCCTTCTATCATGGCTACATATGGCCATAGAGCTTTAGCAAAATGGACTCTAACAAATTGGTATAAGTATATTGTTCATATGTTAAATGTGTAAATAACAAATTGCAAACGGAACAATATAGATAAAATTGAAAAGGTTACAATAATTAAGTGGATGTGGGAACTGGTTAGGAATGATTTAGATAATGTGCTAAGATGTGGAGTGGAAAAATTAAGATTGAGATTGATATTTCAAATGTTTATTTATTTATTTCGTATCAAAAGCATTGCATAAATTAGTATTTCTAATGTAACTTCTTTGCTGTATAAATTGCATGTACAAGGAGGGGAGGGTGGGAGCAGGATAAAACAATAAAAATGGAGCTTTAGCAACCTCCTGGCCATCACTTTGCTGTACTTGTTATCTACATTACACAGTTACAGCAGGTTGATCCTAATTTAACTTTGATGGTTCTCTATCTCTGGCAGACAGCTATAATTCTTATAATGCTCTGCTAGAGTCAGTGTTGTGGTGCTGGTAGTCCAGGAAAGTGAATTAGAACATATTTTTCTAAGTGTCTCACCAGGATTTCACTGGATGAAGTGATATGAAACTGGTGTAATACTGTACTGCACCGTGACTGTGGTGCAGCTGGCTGGGAGTCAGCTGCATTAAGATTACTACTGACCAAAAGATCGTGAGTTCGAAGCCAGCCAGAGTCGGAGTAAGCTTCCGATCAATTTGGGTAGCTTGCTGTCGACCTTTGCAGCCCAAAAGACAGTTGCATCTGTCAAGTAGGAAATTTAGGTACCACTTATGGGGGGAGGTCAATTTATGATGCCATAAAAATCTCCAGCAAGCATGCAAAGAATGAGGAAGTACTTCATCAGTGTCACAAATGGATGGTGAAGTGACAGCTCCCCCTGGTGGCCAGAATACCTTCATGAAAAAGCTGGAATGTTAAATAGCCTCTGTGTGTCTGTCTATACATGTTGTGTGTCTATGGCATTGAATGTTTGCCATGTATATATGTACATTGTAATCCGCCCTGAGTCCCCTGCCGGGTGAGAAGGGTGGAATATAAATACTGTAAATAATACTGTAGATGCACTCTATGGCAGAGATCCTATATAGCACAGTGTACCATCATAATTATGCATGTGAAACTATGCTACACTCAACACCCACTATTCAGGCTCATTTTTATTTGTGCACATACACATAGTAATTCTACAATTGCTGGAGAGCAATCTGGAACTACTCTATTTATTGGATTCTAAGACACATATAAACATATAAAAATGGGGTGCGTCTTAGAATCACAGCTACTTTTTTGTCATTGGTATGGAAATTAGTGTGTCTTACAATCAATGGCATCTTAGAATGGAAAAAATACAGTATGACTTATAGAACCTGTACTTCAGCAATGATAAGGTCACAGCCTAATTCTCTTGGAAGTCCACTGACGGGGATTGAGTATTATTTCATTTTTAAGCCATTATCTAACAGCCGCCCTGTTAGATAAGAAGCTTGACTTGAATTGCTGTCATTATTCTGTTCTGAATGATTAATATTTTGTACATAGTAGCTCAACGTTCAATGCATTAGTTATAGAAGGAATTCTGTGTCGGACAAAACTAATCTATATCTCAATGGTGCCAAATGCCGGAAACAAATACCCTCTGAATGCGTGAGAAAGTGAAAATGTGTTTAGGGTTGTGTGGATTTGTGGAACTATAAATTCAAGACCAAGTTGTTTGGGATTTTTCAATTTAATTGTACTCATTGGATCGTAGAATGCTATTTTAAACAAGCAACTGGTCAGTCCTCCACGTTTGTTGGTGTTAGGGCGCAGAACCACTTCAAAACAGGAAAAAGCATGAATAAATACACTAAGAATCTCTCTATGATTCTTTAAGTCCTCTAGAATGGCTCTATTGTCAGCTTCCACTAGGAGCTGACCACAGAATAATACTGGAGGATGTACAAATGTCTATAGGAGTGGGTTGCTGTGAGTTTTCCAGGCTGTATGGCTATGTTTCAGAAGCATTATCTCCTGACATTTCGCCCATATCCTCAGAGATTGTGAGGTCTGTTGGAAACTAGGCAAGTGAGATGTATATATTTGTGAAATGTCCAGGGTGGGAGAAAGAACTCTTGTCTGCTTGAGGCAAGTGTGAATGTTGCAATTGGCTACCTTGATTAGCACTAAATGGCCTTGCAGCTGCAAAGCCTGGATGATTACTGCTGGGGGGCCTCAAGCAGATAAGAGTTCTTTCTCCCACCCTGAGCATTTCAAAGATATATAAATCTCTATTGCCTAGTTAATGGCCTAGCTGTTTCAAAGTCTGGCTTCTTACTGCCTGGGGGAATCCTTTGTTGGGAGGTGATTTGCTGACCCTGATTGTTTCTTGTCTAGAATTATCCTGTTTTTGAGTGTTGTTCTTTATTTACTGTTATGATTTTGGAGTTTTTTTAATATTGGTAGCCAGATTTTCTCCCACTCTAGACATTCCACAGTTATAGAAACTTAATTTTCCTGATTTCCAACAAACCTCACAACCTCTGAGGATGCCTGCCATAGATGTGGGTGAAATGTCAGGAGAGAATGCTTCTGGAACATGGCCATACAGCTTGGAAAGCTCACAGCAACCCAGTGATTCTGGCCATTAAAGCCTTCAACAACATGCCTATAGGAGTGTTTTCTCTCTAGGAATCTAGATCCTCTAGCACACACTTCTGGCAGAGTTGACTGCACTGGAGAATGTAAAGATTCCTAGAGAGAATGTATTATTCAAATCCGTGAATAATCAAAACAAGAAATGCCAAAGAAAACCATACGAACTTTGTGAGTTTGGCATAAGTCACCGAAGTGACCTGAAGGCACATATACACATCTACATCTAAAACAGCTGTTTATAACTGGTATTTTTGGCATTGTCTTGGGATAACGGTTTGGAGGGGACAAGATGTAGTATCCCAAGAAATGGTAAATGGTACACATAAAAAAACACATAATAAGAACACGCTGTAATTTAGTTTTCTATTTTCCATAGTATCCAAACCAGAAGCTTTTGGGATGCCCACAAAAAGATAATGAACTCAACAGCACATCAAAAGGAAGCTATATGTGTGCCATTTCCCCCCAAACTCCATGCAACACAATGACAGCTTTTGAAACTAACAAAAACTTGAAAAGCAGCATGTGACCCAGTTTGAGAATTTGTGGTTTGTTTGTTTATTTAAGAGAAAAGTCCCAAATTCAATGGGGCCTGTCCAATCCCCTTGGGCTTGTTGAAAAATAGCTCTCTGGATCCACGCCAGTATATACAACTTGTTAGACAAGGAAGGGGGGGGGGAGACACCCCTCTCACGCTTGATTTCTATAGCATGTGCTCAAGAGCTTAACCAGCTTTGTAAACCCAACATTTGGTCTATTTGTTCAACAGCAGATTCTGAATCTTGTTCATCAAACATCTGCTACACAGCTGCATTTTCAAGCAAACATTTATGCTGGCATAAATATTCCGTATACTATAAGCAAATACATGAAATTTAGCTTACATTTGGAGCATTAGAT
>NW_026844366.1:162071981-162252297 GCF_025583915.1 Anolis sagrei ordinatus | reverse complement strand
CGCTCATGACATCATTGAGGTGCTCAAGCTCCAGCGCCCCGACAAGGCGGTGATCCTTTGCTGGAGATGTCTGGATTAGAGCCTCCTAATATTGATGGGCCCTTTCATATTAAAGTTCAACCAAGGTTACGGACTGTCTTTGCAGAACTGCACTTCTCCTTAGACTATGGCAGCTCAATCTGCTTTGAGTACAATCTCAAGAATAGCTTTCTCTGTCCCCAACCCTGGAGAGAACTATCAGTTACAAACACAAAAGTTAGAAATGGCTTCCTATTGATCTTCAGTAGCTGGAGTAACTAGGAAAAGAAATAAGATGAGATGCATCCTCAGTCTGATCAGGAACTTCAGATGCCACTGTCTTCCCTTCTGGCTTCTGTTTTCTTGAATCAAAAGCTTTCCGTTCAGTTCAAAGCAACAAACACTGCCTCTTCCTTCCAGCTCCTTGCTGATATTTCCTTGGGTCTTTGTTTGGTGCTGTGTGTTATCCAGCTTATTATCATTCCTACAGAAACTGTTCACCATAGTACAATTATTTATTTATTTATTTATTTAAAGGTTTTATATACCGGCCTTCTCACCTCTCTTGAGGGACTCAGACCGGTTTCCAACCATAATATCACATACAATCAATAAAACATCATAATTCATATTACAGTAAAACATTAAAACAGCAATTACAATCAATAACTACAATGGTCAGTCGTCAGACTAAAATCGTTGCTCATCCTCCTCCATCCATATCTCAGGGTGTTGACTCACTCATCGAATGTCTCCATAGCCAAGTCTTCACCTGTTTCCTAATTGTCAGGATAGAAGGGGCGGTTCTGATCTCTAGTGGGAGAGAGTTCCAGAGTCGAGGGGCCACCACCAAGAAGGCCCTGTCCCTCATCCCCACCAGACGCGCTTGCGAGGCCGGTGGGACCGAGAGCAGGGCCTCTCCAGACGATCTTAATAATCTATTACTTTAATTCATCAAAGTAATAATGATAATACAGGTTCTAATTCAAAGTGAAAGGGGAGTTAAAGTTGCTTCTCAATAGCTGAACTGGACTATTTCCCAAACCAAGACACAAAGAATAATCTAGTTTCTTAAAACTTCGCCTTTTCTTATTTGGTGAACTTACTTCTCTAAACAACCAATCTAGCTATTCAGTGGAGAATATTTTAAGTTCATATTTGAATTACTTAAAAAGTACAAATGGGTAATTACTTGGGATGTGTAATTGATTAAAAATGTTTCAAAAATATTTACAAAGTGGAGGTGGGTGGATGTCGCTGGTGATTTTGTTACTCTTTTGTTATAGCAATTGCGCATAATTAAATTACCATAATTGGGGAAACTTCATGGGCTCCTTTCTCCCTCATTTTTACAGCTATTGGGGTAAAATTTGCTACAATGGTAGAACACATTCATCATTGTTAGCACACCAAATTTCAGAATTTTTCACTTCTCCACAGATTTGTGGCAAATTTTCAAGGCTTTTCTAAGCAACATTTTTAATAAGAAAAAAATAGCGAATCATGAAGAATAGTTCCATAACACAAAATAATTTAAATACCATGGTTCATTATATATTTTATATAGACTTAATTAAATCAATTTAATGTTTGCTTCTCATAGATTTAGCATGGGGGATTTGGTTAACCAATTAAGTCATGAGTAAACCAGGTTTTTTTAAACCTGAAAAATTTGAACCCCTACATCACTCTATGGTGTCACCAAACATCTTGTCATGTTGAGTTAAGCATAATGCCTGACACTGTAGAGATGAAAGTTGCTTTCTGCATTTGGAGCAGTTCCCTTTTTGGACCATTAAAACTGGGAGATTTTGAGAGCTGATGTCTTCATGGTTGGGGAGAACTTCCCCAACCTCAACCCCATCAGGCTATTTATCCATGCAAGAATGAAACTGGACTGTGAAAGAGAGGCACACGAATAAATGCATGCATATCTTTGTCTGGGTATTCACATGAATGTTCCTGGGCAAAATGACAAACGGCTAGCTGAAGGAATGCATGACTATATAAATATAGTCTATCTACATCAATATATAGCTGTAGCCTTACCTTTGGTGGTTTAAATGGATAATCGGATGAAAATGTAATATCCAGGAAAAAGACGCCACCTTCGTATACAGAACCTGGAGGACCAAGGATAGTAGATCTCCATTCATAAATGTTATCACCTTTAGGCCCAGCACTATTGAAGTAAGAGAAAGGAGGAGACAGAAAGTGAGACAGATGGCTTTGTGAGGGTTTACAACATTAATTCCTAATTTGTTTCTCAGTTCTGCTGCTTATATGCAGGTTGGTGTTTTTGTATGTGCCTGCTTGGAGCAAAAACAAGGCACATGAACTCTGTTCCTGCCAACCTTTTCAACACAAGGACTAACTTTATCTTTTGTAGACTTTTCTAGGTTGGTCTTTCCTGTGGTATGAGGAATACAACAAAGAAAGAAGAATAAAATGCTTCAGTTGGAAGGCAGAGTTAAGAATACTTCAGAAGGCTATTCCTCATCCCATCACACATACATCCTACTAGATTTTCAAGAAGCAATGTATGTGGGGTTACTCTAAGAGGTCCTCACAAGCCTATGAAAATATGAGAAAAGTGTCTCTTTTTTTGGCCTACAGTTCCTAGAATCCCTCTGCCCACATTAATAGTGGCCACTAAGTGGACTTCATATTGGAATAAAGAGGTGAACCATATATTTTTGCAAATTGAGATAAATTCTTTCAAAAACTGAAGTGAAATGAAATTCCTACTCCTGGGAATTGGCCAAATTCAACAGGTACTGTGAGACTGGTGATAATGACGGAGTGACTTTTCAGAACAGAGGTGCCAATCCTCATTCAGACCTAACATGGTTAAACATACAGAGATTCAATACAGATTTTACTGAGTAAAACACTCAAAGCCAAGGACCTAGATGGATACATATGTCTCTTTTGGTTTCTCTTGCTTACACACATATTATAAACACACTGACATCTGCACACATTTTCATTGCAAGTATGGGGGAATTTGCAAATCTGGGTTACTATGTTTAAAAATGAATTGACATGAAAAAATAACCCACCACTAAACTCAGTTTAGACATTCCCAATCACACCCCAAAGCTTTATCCACCAAGTCTGTGGTTCGAACATTTCCCTTGCAATATCAGTTTGAGTAAGTAATCTTTGGGGGGCTACAACTCCCAGAATTCGCCTAGCCAGTGTGAGTCAAGGTCATGTTGGCTGGGGGATTCTGGGAGCAATGGTCCAAAAAAGTAATCTCCCTAGGTTTTAGGAATTGAGACATACTGAACATAATGAAATACAGTTCTAAGGCATGTATGCTCAGCTGCTGAGAGGCTGAGCATACATGCCTTAGGGCGCACAGTTGAATGTACAGCACAACCACTACATCCTGATGTTAATTCTGTCTATGGAACACAACATTTACTCTGGAACTTCCTGGAAGCGATGGAATGATCCTACAATTGTGGAGGTATGGACAGGGTTGGATCTGCTCCTATCCACTGTCTTCACCACCAACAGATTCACCACTCTACTCCTCAGATCCCCCAGGCAGGAATCAGCCAGACTTTGAAGCTGCAAAGCCATTAAATGCTAATCAAGTTGGCAAATTGTAACATTCACACTTGCCTCCAGCAGACAAAAGTTCTTTCTCCCACCTTAGACATTCCACAGATATATAAACTCCACTTGCCTAGTTTCCAACAGACACCACAACCTCTGAGGGTGCCTGCCATAGATGTGGGTGAAACGCTTGGAGAGAATGCTTCTGGAACATGGCCATACAGCCCGGAAAACTCACAACAATCCAGTGTTTCCGGTCATGAAAGCCTTCGACAACATAATCCATTATTGCTTGAACATCATCAAAATTAGTCAACAGACTCAAGAGTGAGGGATTGTGTGAGTTATCAATAGACTGGAAAATAATTCAGTCACCTTTCCATTGCAATATTTCTTTGCCTTTGCCTTCTTCTGAAGTAGAGAGAATGTGACTTGACCAAGACAGGTGTCCATGGCGGTACAAGGATTCAAACCCTGATATTCCAAAGTTATTCCAAAGATATTGCAAAGATACAGAATGGGGTACGCCTGGCTTGACAGTAGTATGTGTGAAAAAGATCTTGGAGTCCTCATGGATAGGAAACTGAACATGAGCCAGGAATGTAATGTGGTGGCAAAAAAGCCAATGGGATTTTGAACTACATCAATAGGAGTACAGTGTCTAGATCCAAGGAAGCCCTGATACCTCTGTATTCTGCCTTGGTCAGACCACACATGGAATCACACTTTGTTCAATTCTGGGCAAGTTGTCAAGTTGGAGGAGGGCGACTAAAATGATCAAGGATCTAGAGAACAAGCCCTATGAGGAGCGGCTTAAAGAGCTAGGCATGTTTAGCCTGCAGAGAAGGCTGGAAGGGAGACACGATGAGGCCATGATAAATATGTGAGAGGAAGTCATAGGGAGGAGGGAGCAAACTTGTTTTCTGCTGCCCTGGAGACTAGGACGTGGAACAATGGCTTCAAACTACAAGAAAGGAGATTCCATCTGAACATGAGGAAGAACTTCCTGACTGTGAGAGCTGTTCAGCAGTGGAACTCTCTACCCCAGAGTGTGGTGGAGGCTCCTTCTTTGGAGGCTTTTAAACAGAGGCTGGATGGCCCTCTGGGGGGTGCTTTGAATGCGATTTTCCTGCTTCTTGGAAGAATGGGGTTGGACTGGATGGCCCATGAGGTCTCTTCCAACTCTATAATTCATAGTTCAATGCTCAAATCACTACATCATGATGGCTCCATGTATATGTGTTGACACATACATATAGCATAGACCTATGGGAGATTGTGAGGCCCAAGTGTCAGTATTATATAGTGGGCCATTTTTATACATTTGAAGTGTTATTCATTTATTATCTCTCTCCTTTCTCTTTTTAATGGATGGATTTTACAACAAAGCAGCATCAATGATACTGCCATTAAATAAAATTCCTTCTCCCCTTGAAAACCAGCTGACAGAAGAATTATCGCTTTATAAATGTGGCTGCTAAGAAAGCAATAAATATACTTATAGGTCAACACTGTAAGATAATGTCTGCATTTGTAAATCTATGAGAGGGGAGTCTGTTATTTTCCTCTTCTTTAAAAAAACTTCCTATTAAAGAAACCACTTCTGACAGACTTATCTCACCTCCAAGCAAACAGCAACCATTTCATTTTGGGATATAGCCTTTAAAGGAACATTTATCACAGATTTTATACAGAAACATCAAGACAGCCTTAAGAAACTCTCTGTTTGCATATATTTTATTATGATTTTCAGCAGCAACAAGAAGAAAGCTGTTTTACAGCTGCAGAATTTAAGCAGCTCAATTCCGGGAGGACTTTCAAGTATGCTAAAAAGGGCCTCTTATCAAATTGACAGCGAAAATGGAGACAAAGAAATCTGGAATAGCAAAAAAAAAGGAAGAGAGATAAATATCTTTCTTGAAAGTGGAGTGAGATGCATCTCCAAGCCTTAGCTTCATGGGCTTGTTTAGACCTCCCTTAATCTCACTTGGGGATGTAAGTGGGGAAAGAGTGAGGCACAAATCTCATGCAAGAGACTTTCGGAACATGTTGTTCCACAGACATTCAACAGGTGCCCTTGGTGGTCCCTCCCATAACACAACGTTAAGGCTATAAAAGCTCAAATACATCTGGTAATATTGCAAACACAAGCTTTTTAAATCTGCGTTCCATTTACAAATAAACATTAGTGAGAAAAGACAAGAGAGCACTGGGCCAAAGTCGTTTACAAGGACCTCACAAGTCATTATCTTCAATTATTTGCCAAGTGATGTAAAAACGGCACAAGATTTTTAAAATTTAAAACCCTTGGGTTTCATCCCTGGACTGCACAGGTTTCCAGTTCTCAATGAGTAGCTAGATTAGCTTTTTTTTCCATGTCAGGAGCAACTTGAGAAACTGCAAGTCTTCTGGTGTGAGAGAATTGGCTGTCTGCAAGGATGTTGTCCAGGGGATGCCCGGATGTTTTGATGTTTTACCATCCTTGTGGGAGGCTTCTCTCATGTCCCTGCATGGGGAGCTGGAGCTGACAGAGGGAGCTCATCTGCGCTCTCCCCAGATTCAAACCTCTGACCAACATTATTTATTTGAATCATGTTGAAGATGGAAAGAAATATTTAAGAAACTGAGTGTAGAAGCTTTTTTTCATGTTAGGAGCGACTTGAGAAACTGCAAGTCACTTCTGGTGTGAGAGAATTGGACTTCTGCAAGGATGTTGCCCTGGGAACGCCTAGATGTTTTTGATGTTTCACCATCCTTGTGGGAGGCTTCTCTCATGTCCTCACATGGGGAGCTGGTGCTGACAGAGGGAGCTCATCCACACTCTCCCTGAATTTGAACCTGCGACCTGTCGGTCTTCAGTCCTGCTGGCACACGGGTTTAACCCCTGCTCCACTGGGGGTTCCTAGCTAGACTAGCTAGGATTAGAGTGAGGGATTCCTCCCCCCACATTCCTATGCATGCATATCCAAGAAGGGGCTTTGTCTTTACACTTTTTGCTTGCCACTATCTTTTCCCCCTTTGAAGATGACGCAATGGACTCTCTGTGAGGTATGAGGTACTTCCTCTTTAAAGGTATTTTTATTGCCCTGGGGTTTGGCCATGTGGTCATTCTCCATTGCCCTTTCTCTCTACATTTGTCTTCCTTCCACTGAGGACGCATTTTGCCATTCTTCAGGCAAAATGTACCTGCATGGATACTTTTGATATTTTATCCTTTTTACCTTCTCTAGAAGACAAGCTTAGTAAGCTAGTTAGCTCCAAGACCCTTTTCTATCTAAAATGGATTTAATTTTACTTCAATAAATGTTCTGAACCTAAACTTGTGACTCTGCAATCCTGTGCCATCTTGTTGAATGGAAGCTAATCCTGACTCACCACACATAAGTTTTTGCTGGTTACGAAGTGTGCTTCTGGCACTCTGCTATATTTTTGGTGGAATCATCCCAAGTGAGGGCTATTTTTGAGCCTAACAGCTCTGATTCCCAACAAAAGCGATCACACAAACATTCGAAACAAGGTAGAAAATAATTCAAACTCCTGGGTAGACCATTGGGTGTTCTGATTAACATCCATTACGTACATGTCACTTAATTAGCATTAGGGCTTAAACGTCAAATTCTGCTGGAACAATTCAGTTCTGGCACTGGTTTCCTTAATGGCCATTTTATAGTTTAATGCAGGGGTTAAAGTGCTCCTATATCATCTGTCAGCTACCTTTCCTTCAAACACGGCTAATAGCTGGATGCAATTCAATCAGTTTAATGAAACAGCTGAATTGACTTAGCAACATATTTCAAGCAAATTAATCAGTCACAATTAAGGTTACAGCCACTAGCTGTGTGCCAAACTACCTGGTAATCACTCAAAAGAGTCCGAACAAGGGCATCTATCAATTACACAGTCAAACATCTCAGGGCAATAATTCCTAAGTTACTATTTACAATCATCTACTGCACTGCCATTACTGCCATTTAACATCACAAACCGTATTTCCCAGAGGGTGGGAGAATCCAATGGAACATTTCACATGTCCTGGAAATGAAAAACTCATTCTGTAGAAAACTTGACACTTGGACCTAGCAACAGGCTCCTCTCATGGGCAATACATGTGTGACCAGATACTTTGCAAATTTTGGAGCAATGACATCCATCTTGAAATGAAGTAAAGCTAGCCATCTTTACCCACAGATTCTACATCCACCGATTCAATTACCCATGGCTTGAAATGCCTCCTCCTCTGGATTTGTAAAGACTTTTGAACCATTTTAATTGTTCACAAATCCCTAATAATTACCAGTTTGTATATTTAAATACTGCAAATATGAACTGAAAATATTCTCCACTGAATGGCTAGATTGGTTGCTTAGAGAAGTAAGTTAACCAAGCAAGAGAAAGCAAAGTATTAAGAAACTAGATTATTATTTGCATCTTGGTTTGGTAAATAGTCCAATTCAGCTGCTGAGAAGCAACTCCAACTCCCCTTTCACCTTGAATTATGTCCTATATAATTATTATTACTTTGATGAATGAAATCTGCTTCTTTCCCACTGTTAATTCCAGCTGTGGTTGTGCAAATCTGATCATATTTTTTGCAGAATATTAAATAACACCATGTAAAAAAATTTGAAAATTTTTCTGTTCTTAGTTTGAAAGTGCTATGCTTGTTTTATTGTGCGATACTTACTCGGAAAGTAGTTGCTATACTCCAGAAACTCCAGAAACGATACTGAATAGGTTGAGACTCAATGAGATATTCATTGAAAAACTACAGCAAAATGTGCTGCAGGATGCCCCGCAAAAACAAACGTTTTTGCAATTTAATAAATCTTTTCCCACATTTTTATGATTAGGAAATGACATAGTGTAATACAATGAATGGTCCTTCTTTTGTTGCTTTGACCCTTCAAGTAATTCCTGACTTATGGTGACCCTAAAGTAAACTTATTATTCTTCAGAATGTGTTTGCTCGTAACTTTCTTCGAAGCTGACAGAGTGAGAGACCAACCGAATGAGTTGGGATTCAAACCCTGGCTTCTTGCAGTCCAATCCTCAAACTGCTACAGCAGAGCTTTCCAAATTGTGTGCCACAATGTATTAGTCTATCAGCTGCAGTGTGTACAGGTGTGTTGCACAAACATAATGAGAAATGATAAAAAATGGAAATGTGTCTTACTATCTTGGAAATGTGTCTTACTATCTTACAAATAGGAGCTCCCGGTGGCATCAAGGGTTGTGCCAGCAGGACTACTGACCGAACGGTCTGTGGTTTGAATCTGGGGAGTGGGGTGAGCTCCTGTCTGTCAGCTACAGCTTCTCATGCGGGGACATGAGACAAGCCTCCTACAGGATGGTAAACATCTGGGTGTCCCCTGGGCAACGTCCTTGCAGATGGCCGATTCGCTCACATCAGAAGCGACTTGCAGTTTCTCAAGTCGCTCTTGACACGAAAAAATTCTTACAACTCATATATTTTAAAAATATACTTTCTTCAGATATAATGAATCCACATACATTTTTATTTAATTTATATATGTGTCCATATCTCTTATAACAAGTTGGTTCAACCCTTTGCCAATAAACTGAATTGCTGTGTTGTGAAATGATGCATATCTAAAAGTGTATCACCAACATGAAATGTTTGAAGAAGCTCTGTGCCACAGCATGTGGCAGGGTTTCTTTCCAATTATTTCAATGAGGGAAATGGCTGACTTTTTAAAATACACTGAACACTGTCCCATTGAAACCAATGTTAATATGCAAATGTGGAGCTGTGGAACAATATTGGGTATATTTTTGGGACACACTCAACATTAACCGAGGGCTGATGAAAATTCCAGCCAGTAGCTTCATGTTCTCTTCTATGTTTCAACGATCTCTTCACAGATACACTTGCACCTTGTAGCACATAAAAATTTCCAAGGTTCAATGCTGTTAATCTTGTTGTATAAGGTATATTACAGAAGGCAGATTTAAATCAGTGAAAAAATAGGGTCAGATATTTCTTCTTGCTTTATCATTCCAAAAGCCTGCTAGCACTGCAACAAAAAATAGTGCC
This sequence comes from Anolis sagrei ordinatus, assembly GCF_025583915.1. Lineage (NCBI taxonomy): Eukaryota > Metazoa > Chordata > Lepidosauria > Squamata > Anolidae > Anolis > Anolis sagrei. The sequence goes on along the minus strand of NW_026844366.1, from coordinate 162,242,657 downwards.
TTTTCCTCCTGCTCTACTTTCATCTTTGAGAGAAGTTGATTCCTTTGATACTTCTGTCCTTTCCGTGTGCATAAACCTGTCCTATGTGTATCGGATGGCTTGAGTATTAAGATCCTTGGACGTATGGCTTTGTTCCCATTGCCACATTTACAGGCAGTGGGAACATGGGCCTTCTTGGTGGCTGCTTTTGTCGTAAGATGCTCTGGGTGCTGGATCAAAAGAAAGGTGAGATATATAACCAGCTTGCCTTATTCTATAAGTTGGAGTGGGTTAAGTCTTTGTGCCGGCTGGATTGAAGACTGACAGGTCGTAGGTTCAAATCCGGGGACGGTGTGGATGAGCTCCCTATGTCAACTCAAGCTCCCCATGTGGGGGATATGAGAGAAGCCTCCTACAAGGATGGTAAAACATCAAAACATCTGGCATCCCCTGGGCAACGTCCTTGCAGATGGCCAATTCTCTCACACTAGAAGCGACTTGCAGTTTCTCAAATCGCTTCTTACACGAAAAAAAAAATTCTATAGGACCCCTCTATCATAGTGCTGTCAGTACTGGCTGGCAGCAGCTGGCCTGGATCTTAGGCAAAACTCATTTCCGTCTCCTTGTACCATGGCTTCTCCTTGCTTCTTGGCATTGTCCCTTCTCATAAGACGACCCTATAAGCATAATGCAAGTCTTGCAAGGCAATGGCAGATGTTCTGTTGAGTGTTCCATCAGGGATGCCAGGGCTCAAATCTGATACTTTCCATATGCAAAGCATGCATTCTGCTTGAGCAGTATTATCCCCCCTCTTCTTCCATGTGGATCTGATTTTACTGTGCTAACACCCTTCCTTTTTGCTCTCTGGATTCAGACAAACACTTCCTAATTCGAAACAGTTTGATAAGGTCGTTTCTCATCCGACTGTATCCAACGAAATAATTTATCTGCTGGAATAGGAAACCAGAGACACTGCATCCCTGCAATGCAAAGAGTGAGATCATTGTTTCCAGAGGGGCTGCAGAAAATCACTTTTATTCTAAAGAGACCAGATGCATTTTGAGGTGTAAAGCTTTACCCGGGGATATTTTCCTCCCTCTTTTTGGGCTTTCTTTTTCCTCTGCTTCAACAGGCATCAACAAAGCTCAAATCCATGCCAGAATCCCGAGATTCTCGGCTTTTAGTTTTAAAAGCCTAACTATCCACACAGCCTCCGTGTTTGCTTCCTCCCAGCCCCAACCTCCCACCAGACAGCTTCGAAGGCTGAGATGATCATAAATTTCTCTCTGTGTTCACGTTTTAGACACTTGTACATAAGATTCTGAAAACGCATCAGGGAAATCTCATAGTAGTGACCCAGCTGGGTTATAAATCACGGGGCATGATTCCTTCTTCAGAGCTCTCTGGCCCAGCGAATAGAGAGTAGAGGCAAAAAGGGTTAGGATATGGAGCAGATTATTGGGGGGGGGGGTGTTTCCCATCTGTCTAAGGTGACTGTATACTGTAGTTTGGTTTTTAAATTGCTTATTTTATGATATTCATATTTATTATTGATGTACTCAGTTTGTTGTTTGTATGATTTTAAGATGTTGTAAGCCGCTTTGGGTCCCGTGAGGGAGAAAAGTGGAGTATAAATAAAGATGTCAGATCCTCCTTAACAGTGATACCCAGGAATTTAAAATTGGCAACTCACTCCACTTGGTCTCCATTTATGACCAAGGGCTGAATTTCAGGTCTGTTCTTTCTATAATCCACTATGAGTTCCTTGGTATTGTTGATGTTAAGAACCAGATTATTATCCCTGCATCACGAACACAGGGAGTCCACCTCATCCCGAGTTGCAGACTCATCCCCTTCAGAGATAAGTCCCACTACTGTTGTATTATCATTTATGTTTATATCAAACCTCTGAACCCTGTCCTCAGGCCATTGATATACCCGTGTAATGTTAATCCTGTAAGATTAGAATAAATAACACATTTCTGTTAAGATATTTTGAAAATGGCACCAAACACCTACCAGGTAACACCAGGGGGAGGAGGCATATCCAATGTTTTGCAAACGGGCAATAAACCTTCTGAACTGTAGTGACCATGGGATGCAGTGTTAAGGATGTCGTGGCTAATGCTATAGTAAGGGATGCGGATGGGAAAACCTAGAGTAGTGGGAAAGAAAAGGAAATACCCTGGAAAAAGGTGCAGTGGATGACGAGCTGAAATGCTAATTGCGGCATTCCTCACTGCACCATTTTGTTGTGGTTCCCATTTACATCTTTCTAAGTGCACACAGCAGGATACTTTGCAACCCTGCCAAAAATAGATGAGTTGTATAGCATGATGTAGAAACAGTAGTTTCCCTAGTCAATCGGGCAGTCTTGTAATATCCTTGGAGTAGATCCAGTAATGGTCCTGCTAGGAAGGCTCCAAAAATGAATCCAGAAACAGTACACAGCAGGGTTCTCTATGGCAAAGCCGCAACAAGCCAAGATGATCAGGTGCTTTCAAACATTACTAACAGAACTCCAGCTCTTCTATCTATTTCATGCAGTGTTGTGAACCTGGGTGTCAATGGTTAGAGTACCATCTGCACAGATAAGAAGAGAACAATGTCTAATCACAGCACACATTTCTGCAGGGGAAACTTATAGGGTTGGATCTCATTTCTTTGCTGCTGGCAGGAGAATTCTTGCAGAAACATTTTAGGAAGAGGTGAAATCTAAGATCACTTCCCACCCTCCTACTATATTTACCACTTTGGTCTGTTACAAACTTTTGCAGGATCTGACCCAAGTAAATATGAGGAATTCGTCATATTTACTTGAGTCTAATACAGCATTAAATGTAATGTGCACCTCAATTTTCAAAACCCTGAAACCAACAAAAGTATTTGCTGGCGAATGTAATGTACAGTGGCAAAAAGGACACTATTTGTAATTTGGTCAAAAAAGGTGCATGTTACTGTTGCTGCCTGCTCAGAATTCCTTCCTTATAAACAAAAATGTTGAAACACCAAAGTTTCAGCAATGGAAAAAACCCTCTTGGTATGCTGTAGAATGAATCCATAAACTGCCTAGGTTCAATGCTATAGTGTCATGGGAGCTGTGGTTTGGAATCATGGGGGCTGCCAAGGAATGCTGATGCCTCACCTAACTACAAATCCCAGGATCACATACGAGGGTCATCCGGAAAGTAAGGTTTCAAGGCACGAAGCTCTCATGTGGAATTTTTTCAGGGGAAATAGGTATCACTGCTGGGAAGCCAGAGAAAGTGAACGAGCAGTGCCGGTCATCAGTAGCTCATCAACTGGCATTGTGTTGAAGGTTAGAGAGGAGTGTCCTCACTCTGTTTGCCTCCAAGTGCAAAGTTTGCGCTTTAATGCACTACCTAAATGCTAAGGGCATGAACACCACTGCGATTCATCGCAAAATCATTTCAGGGTGTAATGTCAAGACAAAATGGGTATGGGATATCTTGTGAGACTATAAAGAAACTTTGCAGAGCCATCCAAAAAAACATTGTGGGATGCTGATGGCAGGAGTCTGTCTCCTTCATGACAATGAACGTCTACCCACCGCGCATGCATCTCAAGAGTTGTTGACTTCATTTGGTTGCGATGTTTTAAGCCACCCCTCTCACAGCCCCGATCTCAACACCCAGGGATAATCATGTGTTCCTAAATTGAAGGAACACCTGGGTGGAAAATACTTTTTTGATGAGGAGGAGGTGAAAATTGAAGTGATGAACTGGCTGAAAAAAACAGAGGGAAATTTCTTTGACCCAGGCATCAAAAACTCGGATGACAAATTTTTTTTGAACTGAACTGTGATTATGTGGAAAAGTAATGTAATACCTATCCTACAATCCATGTAAGTTTTATTAAAATATATTCTTTGTATTTTTTTAAAAAATCTCGTATTCTTACTTTCCGGATAACCCTCGTAGCATTGAGCCATAGCAATTAAATTAGAGGTGAAATCCCTCTAATAGGAGTTTCAGGTGTTCCTGAAGTAGCTTCCCCCTTTGCTTTGGCTCAGCACTAAGATTACCATATAACGTGAATCTAATGCACACCCTAATTTGGGGAAGGTAATTTAGTTTAAAAATGTGAACATTAGATTTGAATAAATGCAGTACAAAACAACACAGGAATACTATTGTACCTCTACATACTTAACTTTATTCTGTTTTTAAAACGCTGATCAGAAAATGCACCAGATCCCAAAATGTCAAATGATCTAAAGAATTACTAAGCAAGAACAGGCCCACAATCCATTTCCATTTCCAGCATAGAAGCAGGGTTTTTTTTTTGTTTTAAACCCCAAAATGATTTGATATTTTAGACACTGTCCTTCTTAAGAAATTATACTTAATCCTGGAGAACAAAAACAATAAATTTAAACCAATGAGCCAAAGCATAAAGAAAGCCAGCCACATTTTGTATCACAATAACTGAAGTGGCAATAAATCAGATTGCTGAAACCTGAGAGTCGGTGGCTTTTCTTCTAGGTCTGAAAAAAGACTGGGACAAAATAGACAGCTGAAAGTAAAGGGTTTGACACAGAATCTGATGTTGAATTTTACGTTGTCCACAGCAGTCAACCCAAGCTGCTTATTCTGGTTGAATGGATGGGAGATTGGATCAGAGGGGAAGGTTTATACATTCCCCGGAACCAGCCAGGTTGCCTTGCAATGGCCTTATTAAATGCTTGTCAGCTATATCCTATCTCTCATAATTAGACTTAAAACCAACTACATTTTATTATCACAGAATAGCCAGATTAGGATAACAAAAGAGAAAAGAAAGAAAAGCTTAGTGTAGCCAGTGACCTGACACAGACATTCAAGGCTTTAACAGCAATTACTACGATGAAGCCCTGCCTGGACTCCCAGAACAGTAATTGTTTGGGCAGACGTGAATCTTCAAGATATGAAGTGACGGATGACTATGTCCTACCTCACAGGGCTGCTCCAGATGCCCCACAGCCACTTGCAGATGGTTATGTTTAATGATGGCATGTGTATCTTCTCTGGAAGCCAATTCAAAGGTAACATTAGTTTTTTCTTTATTAAACTGGCATTGCAGCTTACCTGCAATGCCAGCTTCCTCCTGAGTTGAAGTGTAAGCTGGTAGTGCATGGATGCTATGGAAGATTTCCATGACCCCCAGCATATCTTAGAGCTTGAAAAGGGCTACTTATGGATTACAACAATCCAACATGAGCCAAGTTGGCTGGGGGAATTCTGTGAAATGTATTCCAGCACAGCAATTTTACTTATTTCTCAGAATCCACCTTTCCAGAAAGCTTTTGAGACATCTCCAATCCTTTTGCCCTTCAATCACTGAGAAGGTATAGTTCAGTATATCAAATGTCAGCATGCTGGAAGAAGCAAAGACCAACAGCATTGAAGCAATGATCCTCCGCCATCAACTCCGCTGGACCGGTCACGTTGTCCGGATCTCCCAAAGCAGTTGCTCTACTCCAAACTCAAGAACAGAAAATGTAATATGTTGGAGGGCAGGAAAAAAGATTTAAAGATGCGCTCAAAGCCAACCTTAAAAACTCTGGCATAAACACTGAGAACTGGGAAGCTCTGGTCTTTGAGTATTCCAGTGGGAGGTCAGCTGTGACCAGCAGTGCTGTAGAATTTGAAGAGGCACGAATGGAGGGCGAAAGAGAGAATTGTGCCAAGAGGAAGACGTGTCAAGCCAACCCTGACCTGGACCACCTTCCACCTGGAAACCAATGCCCTTACTGCGGGAGAAGATGCAGATCAAGAATAGGGCTCCACAGTCACATACGGACCCATTGCCAGTACACCAATCTTGGAAGACAATCTTACTTGGACAATGAGGAATCGCGTAAGCAAGTAAGAAAGTTCAGTATGTGGTTTTCCTATTCGTTATTGTTTACTATTTTTTTCTTCCTTCCTCTGCTGTCCAACAGAAAAACGGAACCTGCAACAAAATATTGCAGTATGGAATGCTCCCATTCAAGGTTTCAGTCAGCCATTGTTGTGTGCGCCATACTTCATTCAGTTCTTTTCCCTCTGATTTGCTACTTTGCCCCTCAGCAATAAATCTGCATTTTCACCAACTGTGCCTAGTTGTCATGAGATTGTTTCTCTGCTCCACTCTTCTGGCACATCTACAAACATCTGGGTTCTCTTAAGGAGCCCTTGGTGGTGCAATGAGTTAAACTCTTGTGCCAACAGAACTGCTGACCAAGAGGTCAGCGGTTCAAATCTGGGGAGAGTGGGCTGAGCTCCCTCTGTCAGCTCCAGCTTCCCATGTGGGGACATGAGAGAAGCTTCCCACAAGGATGGCAAAACTTCAAACATCCGGGCATTCCCTCGGCAACGTCCTTGCAGACGGCCAATTCTCTCACACCAGAAGTAACTTGCAGCTTCTCAAGCTGCTCCTGACATTGGTGTGTGTGGGGGAGAGGGCAGGGGAGGGGGGATGCTGCTAAAACTCCCTTCCTCTACAAGGATACTGTCGCTGTCTGCTATCTATAGAGCCAAACTGTGCATGCTGCTTAAGAATAAAAGCCACACTTTGTAAAGTGGCATAAGAATAGATGACAAAGTAAACATGACATTTGTTCGAGGAAGCTGTTGAAATTCCTGGCTACTCACACCATGTGCTTGCAGTGGGAAAGATATGTACATGACAATAAAGCAACGCCACTTCTAAGCAGCTTCCCTTCATTTTCAATGTAGGAAAACGATACAATCTGAAGTGCCCTCATCTCATTCCTGCAGAAGTGCAAAAGGTTGCTTATAAAACTAGCTGCAAACCAATACAAGATAGAAAGAGCTGATATAGGTAATCAGGAGTGCAACAATGGATGGGAGAAGAGTGGTCATTGTCCCTTCACCCCAGTCCATCCCCACAACATTTTCCTTCAGTACCCAATTTTTTTAGGATCACAATAAATTCAAACATAGACTGAGCATCTATAAATATACAAGTCAGGCATCGAAAGAAAAGGATTGGGCAAACACAACAAATATGAGTTCTACACGTGAATAGCAATGTTAGAAATTTAGGAGAGAAGGAAATGTTTATGGGAGGCAGAATTCATAGCAAAGGAGCAATGCCTTCGTTGTCTCCTCTTCGTTACCCACAGGTACATCATAGAATCATAAAGACCTCATGGGCCATCCAATCCAACCCCATTTTACCAAGAAGCAGGAAAATTGCAATCAAAGCACCCCCAACAGATGGCCATCCAGCCTCTGTTTAAAAGCCTCCAGCTTGTCAACATCTCCAATGGCTAGCTCTGCACTGTAGAATGAATGCACTTTAACTCCATTTTAACTGCCATGGTTCAATGGGAGTTGCAGTTTGGTGAGGAACCAGCACTCATTGGTAGAGGAAGCTAAAACTAGAACTACAACTCTCATGATTATATAGCAATGAGTCGTAGCAGTTAAAGGGGTGTCAAACTGCATTGATTAATTCTTAGATATAACCTTGTTTTTTGTGCCAGAAGCGAATTGAGAAATTACAAGTTACTTCTGGTGGGAAAGAATTGGCTGTCTGCAAGGACGCTGTCTAGGGGACACACGGATGTTTCGTGTTTTACCATCCTTGTGGGAGGCTTCTCTCATGTCCCCTCATGGGAAGCTGGGGCTGACAGAGGGAGCTCAGCCCACTCTCCCCAGATTTGAACCGCTGACTTCTTCTGGTGTGAAAGAATTGGCTGTCTGCAAGGACGTCTAGGAGAGGCCCAGATGTTTGATGTTTTGCCATCTGTATGGGAGGCTTCTCTCATGTCCCCTCATGGGAAGCTGGAGCTGGCAGAAGGAGCTCAACTTGCTCTCCCCAGATTCAAACTGCTTACCTCTCGCTAGCACAAGGGTTTAACCTATTGCAACTCCAGGGGCTCCTAGAGATAAGCTGAGATGTGTGAAGCCAATGTGTAACCTCAGCTCTACTTTGCCCAGTAAGGATTTTGAACATGGCTGGCCTTCACTCCACACAAAACCATGCGTCATATCTTATTCAGTGAGGAAGAGATTCAGATGCTGCCCAATGATGCTGCGGTCAGACCTTCCAACACAGAACACAGATATTTGTTTCTCTCTGGGAAACATTCTGAAGCATTACAGCCATGGGAATATAATGACCTACATTTCCTGGAAGCAGATAGGGACATGAGTGCTAACTCCTAAGGAACTGTTTCCACATGGAAAAGAAATGCAGCACACACACAAGCAAGAGCCGAGGGTGTGCCTGACCCATGAGCTCTCCCAGGAGGGATCGCATGAGCTCTAGCCGCACGAGGAACGGCCAATCTTGTTTCAATGAAAGCTACACGCTGATGTTGTCTCTGGACCTCAGCCGAGCTGCAGTTTAAACGGCATGTGACGTTGTAAAGCAAAAATCCTTGGGAGGTAACTGTACTGCCGTCAAGCCTTTAACTGAGCCAGAAAAGTGAGAAATGCACAAGATATTTTGGGATGAGCATTCAAATCCAGTAGCCTTCTTATAATAGTTGTGTTTCCATCGGAGCAAAAGGAACTGCCAGACACGTACATGAAAATGGATGTGAAAAGGAGAAGAGATAGCAGAAACCTTATCTCAAGTAAGCCTCAGTAAAGCAGACAAGAGCCAGCATGGTATGGTGGTTGAAGTGTGGAGCTAAGGCCCCTTCCACACAGATAAATAAAATCCAAAATTATCTGCTCTGAGCTGGAATATATGGCAGTGTAGACTCAGATAACCTAGTTCAAAGCAGATATTGTGGGATTTTCTGCCTTGAAATTCTGGGTTATATGGGCCACAGGGCTCTAGGAATGAGAGTTTGAATCCCTGCTCAGACATTGAAATACTCTGTGCATGACTTTATGGCAATCACACTCTCTTAGGGCCCTTCCACAGTCATATAACCCAGAATATCAAGGCAGAAAGTCCCACAATATCTGCTTTGAACTGGGTTATCTGAGTCCACACTGCCATATATTCCAGTTCAAAGCAGATAATGTGGGATTGTATTCAGCTGTGTGGAAGGGGCATTAGAGTCAGAAGAAGCGAATGGCCAACCTCCTCTGAATGCATCTGGCCAAGAAAGCCCCATGATAGGGTCACCGTAATTCCAAGTTGACTCAAAAGCACAGATCAACAACAACGACAACAAAGCAGATCATTTCCCCCTTCAAACATTTGAGGCCACTATTCACTTTTCCACATAATCACCAGACAATTGGATACATTTCTGCCAATGATGAACAAGTTTTCTGAAGCCATCACGGAACAAGTCAACACTCTGTTTCTGCAACCAGCGTCTCAGTTCTCTCAACGTACCCATCATGCACAGATCTTCTGATAGCCAAGCAAAGCAATAATGTGACCCACAAGTTCTTGTGAAATGTCGATTATGCTTGAAATTTCTCTCTGAGTGATACAACGATCATCCTGAATCAATCTGTCAACCTTTTACTTGTGAAACTTGGTGGTTGCTGGCACAGGATGTCCAAATCTTTGTTTGTCATGCAAGTCAGATATTCCCACCTCAACATCTTTAAACTTACTCGCCCAACGACGCACAGTACTCACATCAACACAATCGCGATAACAGCTTGCATTCTCTGATGAATCTCCTTTGGGGTGACACCTTCTGCTGTCAATGATTGCATGTTGAATTCAATTATTGCACATTGCTTAAGTCATATTGACTGACCGTCTGTGCAGGGTTCCATACTTTGCATTTTAACCAAACAACTGTTCAATGCTAAGGTTTTCCGCCAAAATGGAACTGTAGAGGAGAGACTACTGAACAAGCCAGTACCTGTCGCATACCAGTACTGCCATCTGTTGAGGAGTTACGAAGGTGGAGGCATTACTTTTTCTTTAAATATATTGTTTAGCTGTTCTTTATATAGCTAGTGCTGTCTATCTAACTTCCAACTCAAAATAAGCCAAACATGATTATTTAGTAAAGGTAAAAGTTTCCCCTTGACATTAAGTCTAGTCTTGTCCAACTCTGGGGAGTGGTGCTCATCTCTATTTCTAAACTGAAGAGCCGCCGTTGTCCGTAGGTCATGTGGCCAGCATGACTGCATGAAACACTGTTACCTTCCCATCTGAGTGGTACCTCTTGATCTACTCACATTTGCATATTTTTGAACTGCTAGATTGGCAGAACATGGGCCTAACAGCGGGAGCTCACCCCGCTCTCCAGATTCAAACTACCAACCTTTTGGTCAGCAAGTTCAACAGCTCAGAAGTTTAATCCAGTGCGCCACCAGGGACTCCATGATTATTTACTATTTCTAAATGAATGTGGCACAGAGGAATACTATTAACTACACTGCAGTGCTTGTACATACCATTATACTCAAATATTCAAAAATTGCAACTGGATAGGGAATATTGGTTCTTTGCTTTCTTTTCTTACTCAGTTTCTAGAGATATTGTCCTGTTCTTGTTGCTAAGAGCCTAAGTTGCAAATGGGTCAGACAAATACATCCAGACAATCATTTAAGCTTCTAGAAAAGAAGAAGAATCAACTCCTCATTTTTCTTCATTTACAACAATGAAAATAATTATGTTTTGACAGCTCTGTAAGAATATGGTAGTGATAATTAGAGCATAAGAGCTGCCAGAAGTCATTTTCATTGCACCCACTGCTATCCATTAAACCTGAATTTAATATTAGTAAAAGTCAGTCCAATTTTATATGCCAGGGACCAATCTTTAGTCAGTTTTGTTATAGTCGAAGTGGTACAAACTGGATCTACGTGGACTCATAACTCTGAAGCCATAGTTCACAGCCAGCTTTGATTATGCTGAGAGCAAAATTAGTCATAAGCAAGCATGTCTATGCCTGGATTCAACCACTGTTCTTTATTAACAAGTAATACTGGAAAAAGATACTTAGCTTGCAGTTCACAACTGGTGTCCTCCTCCAACCCCAATATTTTTCCCGCTAACCAACCAGGGGCTCCAGGTTTTGTTGAAGTCACGATGTACCACCGTGAAAAACAAACTCCTGATTGCCTTGGATGCCATCCCAGGAGAAAGGTGGGGGTATACATTCATAATTCATTAATCTATTCAATCAACCAATCAATGATGCTATTTGACTTAGGAACATGGTGCACAAGGGATCATGTTAGCAGATTTGTGTGTGCGTGTGAGACTCATGAGAGTGATGGCTTCCAATACAATACACGTCCAAGGCCCACAACAGGCACATAATGGTATTTATTTATTTGTCTGTTTGCAGTATTTAAATTCTGCCCTTCTCACCATGAAGGGGACTCAGAGCGGAGCACAGAATACATATACAACAAACATCCAATGCCATTATACACTGACAAGACAGACACTGTACATAAATCTATATAAACAAAAATGCAATGTTCGTTTGTGGGATTAGCATAACTCAAAAACCACTGGCCGAATTGACACCAAATTTGGACACAATACACCTATCAGGCCAACGAGTGGCCATCACTCATAAAAACACCAAAAACACAACAGAAGAGACTTTAAAAGCAAAATAATAATAATAATAATAATAATAATAATAATAAATACATTACAACGCATGCGCAAAACCACACATATATATGCAAGTACACATACAAACACACACACACATATATTATTATTATTATTATTATTATTGTTATTATTATTATTATTAACTTTATTTATACCCCGCTAACATCTCCCGAAGGACTCGGTGCGGCTTACAAAGGCCAAGGCCCTCAATAAAACAACAGCATAACAAATACAATAATACAACTCATAAAGCAAAACAATAAACATTAAAGCAATAACAATAAACATTAAAACAATAACACCATGACGCATTTAAAACTAAAGGCCGGGCCAAATGTAATCAATAAAATTTAAAAGTGCTGGACATGACAGGTGAAATGTGTAGGTTTTTAGAGGTAGGTGCGATGTGCAGACAGTTTTAAATCTCTAATAAAGTGCATTTGGGACATGATGCTAGGAGTTTCCTATTCTGGAAAGGCACACTGGAACAGCCAGGTCTTCAAGCTCTTCCTAAAGACTGCCAACGTTGGGGCTTGTCTGATGTCCTTGGGAAGAGAGTTCCAGAGTCAGGGGGCTACTACAGAGAAGGCCCTGTCCCTCGTCCCACCAAATCTATCTATTGCTCTACTCACATTTGCATGTTTTCGAACTGCTAGGTTGGCGAAAGCTGGGGCTGACAGCGGAAACTCACGCCGCTCTCTGGATTCAAACCTGCGACCTCCTGGTCAACAAGCTCAGCGGTTTAACCCATTGCGCCACCAGGGGCTCCCAATCCTCTACCTGTTAGGAATCATATCTTCTTTTCCATGAGAGACCTCTACTACAATGGCAATTTGCAAAGCTCAGATCTTGTGAAGTTGGAGATGGAGATAACCAGAGGCGACACAACACAAACAGTGTGTGGTTTGCACAAGGAGCGACAAAGGAAATTCGTAGTTGTGAGCAAACTCAACAATGAATGGGTTGGGAGATTTTGGGACCTACTGTCTCTAGAAGTAACCTTATTTAGGTCTGGCTTCTGTCTGGGTCAGAGTTTGCATAATAAAAACGTCAGTCTGAGGACCTGAACTGCAGGAGCCAATGCAGGTTAAACCAGGTATTATTCATGTTTGTTATTCACAAAAAGCACTTGTGTTGCCTTAAGTTGATTTTGCAGAACAGATTGCTAACCACGTTATACCAGAGGAAATATTTCACACTAACTTGCCTGTGTTACCAAAATTCCCAAGACTGAGGACACAACCCTCAAACTGTGACACAGTCCTGGATATTCTGACTCAACAATTCTGGTGAAAGTTCCATTTAAGAAGTATAACTGAACTGTCATTATAATCATCTATTCCCCCTTGTGTGAAGCAGCTCAAAGCCAAGGCCTCTCACAGCAATTCCATCAAGAAGCGCCAGAATCATTATCCAAAGTAATGACTACAATGGGTTCCGGGCACTGTTACTATTTTAAATTTGTTTTGTTTGGCACAAAAAAGACAGAGAGTTTTTGCTGTGGCCGCAAGGCAATGTGTTTATGATTGCTTGGTTCATAATAGGATTGCAAGGATAACACCGCCACTGTTCAATATGTACTTTTCAAAGCAATGTATGCGGTCATAGATTTCTCGCAAGAAGGGGACTCCTCTAATGAAACCACTGGGAAATAGGATGGCAAGACATGCTTGAAACGATGGGATGAAACCGTTTTGGAAACAGGCTTGTTGGAAAATATTTCAAGTAGGGTGAAACATGACTGGATCCTAAATGCTGCCTGGATATGTGTGTCTGGTGTGTCTCTGTGTTTGTGTTTCTCAGCTGTTATACGTGTTATTTTTATTTGAATGGCATACCCTAGAACTTGTTTGATGCTTAAATTATCCTGGTTAATGGGATTATAATGGACTACCTTCTGCAATATCATCATTTTCCTCCCATGCATCTCAGGATTTGGTTACAAAATTGCAGAGCCTGCAATAATCTTATAACAGATGATTTCTGAAAATGCATTACTATCAGGGTCTAGTAAATTCACATGTTTCCAGCTTGCAAAAAGGAGTCCACACTGGCACAATAGGTTAAACCCTTGTGTTGGCAGGACTGCTGATCGAAAGGTCAGTGGTTTGAATCTGAGGAGCGGGGTGAGCTCCCATCTGTCAGCTCCAGCTTGTCATGCAGGGACATGAGAGAAGCCTCTCATAGAATGATAAAACATCAGGGCGCCCCCTGGGCAGCGTCCTTGCAGATGGCCAATTCTCTCACACCAGAAGTGACTTGCAGTTTCTCAAGTCGCTCCTGACATGAAAAAAAAAGCCTGTGAAAAAAGGAATTGGTAGCCAGCTAACTGACTGGTTACTGCTGTTTCTATGCTGGCTGTGAAAGAAATGGCTCATGACTAGGAAGGAAACTGAACAGAGTGATCCAAAACTCTTCCAAACAACCTGTTCTCCAACCTGATTGGACTGTAATTCCCAGCACCCTCCCAAACAGGATGGGACCTTCTGGCAATTGCAGTCCAGGTGGGCCATTTTTCAAAGCCTCCTCTAATTGTTTATTCAAACTCTGTTTAATATTATAAGTTCCAAATAAAGAGTTTCAGAATGTTCTAATTGCTCTCCATTCGTGCTTCCTTTGAATCAGCTGTGTGTCTGTGTGCTTTTTAAAAATGGACATGTGCTGGATCAGTCTCCACAGGGAAGAGGAAAAGAAATCACGTGTTTTTAATGAGTGTAGGGATATACAGTGATGCAAATATGTGAATTTCCCCACTGGAATTGGGATAAAAGAGAACTTTTTATCCCGTGTTTTTCAGCTGTTGCAGCAAATCAGAGAGCATTTAGCATTAAAGTCATGCAGCTACCCCCCTTAAACATGGGAAATCCCATGTTTTAGGTACTGGGGGAATGAGAGAGGGGACCTCCTCCATTATCGCTCCTCATCTTTGGAACTCCCTTCCAAAAGAAATAAGAATGGCCCCTACCATCCTCTCCTTCAAAAAACTCTTTAAAACACACTTCTGCACTTTGGCATATTGGGAGGAGGAGGACTAGGACACTTCAGATCAGGCATCCTCAAACTGTGGCCCTCCAACTCCCAGAATTCCTGATCATTGAGCAAGCTGGCTACAGCTTCTGAGAGTTGGAGACCCAAATAGCTGGAAGGCCACAGTTTGAGGATGCCCGCTTTAGATCAATGCCATTGGAATGCTGGCTGACTTACTTGTACCCCATGGCCACATGGTACAACTATAACAGTCAATGTTCACATATTTTAATTGTTATTACAATGAAAGCTGTTTTAATGTTGATTGTTTTGAATGTAGCATTTTTTTGTAAATATTTATATTCTGTTTCTTATTTTGATGTTTAAGTCATTTATGCAAGTAGCTCACTATTGCCATTATTTCTATTTGCTGTATTGCTTTAATGTATTTGCACTTCCCTGACCATTGACTATTTGCCTTTTTGTGTGTAAACCGCCCGGAGTCCCTTCGGGGAGATAGGGCAGTCTATAAATAAAGTTTTATTATTATATTATTATTACTGTGTAGATGGGCTCTCAGTCACTAAGGGAAGTGTTTAAACACAAGCCCGGTTTACTATTTGGTGTGGGAAACTGTTGGTTGCTTGAGAAACGCAAGCGCTACAGAACAATTGGCAATTTCTGGCAAGTCCTGTATTTCTGGAATGCCAGCAAGGAAACAGGTGGCCAGATAGTTTCTCTGTGTTTATGTGACATTCTCAAAGTGTAACATTCTCGAAGTGGTCACTGCATTTTAATTTACCTGCAAACTGAGACAATGGCACAGCTTCTGGTGCTGATAACCCTGACCTGAACCAGGCCTGTTTTCTTCCATTAGATCTGGCTCAAAATGGGCAACAGTTTAGGCATTTCTGCAGTTTCCCCACTTATGCACTAGAGCTTGGGTTCTAATTAAGCATCCTGCAAAGGGCTCCTCTAAATTTGCCAACTGAGCAGAGGATCCTACTGGTGGAAAGGGGGTGTGTGCTAATTTCCTACCCTACTCTCCAGCCTTTCATCCACTTAGATCAGTGGTATCCAGTCTTTGATCCTCTAGATGTTTTAGACTTCAGCTCCAAGAATCCCTGACCATTGGACAAGCTGGTCAGGGCTTCTAGGAGTTGGAGTCGCAAACATCTGGAGGACCAAAGGTTGGATACTATTGTCCTATTATCAGTGGTTCTCAACCTGTGTGCCCCAGGTGTTTTGGCCTACAACTCCCAGAATCCCAGCCAGTTTCCCAGCCGTTAGGATTTCTGAGAGTTGAAGATCAAAACATCTGGGAATCCACATGTTGAGAGTCACTGTCCTAGATGGTTGCTCAGCTCCAATTTTGGATCAGGCAGAAGAGCCAGGAGGAAAAAAATAGTGGACGTCTCTTCCCTTTTTTTTGTCCATGAGTTGTAGAGACCATCCACACTACTACTGTGACTCCATCCAATGGAATTCTGAGATTTGTAGTTTGATGTGGCTGACAGAAAAGGGTAAACATCTTACAAAACTAACACATTCCAGAATTCATAGTATCTAGCCTTGGCAGTTAGTTTGGTGTTAAACTACTAGCCGTACAAAGGACTCTGGCCAATGCCTGTGATGGTTTCTACTCATGTATGGAAGATGACTGCATACTTATAGAGCTTGATGTAACCACACATGCAGGAAACATGTTTATGGGAGGAAAAAAATACATTAAACTAATGCTGGTACTTTCAAAACCATATAACCCTTTGCTAGTTAGATGCAGTCATTCTCAGTGCAATCCTACTCTACGCTTTCTTGATCCCCAGCACATTCCTTTTTGCCTCTCTCAAAATAAAGGGAGTCTTGAGTCATCAAAATACAAACCAGTTTAGATGGTCTAAACTTTAAAGACAACTTAATTGCAGTTGGTCCTCCACATCTGTGGGTTGAACTTTTGCGGATAATTATTCTCAGATTTGATTAAATGTGCTTTCTGGAAGTCTCGAAGCCTCCAATGTGATTCCATGTTCAACTTCAGACATACATCCACCAAAGCATAATGCTTTAGGAACCAGAGAATCCTAGACTGCATCTTAATCTACCTATCGCGAACTGCCCAATATTGCTACTCCATACACACTGCAATTTTGCAATCAGCTGACATCAATTTACATACTGGTTGCACATTCAATGCCTTCCACGAAGATACATTTTTAACATAACAGCAAGCCCAATCTTCCCTAAAATGAATTCACCCCTACCTCAATTTTCTCTGATTACCTTTTTTTGACACTGCAACAGGGGCAGGAAACTACCTATAGTAAGATAACAGGTTAAGTGTTCCTTATCCGGAATTCCAAAATCGAAATATTCCAAAATTGTTCACATGGGTGGGAGAAATTGCAAGTCGCTTCTGGTGTGAGAGAATTGGCTGTTTGCAAGGATGTTGCTCAGGGGACGCCTGGATGTTCTTGATGTTTTACCATCCTTGTGAGAGGCTTCTCTCTTGTCCCCACATGGGGAGCTGGAGCTGACAGAGGGAGCTCATCAGTTCAACTTCAGACACAAGGGTTTAATTCATTGCACCAATGGGGGCTCCATGAGAGGTGGTCCATAGGAAATCTGGACCCAAACGACACAGAGCTTTATATGCAATCGCTAACACTCTATACTTTTTATCCAGCTAGTGAAATAACTCCAACAGAGATTAGACATTACTCCAGTTTCTCTGAAATGGGGGGGGGGGGGGGGGGAGATCCCGTACCTGCTGAAATTCTGCTTGGCAACGTTAGACAATCTTTTGGTGGCAGCTGTTATGACCCTGAAGTGCACCTGGATACCACAGGGACATCGTGCACAATAGAGTTCAACTGGTTTTCAAGTCAGAGAGTAGCCTTTCCAGCATGCCCCAAACACCACTAGTCTATAGGTTTAATGAGCCATGCAGCAAAATATTGAATGAAAGATGCATTAGCCTCACCTGGAATTAATTCCACAGAGGCATGTTTATCATTTGATAAGTGCAGTGATGACTTGAATTTATCTGTGGTTGCAGACTGAACAGATGGAATTGTCATAACTCCTCAGAGTGACGCTCAGGGGAATCTGATCACACAGTGAACTGCTGAACGTTAAACCAAGAGCAATCAAATGGGGTCAAGCAATCAATGTATGTACCTGCGTTCTCTCAACAAGGGGTGGACGAAACATGTCATCCTTCCAGAGACTCCTATTCTGGGGTGAAGGGACTAAATGTGATGAAGAGACGTTCTTATTCCTCCTTCTAACCCACTTTCTTTGTCAGGTTTTATAATGTGCCAGCTTCGAGAACTGGATGTAGCTGCTGTAGTCACAGCTACTATCCTTTCCATTAGCTACAAAACTCACGATTCCTAGAAATTTTAAACTAAGGGGAAGGGAAAAATCTGGATTTTTCTTTAGGGAGTGGAGAGATCGAAATTAGGGGAAAACTGAAATATAATTCTGCATTTTTTGTTATATTTTAGTTTTTGCTATCTGATAAGCTGTGGATAATGAAAACAGAAGCCACATGTTTGGTAATAAAAGAATAAGGTCATATTGGAGCCCCTGGTGGCACATTCATAACAGCGCTCCATGCAGTCATGCTGGTCACATGACCTTGGAGGTGTCTACGGACAGCGCTGACTCTTCGGCTTAAAATAGAGATGAGCACCACACCCCAGAGTTGGACACGGCTGAGGAAAACCTTTACCTTTACTGTCATATTCTCATTTAGTCACCAGATTTGAAGGTTACATTTCATTCAACAGCGAAAAAATGAACATATTGAGACAATGAGGTCTCAGCTCTGGACACCAATATTGTGCCCTTGTGAAGATGACAGCATTACACCAGGTGCAGAAATGCATCTTTAGCGTGCATGTTCATCCGTCTGCAAAATTTACATTATAGTCACCATAGCCTTGTTCATATAGTCATAGTATTCAGCTTCTAGCTTTCTGATTGAATTAAATCTTGTCTTAATTTTTTTCCCCAAATGAGTAACTATTTCATAATTATTTTCCCAAGTGATTTATTTTCCCCTAGAAAAGTTGCAAACAGACATGTCTTTATGGGGGAAAAGGGCAGAAACAAGCTCCCTTCAAATTTTCCCAGGCCTTCAAAGAAGCACTCTTTCTCCACATTGTAAAGTTGCCTTCCTCCAATTTACTATTCCATCTTCCCAAGCCAATCTCTAGCTTGACAGCTTGGGTAGCCACATCTGGCAGCTTTTAAACATAAAAATAGAACAGGGGTGAATTAGTATCCTGCCACTCTCCATAATGGCACAGCTTGTTTCTTGCAGATCCCTTTCTCCCTTAAAGGCACAACCTGAAATGCCTCCCTCTCCTTCAAATCAGAGGAACTCAGAAATGGGGACAAAGGAGATCAGCTTTTGCCTGAACAAGTTTTTAGTCTACGTATCCTGGATCCTTTCCCCTCTTCAAAAAAAATTAATACCGACAGAATAGATAAAGGCTGTATCTACACTGCTTTATATCCCAGGATCTGATCCGATATTATCTGCTTTGAACTGCATTATAGGAGTTTATACTGCCAGATAACCTAGGATAAGCAGATTTGGGATCAGATCCTGGGATATAGGGCAGTGTAGTTCCAGCCAAAGACTATTTCTGCTCGGTTTGAATATAATATAGATAGATAGATAGATAGATAGATAGATAGATAGATAGATAGATAGATAGAGAAGATACAATAATATTCACAAAAGTCAAGTGTTTTTTCCCCTCCCCTACCATCCATCAAGTTCTTCATCCATCCCATAAACAGCTAAAGAGGAAGAGGTGACCCTTATAATGCAAGGTTCTCCACTGGCAGTGAGAAGGAGTCCCTGCCCAACTGGATGTATAAGCAATGTAGAGAATCAAAAGATAACAACAAAAAAGAGACCTTTTCCACAAGAACTGGGAATTCAAAGAGAAATATGAATCAAGAGTGAGGATGCTTGACCATCAGTAGGGGATACTTTGCATGACCAAGTTCCAAGTAGAACAAAAGAGATGGTGAAAACCATTGTAGGAAGCCAAAAACACTTTTTTCTCAGCATGCTCCAAAGCATCATTTCCTGTGAAGATGGAGGAAATGTAGAGGAAAGTAATCCAATTTCCTTCCTGCTACTTCCCCTTTTCAATGAGGAGCTCCCACCCTTTGTCACTTATCTTGTGAAAGTGAAATGAGAGGGAATCAACAAGGGAGATGCAACTCACTTCTGAGCCACGTTAGGGACCCATTTCATACATGTTGGGTCTATAGAAGAGGTGGCAAAATGTGGTGCTTCTCAAGTAGCTTAACTACACTTGTCAAAATCCCTCACTGTGTTTATGCTAACTATGGCTACTGAGGGTCACAGTGAAACACTATGAAGACACAAACTCTGCCATCATCTTCAGACTAGAACAGTGGATTGTCACTTTTGACAGGGAAACGTTCTCATTGCTCGATGTGAATATTTGTCAATTCCTGGGACTCACAGATGAAAGAATATGCTTTTCAGAAGTGTTAAGAGAGCACTTGAACAATTTTCTTCGTTCTTACAGCTTTGCAGCCATTGGCATTGTTGTTTAAAATAATACCCACTGCTTTCTTTTCTTTTCACACTCCTGCTTCCAAGTGACCATTTTTTTGCTTCTTCTCCAAGTAAGAGGACACAATAATAGATGTACAGTGTTCACTCGCTTCTTGCGCGTGTTATGCTCCAGGACTACCCACGAAAAGTGAAAATCCGCAAAGTAGGGACACTATATATGTATATCAAGTTCTGAGGGTGAGGCAGAAGCGAGGAGAGCTTTAAAGGCACAGCACACCTTTTATTTATTTTTTTGCTAGCTATATCTGCTTTGCTTTGCAATCTCTCTTGATTGACGGCCTCTCTCCTGAGGGGGAGGGTGAAGGGTGAAACCCCCTTCCACACTCCATCATTGCCAGGAGGTGGGATTAGAAAGCCTCTCTCTGGGCAATGGCAACCATTCATAAACTGAGAAGCAAAAACCCGCAAAACAGCAAGTCTGCAAAAAGTGAACTGCAAAGTAGCGATGGAACACTGTATTGAAACTTTCCTTTCAAAAAAGGAAGATGAGAAAGCGTCTGGGAGGAGAAAAGAGCTAGGCGATGGGGACAATGCTTCCTTAAACTCAGTGTCAGGCAGCACACAACCTATGCTTGGAAGCCATGACCAATGCTGCTTCTTAAAACACACTTGTGGTTAAATATTACGTCCTCCAAGCCAGTCCAGACTCATATGACTAAAGCCAAAGTAGCTGGCATCACTAGAATCATTCATGTATGGCTTGCGTCACTTTGGAGGCCTGAAAACACACCCTTGGAAGAGCTTGTCCTGGCATGGGGCACTCAAGCGCATCCCAGCCTTTGCTCAGCGTTTCCCAGGCTGCAAAAAGCTCTTGTTAAAAATGTGGAACAAAGCACAGAGGCAAGGCAAGGCAAGGCAAGGCAAGGCAAAAAAAGTTTTCCTAATCATTTTGATGGATGTGTTTTATGAAAGGCTTCCTTTTTTCCTTCCCAGCATTAACGCAAATGCCTCTTTTCTACGCTCGCTCCCAAGAAAAACAAACATGTCAATTTCCCAAGAGGTATTTCATACCTCTTGGATTTTCACAAGCCTTCTCCACTTTTAGGTTACAGATGAAGTGTGGCTCTGCCCATGATGTTCTGCTTCAGCTCTCAATGCCTCTCATCAACACAATCAAGGATGACGAATGTGGGGAGCTGCAGTCTACAACTTTGTCCACCATGAACCATCCGCCATGGCTTTTTCTTAGTATACAATACAAAGGGTTAAAGCTGTGAGCACTCAGAGCTTTTAGACAGGAGTCCTTCTGGGCTCTGCAGCCTCATAACCTTTTTAAATTGGGCCATTTGAAATGTCAAGTGCAAACTCTTATCACTTGAGTTGAGGTCTCCTTTTCCCCCCTACATAAGTTAACCCCACCCCAAACTAATTTTTAGATGATGGGTCTGTATTTTACCAAAGGTTTGCAGTGTCTGAAGAGCAACAGCCTTTATTCTCTGTTTTCACTTTTAGAGAAAAATGAAGAAATATCTGTAAACCATCTAGCCTTCATTGTAATGAATTGAATTTGCAGTGTAAAGGAATCTAACCTTAGTATGATCCATGCATGTATTTGGGTAATATGGCTAGGAGAAACAATATTATCCAAATTTTGGATATCGTGTATACTCGAATATGAGCCAAGTTTTTGAGCTGAAAAAGCCCTCCCCAGCTTATACTTGAGTCAAGGTTATTTATTATTTTACTCTGTTATTGTTATATTTATTATTTTACTCGATTTATTATTATTATTACATTTATTATTTTGCTCAATTTATTATTGTTATTATTACATTTATCATTTACTCTATTTATTATTATATTTATTATTTTACTTTATTATTATTGCATATATAATTTACTCTATTATTATTTACGCTATTTATTATTTTACTTTATTAATATTGTTATTATTACATTTATTATTTTAAGTAGGTAAAGGTAAAGGTTTGCCCTTGACATTAAGTGTAGTCATATCCGACTATGGGGGTTAGTGCTCATCTCCATTTCTAAGCTGAAGAGCCAGCGTTGTCCATAGACACTTCCAAGGTCATGTGGTCGGCATGACTGCTTGAAGTGCTGTTACCTTCCCGCTGGAGCGGTACCTACTGATCTACTCATATTTGCATGTTTTCAAACTCCTAGGTTGACAGAAGATGGAGCTAACAGTGGGAGTTTACTCCTCTCCTCGGAGACGAACCACCAACCTTTTGGTCAGCAAGTTCAGCAGCTCAGCAATCTAACCTGCTGCACCACCGGAGGCTCCAACATTTATTATTTTACTTTATTATTATTGTTCTTATCACATTTATATTATTTTACTCTATTATTATTATTACTACAACATGTATTATTTTACTCTCTTTATTATTATTGGAAAGATATGTAAGCACATTTATATTGAAGGAGGTTAGAATAATGGTTTAATCAGAGTTGGACAGTCTTATCTTAAATTATAGTTTTATGTAAATAATCAAAAACATTTAACCTACTGATGCCTCAATTAATGTAATTTGATTGGGATCTATTTTTATTTTGAAATTTACCAGTAGCTGCTGCATCTCCCACCCTCGGCTTATACTCAAGTCAATACATTTTCCCAGTTTTTTTGTGATAAAATTAGGTGCCTCAGCTTATGTTTGGGTTAGCTTATATTCAAGTACATATGGTAACCAATGTAATTGCATACACATCTGAAATCGAAACAAAATAAGAGTTAGTTTCTGTAAAAAAAAACACCACTGAGCAGAATGTCCTTCTTTTAATTACAACTCAAAGAGTTTTTAAAAAATAAGTTCAATGGCAAGGCAGTACTAGAGCAGGACATAGATTAAGATCATGTTAACAATACACTTAGATAGGGTGCATCTACACTGTGGAATTAAAGCAATTTGACACCACTCTAGTACTGCCTTGCCATTGATCTTCAATTGTACCAAATCTCTAGTGCATAAAAAATAAACCCATGCGTCAAAATGCTCGCAACTTATTTCTTTCTGCTGCAACCTTTCAGAGCCTTCCTTGTAAAGTGCCCAAGTAACAAGATAACCATGCTTCCAATCATCATTATAAAATAATTGCTCAGAAGACCATGGAGACATTTCCAGTGGAGCTGTTCATGTTCTTACTCTGACACCAATCCATCAAAAGATGTATAGCACAAAGCTTTTCCTTTCAGGCAGCCATGAAGTATGAGAACACCTCCACCTTCCAGCCCTTCCAGAGTCCTGTGGTTCACACTAAATGCATCTACTCTCATAGACTCACATAGATTAACCCAAAGCCATCTGTGCACATGCAGTTCTCTCCCAGACAAGACCAATTGGCCTAGGCTTCAATTGCGACATCACATCCAACATTATCAAGTGCTAGCAGTTTTGACACTCATTTTATTCCTTGGCTGCTTTCAGCTCCTAGCTTTGGCTTTATTTTATTGGATTGCTTTGCAGCATTTATTTAATCATGTTGCATCTGTATTTAATCTTGCTGCTTTCATATTGCTTTTATTAAAAAAAAACAATTATTTGATTTTACTGTAGCTTATAATAATTGTTTAAAGCCTAGCAATCTCAACTCATAGACATTTATAAATGCAAACAGAATATCAATCATAAGTGTACATCATCTCAATCTTATTAGTTAATGTTGTTTCACAAAATTTCTTGAATTTTGGGTGGGTACTTAGTACTAAGCACGAACATACACATACAATACTAATAGTAATAATATTTTCCATCTACAAGTCTTGGATGCTCATTTTCCTGATTTTTAATTTTGTTGAGATGGGCTATAAAAATAGATTGGATGTATGGAATTATATGGATTAGGTGCTATAAAAAGGAGAGAAAGCATGTCAATGATAAAATAACATAAATACTAACCTACTAACAATGCAAATAAAAATTGTAGAATTTTCTTAATATAAGAAAATATTGAATGTGAAAAACTTAGTTTTTCATTGTTATGAAAACTAAGATCAACTTTCACTGAAGAAGAACTAGAAAAAAAATGATGACCAGGAGACAAAGTGAGACAACACAAGAGAACACAATCACAAGACCTAAAATGATAATGGTTCGAATCCTCAATATTATACGAAGTGTGTGTTAAAAAATAGAGATGAATACTCAGTTGTAATAATGATAACTTTATAAAAGAATTCCCCATAGCCCAACAATCCTCACCTTCTTTGTCTTCTCCTTGTGACATATTAGACTTTTGGTAAGGATGTTACTAATCAATAACAAAACTATTATTCCCATTTTTAATTTTTTTTTCTCCTTCCCCTTTATGCCTGCCCCACACTCTCCTAGTAAAAGTTCAATAAACAATCATATATATATATATGTGTGTGTGTGTGTGTGTGTGTGTGTGTGTGTGTGTGTGTGTGTGTGTGATGTACATGATGAAATATTTACATTCTTTCTAGTCCAAATTCTAGACGAAATGGTTCTTAACCTGTGGGTCCCCATATGTTTTGGCCTTCAACTCCCAGAAATCCTAACAGCTGGTAAACTGGCAGGGATTTCCAGGAGTTGTAGGCCAGAATACTTTGCCACTGTTCTAGAGACAAAGTATTATTAATAATGGGAGCATTGTGGTGTAGTGGATTGAATTTTGGACCAGGACACAGAAAACAGAGCTTTTTTTAGTGGCGGTGCCCAGACTGAATGATCTAGTGATTCCTTTGTTTTGTTTTGTTTTCACCATTAGGAATGGTTAGTTTAGGATATTTTGCCATCAGAGCTGCAACATTCAATAGTGGAGTATGCTGCCTTGGAGTCTGGTAGTGTCTCCTTCTCTGGAGGATTTCAAACGGAGACTCGATGGCCACAGCCATCTGTCAGGGGTGCTTTGATTGTGTGTTCCTGCACAGCAGAATGGGGTTGGACTGGATGATCTTTGAGATCTCTTCCAATTCTATGATTCTAAATTTCTTTCATTCATACTGCCCCATGTCAGGATTCAGTCTACCTTTGGTTCCCAAAACACCAAATTCACAGACCTCCACCAGACACATCCTGCCAGTAAAGAAAATCCAGACCAACAATAACTTTGTTTTATTTTCATGACACCTACAATTAGCTGTTTGAGGTGGCCTGACAACATCTTAAGAGCTAGTTAACAGAAATAAGTGCTTTGATGCAGTTGAGTCCACCATTACACAACAACCTGATGGTGCTTATTTCAAATAGGACAGAAAAGAAGTGCCGGTAACTACCCTCATTGAGACCCAAGACTATTGCTGGTCTTTCTGTCTGAAGATGTGACAATTCCCTCCCTAAACATACAGAGAAGTTGATTGGACCAGCAATGGAACAACATCTTCCTGAAGATGAGGGCAAACCTTTTAGTCCATAAAGCTGTTTTCTGCCAGCTCACTACCACTTCTAGTCCTTCAGACACCTGTCTAATATGAGGCAGGACCGGCCTTACAGAGTCCATCCATGTCTGGCTCCGGGTGTGCCAAAGGTAAACAGAGAACCGAAGGCCCATTTATTCATCCATTCCTTCTAAACAATCATTTTAAATTACTTTTGTGGCATCTCTCTGGTGTGTATATTTGGGAAAGAGATTGTTTGGTTTGTCACAAGAAGTGGACAACAAATGAAAATGTATTTTCTAGTTTTAAGGAATGAATGAGGGAAAGGAAGAAAAGAAAAGGGATTCTTGTATCACCGTAGAGATTATGATGACGACAACAACAGAATACCGTTATAATAACACTATGTAACACGATTTTTGTTTCTGTGTTACAAATGTCATTTCCTAATTGGTTCCATCATAAAAACAAGAAAAAGGTTTACTAAACTGCAAAAAAAACCTGTTTTTGCAGGACATCTTGTAGCACATTTTGCTATTATTTTTCAATGAATATCTCATTGAGCCTCAACCAATTCAACAGTTTGTGACAACCACAAAAATAAAAATTTCAAAGTACAACAACTACTTTTAAAGTAAGTACCAACAACTAAACAGAAAATAACACTTTCAGACCAGGAGCAGATTTTTTTTTTCAAATTTGGCCAGGAGCCAAATAGTGTAATTTTTTGTTTTGTTTCCCAACCTCTCCTAATGTTTGTGGTGGGCTACAACACTGTCAAACATATCAGCATCAAAACATATATCAAGGCACACCACTATAAAATATATACATCAAAACAAATGTTTTGGAATTGATGCAGAGATTGATTATCCCTTTTCCAAAATGCTTGGGATCAGAAATACTATTGATTTTGGCATACAGGCAGCCTTCCACAATCACTGGGGTTAGAGGCATATTTTGTGTGTGTCTGCATGTATGTGTGTGACAACATGAAATGACCACAATGTAATGATGAAAGAAATAATCTTGCATAGTTGGGTTTGCTTGCTTGTTGTTTCCTAAATATAAACTACAGCACAACTGGCAATTGCAACTTGCAGTGACTCATATTTTTATTACCACCTCATCGAAGTTTCACCCACTTTATGATATGACTGGGGGTTTAACATTAATTTCTTAGCAGGATTAAACATTTCTACTATACCAAATGTGGAACTAGGATAATATTTACCTAGATTAGGAACCGTAAAATGCTATGACCCACATTGTGTGATCCACTCTAAACTTCTAAAGACCTTTGTGCCTTCATTTCTGGAACAGACTCTCCTGACACCAGGGGAAACTAAAGAAAGCTTTTGATAGCAGTTTGAAATGGTGTGGATATATCTGGTTTCCACAAGAAGAAAAAACAGGCCTGCTGTGAAACACCAAAATATATCAAATACCCAGGAAGCTACATCCAGTTGCTTTTATATCTTCATTTTATTTCAAAGCTGAGAAAGATACTGAATGTATTACCATAATAAACCCACAGTTTCCAATCCAAATTTTTATAGTGTTTGTAAAAATTGCCTTTAAAAAATATATGACTACAGTGAGCCCTTGGTATCTGCTGTGGTTTGGCTGTAGGGCACCCTGTAGACACCAAAATCTGTGAATTCTCAAGTACTATTGCATACAATAGCATAATAAAATGGTATCTCTCGCATAAAATGGCAAAATCAAGATTTTCTGTTAGGATATTTTCTTGGAGAGGGAGGACATTTTCAAGCCATGGATATCTAAATCTGTGGATCTGGATTGGCAACTTCAGATACACATTCAACTCTATGTCAGGTGAATTGTGGACTTTTCCAATGTTCCATCTTGCCCTGAATACCATTTTACCATCTATATAATGTAAGATCATTGGAAAAAAAACTTGCGAAAATTTGTCAATTCAACTGCAGTGCTATACAAAGAATATCTATTCACTTGCAGTTCGCTGACAACACAAAGAGCTTTCTTTCCTCTAGAATAGCGTTTGCCAACCTTCCTAATGCTGCGACCCCTTAATACAGTTCTTCACATGATGATGATCCCTGACCATAATATTATTTTCGTTGCTACTTCAGAATTGTAATTTTGCTATGTAAATATCCGAAATGCAGGATGTATTTTCATTCACTGGACCAAATTTGGCACAAATACCCTATACGTCCAAATTTGAATACTGGTAGGGTTGGGAGGGGATTGATATTGCCATTTGGGAGTTGCAGTTGCTGGGATCTATAGTTCACCTATAATCAAAGAGCATTCTGAACTCCACCAACGATGGAATTGAACCAAACTTGGCACACCGAACTTCCATGACTAACAGAAAATACCGTGTTTTCTGATAGTTTTGGTGACCCCTCTGACACTCCCTTGTGACCCCCTCAGGGGTCCCAACCCCCTGGATGAGAACCACTGCTCTAGAAGGATTGGAATCCATTCCTAGAAAGATACTGGTAGAGACAAATGATTTGCTTCCTGTTTTGGCTGCATTAGCAGGGTTTCACAGCCAGTGGCCACCTGCCAGTTTCCTGCCCACAGTGGATTTTTTTCCTACAACGGGTAATCCTGTCCAGAAGGCCTTGAGAGTGAAAATTATCCGAGGCCTGACCTTAAAACATATCCAAAAAGGTTTTTTGTGTTTGTGTCAAAAGTGACTTGAGAAACTACAAGTCGCTTCTGGTGTTGAGAGAATTGGCCATCTGCAAGGACGTTGCCCAGAGGATGCCTGGATGTTTTGATGTTTTACCATTCTTGTGGGAAGCTTCTTTCTTGCCCCTGAATGGGGAGCTGGAGCTGATAGAGGGAGCTCATTCGTCCTCTCCCTGGATTGGAACCTCCGACCTGTTGGTCTTCAGTCCTGCCGGCACAAGGGTTTAACCCATTGTGCCACCGGGGGGGCCCTATCCAAACAGGTAGAAGCAACGAATTCAAAACACTGGCATTGCAGGTTAGCATATCGCAGTGGTACATTTAGAAATAGTTATCATAAGTTTCATCTATTACCCTTTTACCCTAGGAATCTTTACCCTATGAATCAGTGCTAGGAATGAATATGCACGCAAGGACCCTTGAAACACTGTTTAGACATACACAGCAGCAACTTCAGTTCGGTCAAAGAATGTCACACTCAGCAAAGCTATAGTGATACCTCCAGTTCTCAATTCAGCATGGTCTCTGCTCTGATCTTCCCAAAGCTCCTATCACATACATGTCTGTATTTAGTGGGAGAGTCAGACAGAACATTTCCTCATCTCCTTGTTTAACTCCAGTGAGTTCAAGGCAATATATGTAGCACCATTCCTCCTATTTTACTCTCAACACAAACCTGAAAGGTAGGTCATATGGGAGACACTAACTGCTCGATGGTCACTAATGGCCCATCTGCACTGCCATATAAAATCCAGATTATTTGCTTTGAACTGGATTATGTGGCAGTGTCGACTATTATAATATAGTTCAAAGCAGATAATCTGGATTTTATATGGTAGTGTAGATGACACCTAAGTAAACTTTAGGGTTGAAGAGACTTGAACTTCGATCTCTGACACTTTATCTACTATGTCACATTTTACCTTCGTGATTTTCTCCGAGATTTAGGACATTAATGACCAGTTCCAGTTGACCAGAACTGAAGTTGCAGGAGATGTAAGTATAAACTGGATGGGGTTAGGGATATTCCCAAACAATATCACATCTGTACAAACATTGAGGTTTCCCCTTCACTCTATGCGTATTAGCATGGTAATTTAGCACTTCTTGTTTCCAGTTCTTTTCAATGTATCTGCCTTATGATCCCAGCTCAGCTAGCTCATAATTGTTCCAGTAGACTGTAGATACAAAAGGACTGTCAAAAGCCCTTTAATGGGAGTTGTCAGTTTTGAAAAATTACTCTGAAGGATCATGGGAATGACAGTGTAATTTTTCCCAGCCTCATCTGCACACCTTCCACAGTCAAGATGTACTCCCTTTCCCACACCAAGGTTAAAAGTATTTGCATCATTATTTTCCTGTTCACAACAGTTTCCCCACAGGTCACAGGTGAGCAAATGCAGTCAATTCCTAGGGGGCTGCACACCAATCAAACAGTGCAAGGAAGCCCCACAACCGATTTAAAAGGCAAATTACTTCTTCTGGAGAACTGCCAGAGATGAGATCTCTGCGGCCTTAGAAATGCAGATCGGGGAATCTCAAGAGGTCACTAATTGCAGGAACAATTTTAGGGGGATGGACTTTACCCACACCCATTAAAAGGAGCACATTGCAGCATGTATGTACAGTGTTCCCTCAATTATCACAGGTGTTATTTTCCAAGAACACCCGCGAAAAGAGAAAAATCTGCGAAGTAGGGATTATATATATATATATATATAGTTCAGAGGGTGAGGCAGAAGTGACCAGAGATTGAAAGGCACTGCACACAGTTTTTTTGCTAGCTATAAGGAAGGAGCTATAAGGCTGTGATTTACACACTGCTTTGTATCTCCTCTCTCTCTCTCTTTTTATGAATGAAAACGCTCCCCAAAACAGTATTTAAATCACAGCTGCCTTGATTGGCTGCTTCTCTCCCGAGGGGGAGGATGAAACCCCCTTCGACACTCCATCATTGCCAGGAGGAGGGATTAGATCGCCGCTCTGGGCAACGGCAACCATTCATAAACTGGGAGGCGACCTCACCTCAGAGCCTCATTGGTGGTCCGGTAGGGTAAACAAGCTGGGATTGACAATTGCTGGCAGGGCTGCGGGCCAATGGCGGGCGTACTACGCATGTGCAGAAACGAATACGGCAAAAATCCACAAAACAGCGAGTCCACGAAAAGTGAACTGCGAAGTAGCGAGGGAACACTGAATACAGGCATTTTATTTATTAACCTACCCAGACTATCAAGTTGCCCCAGTTTTATTCTGTAGGAAACAGAACCATGCTCCGTATATATCAGAGGAACAATAATTTTTTTAACTTATTTTTGTAAGCACAATAACTCTAGAAGTCAATAAAAACATGCACAGTGTGATGGCAAGGTAACTAAAAAGGTTACACTGTGGTTACAAGGTAACAATTAATCACCAAACAATGTATCTTATTCATTCTTATACAGCCCCACCATATATGCGGGGAATACATTCTTGGTAATTGTGTACATCAGGGGCCCTCAAACTTTTTAAACAGAGGGCCAGGTCACAGTCCCTCAAACAGTTGGAGGGCCAAATTATAATTTGAAAAAGAAGAAGAAAGAGTTAATTCTTATGCACCCTGCACATATCTTATTTGTTGTGCAAAAAATACCGAAAAACAATACAATAATTAAAATGAAGAACAATTTTAACAAATATAAACGTATTAGTATTTCAACGGGAAGTGTGGCCTGCTTTTGCTTGATGAGATAGGATTGTTGTTGTTGCATCCTTTCAAGTTGTTTCAGATTTACGTTGACCCTGAGCGAGGGCCGGGTAAATGACCTTGGAGGGCTGTATTCGGCCCCCGGGCCATAGTTTGAGGACCCCTGGTGTAGATATACAAAACTGCAGATATCAAACCCTATTGAAATGAAGAACTTCTGGCCCAGGAATACAGAGTCATGCTGAGAAATAGCTAGAGAGGATATATTTAGTTGGACATGGGTCAATTAAACTGTGGCTACCGGTCCCATAGATGCAGGGGTCGTACTGTAATTCATAAATTTTAATGTGATGCCATTCTGCAAACATCACCAATGCAGTATACATCAATTTCAAATGACAATCATAATGCACAAGGCAATGAAACCATATTAATGCAGCATTAAAATAATAGCAAAACTGCTGTCCTCAATTTAAAAGGCTAAATGAAAGAGACACATTTTAACTGGTTTCCAAAAACCAATAGTGGACATCAGTTTTAATGCTGGAGAGATTCTACAATCTGAGAGTGATGCATTTTATTTATTTTCATCTCAACTTTCTCACAATATAGGGGGACCCAAGGCAGCTTCATGAATGTCTGAAAAATAGGCCTTTACAAGAAGGTATCCCTTTTGACCATAACACAGATTACAACATAGAAACCCATAACAAGGAAGGTAGTCCTGCTGATATCTCAGAGCAAACCAAGTATCTTAATAATTAACTTCTGGGTGCTCATTATGTTTTGTCTATAATGGGGCCGTGGTGGTGCAGCATGCAGAACTTGTTGACTAGAAGGTTGTTGGTTTGAATCGGAGGGATGGGGTGAGCTCCCACTGTTAACCCCTGCTTCTGCCAACTTAGCAGTTTAAAAACATGCAAATGTGAGTAGATCAATAGGTACCATTTTGGCGGGGAAGTATCAACGTTCCATTTAGTCATGCCGGCTACATGACCTAGGAGGCATCTACGGACAACGCCGGTTCTTTGGCTTTGAAATGGAAATGAGCACCACCCCTCAGAGTCGGATTCGACTAGACTTAATGTTGAGGAGAAATCTTTATCTTTACTATAACCACAGAGGATACGTGGAGATCTGAAACTGGATAATAGTGACTATATATTTTGACTATACTTGGTCTGGAAGCATACTGTAGAATAGCACTGGACGCCCACAAGTAAGTGAAATCATGCATATTGAATCCATGGATAAGGGGTACACACTGCACTAGCAAATATACTACAGTGAAAAAAGGTGGTACAGATTCTGTAGACCCCTTCTGTGTGTAAAAGCTATCACGTTCATAAAAGAGCATTAATCCTAGTTCAAATATAACAGGAACTTGGGTTTCTCATTATAGAGACAAACTAATGCCAGCTTGGGCTCCTTCTCTCCTCTTTTTCCTTACTCTTAAACTAACCACAGTTCCCTTTAATGTGTGAATCCAGGAGACTGTGGTTTCTTTAAACTGTGCTCCTTAAATAGTCCCTTACAGTTTGATCTTGGCTTTTTCCTACTGGGAAGAAGAATGGGAAAGAGCCCACATTTTCCCCCATAGTGTGAGATCACATTGTGGGGAAGTATGTATGGAGGAAAGAAAAAAGAAAGTATTAATGGGAGATCACCATGTGATGCCACTTCTGAATCATATTAGAGTTGCCAAACAAGAGTGGGTGTATACCAGACTTGTCTAGGAAGAATAGGATATATATATTTGCAGGAAGAATTCATATTATCAGACATCATATCAGCCTTTTCAATCTACAAAAAAAGTCTCGAAACATAAGCAATTCCAGTGGAATCAAAAGGGACTTATTCTCAAGTCAGCAGAGTCGGGGCAAAACTATTCAGCTAGCTGAATGTTTTATGTCAGCATTTGGGAATTTTTAAGGGCTTATTTAAAATTCCCAAGCCTTATTTGGAAAAACACAATTAAAAGAATGTTAAACAGACCTTACCTTTTTAAAAAAGCAAAAAAAAATCTGGAAGGAACAAAACTCCAGATGTTAACACTTGGAATATGAACACATTTAGCTTTCTTTTGGAATGGAGCAAAAACTGTGGATGAATCCAGATTTATGTATAAGTTTATTAATCTTTTAATATATACTCAGAGGTTATTGCTTAACATAACAAACGGAGCTGAACCTTAAGGAGGAATGCCAACAATGCTTTTAAATCATTTTGAAAGCCTAACAGAATATATGAGCGCTGAACATCTAGCTTTGGAGCAAATCCATACAGAGCTTTACAAAAAGAACTAGCCATTTCCTTCATGGGGAAAGCCTGCTGAGAAAAAGCTGCTTGCACTGCATCTACACTCTGAAGGCTGAATCAACTCACCCCTTGGTTCATTTCTACAGCAATCCATCTATAATTTTTTTTTTATAATAGTTTTTTATTAAGATTTTAAGAATAACATCGAAAGAGGGAGAATATTAAAAAAGATGATAGGAAAGTAGGAAAAAAGTAAGAAGTACATCCCCCTACCCCCAAGTCCACCAGAAAATACAAAAAATATAAAAGACACACAAAAAAAAGAAAGAAAAAAGAGAAAATAGGAAAAAAAATAAAATAAAAATTGACTTCCATCTCTCCATCAGGTGTTGTGTCCTCAATGATTTTTCCATTATATCCACTTCATAATGTTCCTCTTATTTATTTATTTCCTTTTCGTAGTTTTCATATAGAGTCCAATCTGTCCTCTTTATCGGGTTCCCGGTATTCTTTTTCAAGAAAAAAGTTAATTCGTCCATTTCTCTTATTTCTCTTAATTTCCCTAGCCACTCTTCAGTGGTAGGGATATCTTCCTGTTTCCAAAACTTTGCCAATAATCCATCTATAATTTACATAGAATAAGGTGGGATTTCTGGATTATAAAATTTAAGACAACCAGTACTGATTGGGAGTAGAAGTTTTGAAATATATATAAACACATCTCCATAGCCCTCTCCCTGATGTATCACCTTGAGTCCTAGGAAACCCTGGTAGCACAATGAGTTACACCCTTGTGTCAGCAGGACTGCTGACCGAAAGGTCAGCGGTTCAAATCCTGGGAGTAGGGTGAGCTCCTGTCTATCAGTTTGAACTTCTCATGCAGGGACATGAGAGAAACCTCCCACAAGATGGTAAAACATCTGGGCATCTCCTGGGCAACGTCCTTGCAGACGGCCAATTCTCTCACACCAGAAGCGACTTGAAGTTTCTCAAGTTGCTCCTAACACAAAAAACAAACAAACAAACAAATAAACTTTGAGTCCTTATATCAGAAAAAGTTGGGATAAAAAAAGTAAATAAATTAAATAATTTGCCACGTGCAGTGAAATATTTTTAAAATACACACAGGAAATGAAAGCATTCATGCTACACACAGATACTTCCTGCAGTCTGGGGTGGTACAGTTCAGATCTCCAGAATCTAAGATAAGAGTTCATGTACCTTTTGTAGATAAACTATTTATCTGTGCAGTCTACTCACTGCCCAAGTGGCAGAATCACAGGCGAATACCACATCCTTTCCATGACATGGAAACTTTCATGTTGCATTTTTTCCATTTCACAGAATCAGGCACCGGTTCTCTTAAGAATTGCAGCAGTGATGCTTAGTCCTTACACAAAGAAACAGCTTGCATGAATAATCTTCCCATGAATGAGATGGCTTTTAGTAAAGGATGTACACTAATGTGCTGTTGAAGGCTTTCATGGCCAGAATCACTGGGTTGCTGTGAGTTTTCAGGACTGTCTGGCCATGTTTCAGAAGCATTCAGGAGAGAGTGTTTCTGGAACATGGCCATACAGCCCACAGCAATCCAATGTACACTAAATTAAAAAAAAAATGTCTCAAGTCTATTTTTACATTTTGGAAAATAGTCCACTCTTATTTGATTTGGATCCCAAACATGGATTGAGATCTTGTAGTACTAGATATTTGTTTTCCAGCTCAGTATTATTGGGGTCGATCCTTGCATTTAGATCACCTAAAATGTATGTAAGTGAGTTGGGAAATTTTGCTAATAGCGAAAAGAGATGAACCTCAAGTTTATCCCAAGTAACTCCAATCCGAACTTTAGATTTAAATGGTGGGATATAGACAGTCACGATTAAAAGGCTACTAGCGGTGTATCTTAGGTGAGTTCCAAAGGTCAGGTATTCACACCTGTCTAAAGTATTTACCTTGGCCATCACTGACATTGACCCCATGACTGCAAGCCCCGTCCCCGTCCCCCCAAGCATGTCCTTGCGTGCTTATCCAGGTAGCATTTAAGGAATAGGTGATGAAATCATTTCAAACAATAGTATCAATTGCTCATGTTTCCTGCAGCAGAATCACGTCAAAGGCTGAAATATATTTACTAAAACAACTTTCTCCACAATTTTTTTCTGTTCCACTCTGAAAATGACTACAACTTTCCTGTCACCCGATAATAAAAAGGGATGTATCCTGCACCTCTGCCAAATTGCAGCCCAAACTATATATGGTTCTTATCCTAGATTTCTTAATTTCCTTAAAAAAATAAAACCTCCAGTAACTTTTTGACTATATTTCTTGGCATAAGTGAAATAACTGTACAGGCGTAGACATCTCTTCTGAGTGAAGCAAGCTTCACAGATGAAGTGAAAGGGTGTCTGTTCAGGGTTTCCATTTGTAAGTTTTCTTTTTAAAATGCCACCCACACACACATACGACACTTTTTCCATAATGTTCCTTGTGCAGCATTGTTCTGCTAGGAAGTTCTGAGGTGGCCCTAAGGATCTTATGTGAATAGTGCTTGCATGATAGACCTAATGGTTTCTGTGGAATGGAGTTTTTCAAAGGTAGGGAGGGGTGCTTTCCATTTTCTTTTTCAAAGACTTGGACAATTTTTATGAAAATGCTATATAGCACAGAACGCTAAGTCTGAAAGGTTCAGTATCTCATCAGAGCAAGTGTTGAGCGCAGAAAACCAGCTTAAGGTTTGATTTTTTTAAAAAAAACCAGCAAAGTGTGGTACTTTTTAAGTCTTCTTCACGCCAGGAACAACTTGAGAAACAACAAGTCACTTCTGGTGTGAGAGAATTGGCCTTCAGACGTTGCCCAGGAGATGCCCAGATGTTTTTGATGTTTTACCATCCTTGTGGGATCCTTCCCCCATGTCTCTGCCTGGGGAACTGGAGCTGACAGAGGGAGCTCAACTCGCTCTCCCTGGATTCGAACCGCTGACCTACTGGTCAGCAGCACTGCTGGCACAAGAGTTTAACCCATTGTACCACCGGGGGCTCCAGTGTTGAATTGACATTTTATAGTTCCACTTTTGCCCCAAAAAACCTGTGCAGTGGTTCTCAACCTGTGGGTCCCCAGATGTTTTGGCCTTCAACTCCCAGAAATCTTAACGGCTGGTAAACTGGCTGGGATTTCTGGGAGTTGTAGGCCAAAACACCTGGGGACCCACAAGTTGAGAACCACTGTGTTAGAGAATCCCTTGTAAAACATGCCCTAGAAGTCGAAGGCTGACCTGTCAGTCACTAAAACCCCTTTCTTTCTACCTACCTCTCTTCTAGTTGGAACATTTTCACAAGGAAAAAAATGTTTAAAACCTTACCATGCAACATTTCCAAATTAGCATAAAGTTTTGAATAGAGCCCAATTCATATTCTGATAGTTTAAGAGGGAAGTCCATCAGAACAAGTTCAACGTAGACTGATTTGGCTCAATATTTGGTTATGGTCCAAATCTTATGCATATGCTTACTTTTAATTCTGCAAACTATTTTGTGATGAGAAATAACGTTTAGCTAAGCTGTAATGGACCCCAGATGACTTCAACGTTTAGAGCCCTTGGTCAACATGATTCAAACGGAGAGGTTTGGAGAATTGCAGTACATTTGGAGACCCAAGATCAAGAAATATGATTCCTGCAGAATGTTTAACATGGTGAGATGCACCACCTGACATCCGTCGGGAAGTAGCAGCCAATAATGAAAGGACCAAGGTAGTGACATCTCCGGCTCATCCCTTGTTCGGATATCAACCAGCGCGCCAATGCCTTAAATCAAGAAATAGTTTTTTAAGATCTACAGAGATACTTGCAGGAATACCTCAGCAAGTGAGAGTCCAAAAGTGGCAGCCAAAAACCCAGCACCTCGATCCATGGCTGATATTAAATGAGAGACTCCCTCCAGGGCACAAAGAAGACTGGGCGACTTAGAAGGCACTGAACAGACTGCGCTCTAGTTCCAAAAGATGCAGAACAAACCTTAAGAAATGGGGCAACAAAGTGGAATCCATGACATGCGAGTGTGAAGAAGAGCAAACCATAGACTACCTACTACAATGCAGCCTGAGCCTTGCCACATGCACAATGGAGGACCTTCTTATAGCAACACCAGAGGCACTCCAATTGGCCAGCTACTGGTCAAAGGACATTTAATAGAATGCCAAGTTTTAAATTTTGTGTTTTCTCAAGTAAATTGGTTCACTCCTGGTACAATAAATAAACAAATGCAGAATGTTTGTAGACATTCTCTTTATTTGAAGTAATATAAAAGGCTGATTCTCAAGGCTAAGGTAGCCTCTAAAGGAGATCTGGGGAAAGCATGAGGACCATCTATGCTACCATCTGCTTGTGTCTATTTCCCCGACCCCTCATCCCAAAACTGGTAATCCTCAGCTGCTTTATTTTTTATTTGTTAAGTCTTTATGTTATAAGGACTTAGGAAAATGTGGCATTGAGAAGCAAGCTGTGTAAATATTCCAATCTGTATTTACATTTGGTAATGGTGCCCTCGCCTTCTGCAGAGCCACCGACACTTGCCAGATTCATAACAGGCATCTGCTTGACACTTACGAGTGCCTTTAGCCATATGTCAGAGCAGAGGTAAATTCGCTCTGTGGTTTTCCGGTGACATCATTCATTTACTTGTGGTAAATCTTCTGTCATCCTTCAAATGGGGCTATATTATCTTATTCCACTAGCAACAGTTTTGCTTACATTGGTTCGAAATGGAGATTGTGGTGATAACGTGACAAAACCTATGTCAACAATTACAATGCTACTGGCAAGCGCCAAACCAACTTGGGGGAAATGATACTGAACAGGGTTGCAAGTAATAGTGAACGAGTGATTATACAATACTTCTACTAAATGGCTGCTGTGGTAAAGTAATGTGAGATAAAAATGCTCAGGAAATCCCGACAAGCCATATAAACAATGAGTGCTGATTATTAAAATCCATAGTGTGTCCACTTAGAAATAAATCACACTCATTTATTCCCAGGTAAATAGTAAAGTTTGTAACATATGCCGTCGGCCCTCCACATTTGCAAGTTTGACTTTTATAAAGTAAAGGCTAAGGTTTCCCTTGGCATTAAATCTAGTTGCATCCAACGTTGGGAATTGGTGCTCATCTCCATTTCTAAGCCAAAGAGCTAGCGTTGTCCGTAGACACCTCCAAGGTCATGTGGCCAGTATGACTGCATGGAGTGCCATTACCTTCCTGCTGGAGTAGAACCTATTGATCTACTCACATTTGCATGTTTTCAAACTGCTAGGTTGGAAGAAGCTGGGCCTAACTGCAGGAGCTCACCCCACTCCCCGCATTCGAACCACCAGCCTTCAGCTAGTTCAGCAGCTCAGCAGTTTATTTATTATTTATATTTATTATTTATTTAAAACTTTAAAAAAACCCTTTAAAACATCATACATAAACAATCGGTTAAAAATACATATAAGATAAAATGCACATAAATCATTTGCCAGAATAAAATCATGTCCAACTCAGTCTGCACATTGTGGTCAATAACTTTAGTAAATTGCCGGTCTCAGTCATCACTCTGCAAATGCCTCAATCAACAGCCAGGATTTCACTAGCTTCCTAAAGATCAGGAGGGAGGGGGCAGATCAGATTCCATTCAGGAGAGAGTTCCATAGCCGGGGGGCCACCACAGAAAAGTCCCTGTCTCTCGTCCCCACCAGATGCGATTGCGAAAGTGGCGGGACTGAGAGCAGGCCCTCTTGGGGGCCTTTTATGGATTTGATTATTAGCAGATTTGAATAAAATGTTCTCTCTAGGACACTAGATCCTCCAGTACGACCCTGGAATCAACTTCTGCCAAAGGGGGAGCATAGAGTCATGCTGGAGGATGTAAATGTTGACCTTACAGCTGTGTTGGAGGACCCAAAAATTTCTGGATACATATTCACTCAAGTTAAAAAAACCCACATTTTTTAATTTGCACATTTTCACTGTAATGCAGAAGACTGACTTTATTTTAGCAGGTTATGTACCAGAATATTGTGAAGTGCATTTCAAACTATAGTCAACAATATTTTGTTTTGGGGAATAGGGGAGAAAATGTGTAAGATCATGGAATAAAATCCGTAAATAAGTGTGTATGTCTAAAGTAGATTCTAGTAAACCAAAAAGTAGAAAATGTATGAGTGTGAATCCAGTAACTATGGCATAACGAATTTCAAGGAAAAACACATGGCTACCTCCCCTTCTGCAATCTG
Organism: Anolis sagrei ordinatus; assembly: GCF_025583915.1. Lineage (NCBI taxonomy): Eukaryota > Metazoa > Chordata > Lepidosauria > Squamata > Anolidae > Anolis > Anolis sagrei. Next base: position 162,203,360 of record NW_026844366.1, on the reverse strand, counting down.
CTTTCCTTGGATTTGATCCATGACTTCCTCTCAAGATGTCAGAGACCTGGTATATTGACTCAAATGGGAGAGCATTCCCCTTGATACCGCAGTGATCAAAGAAGGGCTGGAGAGGTGACAGAAACAGGGCTTAATAGAGGAAACAGTCATGATCCCTCTCTAGTGCACAAGTGAGGTATGAGGGTAGATTTCTGATGACTGGCATATTATTATAGTTCACCCATATGCCGCTCAGTATGTAAAACAGATTGAAATTCACTATTCAGTTAGAGTCGAGAAGTTATTTAAAAGCAATATCCATTCTATTCGGCCACTGCTTTATTGCCAACTGTGCAACCAGGCTCTGCAAAAGCACATGGTGCTGATGCCAACAGTAAAACAACTATATTGAAGGCATTTTTATTGTCCTCTCCTTAAAAGTGCAAGAAGCTCTCACTAATATAAATTAGCATTGATGTTGCGGTGCTTATTCTCGGTCTGGGATTCAAAGTGGTCTGCAACATTTAAAAGGAACATCGCTAATATATGTGCCGATTCCATAGAAATAAAGGACACAAGACCACCACTTCCTCTGTCTTTTTAGATGTCCTAACTAAATGATTTATAACCCCAAAGGAATGGAGAATCACAGGCAAATTATATCATATTTCTGTATCATTCCAATAAATTCCTTATATGACATTTCATTTCCCCAGCCTGCCACATTTAAAGACATATATATTTGCCGTTGTTGTTCAAGTTATTTCCAACTTATGGCAACCCTAAGGCGAAAACATCATGAGAGTTGTGAAGCGGAGAGTCTGTGATTCACCCAAGATCACCCCATGGATTTCCATAGCCCATGGCTCCCCAAACTAAGGCCTGGATGTGGCCCTCAGGTAATTTCGCCAGGCCTTGTCCTAAATTTTAGACTTACGGACACCCGAAGTCTGAAACAACTCAAAGGCACACAACAACAACAATCCTAATGAACTTGACTATCTTGTCAGCCAAAAGCAGAAATACTGGTGCATTTATGCTAGTTAAAACTCTTCTTTATTTTAAATATTGTATTGTTCTTTCATGTCTTCTTTGCACTACATATAATATATATGCAATATGCATAAGAATTCGTTCACTTTTTTTCAAACTATAGTCAGTTTCCCCAACAGTCTGAGAGACAGTGAGCAGTTCCTCTGCTTAGAAAGGTTTGAGGACCCCTGCTCTAGACAAAACAAACAATTAAATCCTGGTCTCCAGAGTCACAGTTCAATTACTCAAACCACTAATTTATGCTGGCTCTCTACTAGAATAGTTAACAAAAGCAAAAGAGAATGATATCATTTAACTCTGCACAATCTAAACATATTTTTAAAATTTCTATTAAAAACAATAAATACAGAAAACAGTTCTGCAGGGCCCATTCACTGACCACTCTTTCTATCAGTCTGTCTGCCAATGTGTTTTCCAACCAGTCTGTCTCTGACTTTTTTGATAAGCCAGGAAGGGCAAAGGTTTATCACACTTGCAGAGCTGGCTCTCACCTCTCCAAGAACCCTGTCCACATTCTTGAGTGGAACAAAATAGAAAGCAAGAGAACCACCATAGTGCAAGCAAATGTATAAGCTCTATGAAAATTCCCAAAGATGGAAAAGTTGATTGATAAACCATAACAGAAAGGGGTATATGCCAATATCTACAGATTTCTAGGCTGGCGTGTTTGTTTCAAAACTGCAAACTGGGAACCTCAAAGAACTGAAAGAGAATGAACTGAACATTGAAAAAAGTCAAAATGGACAGATTTGTCTACTCCTATCATGAAATGGGGCCTAAATGCCCCCAAGGCACCAGATGCAGCATGATCTTGGAAGTTAAGCAGGGTCAACTCTAGTTAGTACTTGGATGAGAGAGTAGTAATGAAGTCAAAGTGGTGTAGGGTATATTTCAAAGGAACAAACTGGCCAAACCACCTGAGGGCACTTCCAGACAGTGCCAAAATGCAGGATTAATATGCAGGATAAACAAAGCCAGGACCTCAGAGCAGGTCCCCACACAGACCTGCCAGTCCTGGGCTTTCTTCCCCCGCTATCCTCACAGCCCTTCTGTGTCTCGGGGTAAAATGGAAGGTGGACGAGGGACATCCGCCATACGTTTTTTAAAATCACTCTATGCACTGATGTGTAAATGCGCACATGCAAATATCCTAATAAAAATATGGAGAGATTCCTGTGTGCGCATATACACATCAGCGCATATCTGAGTGATTTTTTTTAATGCCACTGGATTTCTCTCTTACTAGTTAATATTATAAAGTTTAAAAGAAACACTTTCCGAGACCTCTGATGGTTCTCTGTTTCCCTTCTCTTGAAACCAGCTGGAAATTAGCTGTGTCTCCATGGGATCGGCTGTTTTGGGATTTTTTAAAACTGGCAGGGACGGGAAGCAGTCTCTACAGGGAGTAAAGAAGGAAGTCCAAAAACTTTATACAATTGCAGGGCGACACAGTCAAGGGAAAATCCACTTTTTACGCCTGGAACTGGAATAAAAGAGGACCTTGTTGAATTGGGTTTTCTCTATGTTCCTGCAATTGAGCACACATTTTGCACAAACATCAACTGGCCACCCCCTTTTAAATCCATTCTCTCCCTAATTATCGGTAATGTGTGGAAGTGCCCTGAGAGTATTCCTTGTCCATGAAAATCATGGGGTTGCCATAAGTTGATTGGTGACTTGAATATAACAGACATAGAGAAAAAAGAACGGAACGACTGGGCAGTGCTATTGGATAATGTTTTTAACAAGGAGACTCAAACTGATGCATGCTTTTATTGATATTGATTGTTTTATCTGTTTTATACTTAATTACCTGTTTTTATCGTGAGTTGCCTGCGGGCTGAGAGGGGCAGTATATAAATATAGTAAATAAATAAATAAATTCAACAGGTAAGACTCTATTAGTACACATAGCTTTGTCTCCTAATTTGTTTTGGCTTTTCACATGTGCCCTCCAGTTCTCTCCCTTGAAGGCACAAACACACACATACACACACACGTTGGGGTAACCCACAGATGCACACATGCCATGAACTGGGGACAGTCACTTTTCCTACAATATAGACCAGGGGTCCTCACACTTTTTAAACAGAGGGCCAAGTCACAGTCCCTCAAACTGTTGGAGGGCTGGATTATAATTTGAAAAAAAAAAATGAATGAATTCCTATGCACACTGCACATATCTTATTTGTAATGCAAAAAAAAACCCCACTTAAAACAATATAATAATTAAAATGAAGAACAGTTTTAGCAAATATAAACTTATTAGTATTTCAATGGGAAGTGTGGACCTGTTTTTGGCTTATGAAATAGGATTGTTGTTGTTGTTGTGTGCTTTCAAGTCGTTTCAGATTTAGGTTGACCCTGAGCAAGGGCCGGGTAAATGACCTTGGAGGGCCGTATCCGGCCCCCGTGCCTAAGTGTAAGGACCCCTGATATAGACAGACAAACGTATTACATTGGTATCTTCCAATGAGCCATCTGTGCACAAGCTGAAGCCATTTCTCAGAGCAGGCATACTTAGAGAAGTGAGGTCTCTATGCAGCACCATGCTGCTTCTTGCCATAGTCCCCTCCCTGCTTCAAATGTGCTTAGGAAGGAAGATGGAAATGTCAAAGCTCTAAGGTTTCCAGCAGCCAGTTCAAGGGAAGGAACACGGTCAGGGGTCCAGGCAATGCTGCATGCCTTCAGCAAGGACAGAAACAAGATTTCCAGACCCTGAACTCCCACCGTATGCAGAGAAAAAGACCTTGTGTGGTAGCTCTTCCTTGATATTGGTCTTTCCTTATAATTAACATTTCCTGAATTTACAGGATTTTCTGGTCCAGATTCCTAACACCTTTATATAGACTGGCTAGACTCATTAAAACAGCTCCTTCTCTCTGCCAGCACCACAGAGGAATTTCAATTTTTTAAATAGTTGTATTGACATCAGAACTAGCTGTTTGATCAGTCTTTATAAAAAAAAAACCTTGCTCAATTTGTGGCCAAGTATTTAAAGTGTAAATTTATTAGAACGGCAACCATGGCAGACCCATGCTAATTTGGAAAAACAAGCAAGCAAACAAACAAAAATCCAAGCATGCAAAATACTTAAATGGCAATGTGAAACAATCTGTTAGTATTTACAAACAAATATCAAATATGTGTGGGGAGGGAGGGGAGTGGAAACTAACTCGTACTGAAGGATTTAAAACATTCCTTCTTGGCTTCCATCCTAGAAAGGGCGTGGGATGTAAGTCGAAACCACCACAAAACTGCTTTAAAACAAAATAAAGACAATTACAGAAGACCACAAGAGTGTTCCAAAGTGGCATCCATTACAAAGCGGGAAACAGAGAGGGATGTTTCTAAATGAAATGTGTTTTGGATTATTATGGCTGGATCTACACTGGCATATAATGCAGTTTGAATCTGCATTATATGGTCAGTGTGGACCAGTGTGGACCAGATATAATACTGAACTACATTATATAGGTTGATACTGAACATATAAAGGATATTCAAGCCGATCACAGTCTCCCAAAGCAGTTACTATACTCCCAATGCAATAATGGGAAACATAATGTTGGTGGACAGGAAAAGAGATATAAAGGTGGTCTTAAAACCAACCTCAAAAACGGTGTCATAGATACCGGGAAGTGGGAAGCACTGGCCCTTGAGTGCTCTAACTGGAGGTCGGCTGTGACCAGCAGTGCTGTAGAATTTGAAGAGGTGCAAACGGAGGGTGAAGGGGAGAAATGTGCCAAGAGGAAGGCGCATCAAGCTAACCCTGACCGGGACCGCCTTCCACCTGTAAACAATGTACTCACGGTAGGAGAACATGTGGATCAAGAAAAGGGCTTCACAGCCACCTATGGACCCACTGTCAAGACACTACACTTGGAGGACCATCATCCTCGGGCTACGTGGGATCACCTAAGCAAAGCATTCAAGCTGTATATGGGGTAATGTAGATCCAACTCTAGAACCCCTGGTGACACAGTGGGTTAAACCGCTAAGCTGCAGAACTTGCTGACCGAAAGGTTGGCAGTTTGAATCTGGGGAGCGGGGTAAGCTCCCATTGTTAGCCCCAGCTTCTGCAGTTCAAAAACATGAAAATGTGAGTAGATCAATAAGCACTGATTCATCAGAAAGGTAACGGTGCTCCATGCAGTCATACCAACCACATGACCTTGGAGGCGTCGCTGGACAACGCCACCTCTTCAGCTTAGAACTGAGCACCATTTCACAGAGTTGGACACAACTAGACTTTATGTTTAGGGGAAATCTTTACCTTTTTTAGATCCAGCTTATGGGGCCATGAAGAAAGCCCCACGGCTTTCTCCTTAGCGACTGCTCCCAAATAATTTCATGATTCAATTAAAACAAGACTGGGTTTCTATCCTAGAAAAGATTCGTGATTTAGGCTTCATATTTGCACATATTTGATCAGTATTCCAAGTAATTCTTCCAATTTTCCTGGGTGACGGAAGATTTTTATTTTATTTTTTTGCAAGCTAGCTTGCTTGAGCTCCAAAGGCACATGGGTGTTGTCTTGAGAACCTTAGGCCCCAGGCTGGACCTGGCCCTCAACTCCCATCATTCTCCAAACAGTGCAGTAAAAATTGCCTCTTGGCAACCAATGGTGGTTTCGGTTTTATTTTAGATTTTATTTTAGGTTTTTGAGAGGGCTTTGGGACTAATGGTTGCTCACAGGCACTTTTTTTCCAGCAAAGGTGTATAAGTTACATTAGGAGGTGAATGTAATTCATGTAAGCTGCACCGTTTTCTTTTTCTTCGGGAGCTATAGTTATACAGAAAAGGAACTGGAGAATAATGGGGGGCGGCATATAGAAAACCGTGCTCCCAGCACTAGTATAGGACAATGGGGTATGCCATGGGACTTCATAACAACCCTTTAAACAAGAAGGAACAAACCCTCCCCACACAAATGTATTTCTCTCCCTGGTCTCTCAAAGGTGAATTATGACTCATTACAGGTGACCAGAGGAATGACTAATTCGCATTTTACATTCCAAACTAGACTGTGCAATTTAGGGATTAAAACCCAAGCTGGGAGAATATAATGTATGAATCAGCACTGAAGTTGCATCAGCTATGGAAGAGCAATGTTTGAGAAGTCATGTTTTATACACCGCATGGATGTTGTTGTTTTTCTCTGTCTCCATGGAATTAATTCCATTGCTAACTCCTTGCTCAAACAATCAGGTTAAACCACCTTGTTTGGAAAATGAGAACAGTACGATCAGCTCTCAAGATTCGCCAGGATTCAGAGCAAAGGATACCGTCAAAAGTAGGAAAACCATGAATAAAAAAATGTATTTTTTGATCTAAAACAGCATTTCTCAACCTGGGGGTCTGGACCCCTGGGGGAAGGTCGCAAGAGGGGAGGGGCGGTCAGAGAGGTTGCCAAAGACTATAATAAAACACAGTATTTTCTGTTGGTCATGGGGGTTCTGTGTGGGAAGTTTGGCCCAATGCTATCGATGGTGGGGTTCAAGGGGCTCTTTGATTATAGGCAAACTATAAAACCCAGCAACTATAACTCCCAAATGTAAAGGTCTATTTTTTTCAAACTCCACCAGTTTTCAAGTTTGGGCATATTGAGGATTCGTGCCAAGTTTGGTCCAGATGCATCATTGTTTGAGTCCACAGTGCTCTCTAGATGTAGGTGAACTACAACTCCAAAACTCAAGGTCAATGCCCACCAGACCCTTCCAGTATTTTCTGTTGGTCATGGGAGTTCTGTGTGCCAAGTTTGGTTCAATTCGTTGGTAAAGTTCAGAATGGTCTTTGATTGTAGGTGAACTATAAATCCCAGCAACTACAAATCCCAAATGACAAAATCAATCCCCCCCCCCCAACCCCACCCGTATTCAAATTTGGGCGTATCGGGTGTTTGTGCCGAATTTGTTCAAGTGAATAAAAATACATCCTGCATGTCAGATATTTACATTACAATTCATAACAGTTGCAAAATTACAGTTATGAAGAAGCAACGAAAATAACTATATGGTTGGGGGTCACCACCACATGAGGAACTGTATTACAGCATTAGGAAGGTTGAGAAACTGTGATCTAAAAGAACTCTCTAAGCATTTGTAGCTCCTCCAGCAAGACCCTATGACCAACTTCTGCCAGAAGTTGACCATCAAATTATATCGACAGACCTAAATATGCTTAGAAAAGGATTTTCTCTAGGAAGTCCCAAGTCCATCAGGGTAACTCTATGGTCAGCCTCTATGAAAAGCTGACCATAAGTTGTGCTGGAGGATCTACAGTTTTCGAGAAGGAATATTAATGAAATCTTCAAATATTAAAATCGACAAAAGTGAAACTTGTAAACGACAGCAGCTGTATCTCCCAATATTCAAGAAAGCAAACAATAACATAAGCCACTTACATGAAGCACACAAAAATTAGAATAATGCACATTTAAACCCAAAGCGATATTTAATTTTTCACATTGTGGAGTCCATATTTTATGCTTTAAAAATCTTTGTGGTTTTAATCCCTCCGGGCTTTTAATTTATGTCAATTAAAAATTTCCATAAGGAATATTCTTTAAACACAGAGACATGAAAGAAATAATTTGCACATAGAAGCAAAGGAAATAATCTGCGTGTGGGTCTCCCAGCCTCCAAACATACTGGAACAATATTGAGGATAAATGCTTCAAATGCCAAATTGCAGATTAGTGTCAACACCAGCATCTTTTTTAATGTGAACATTCAACAAACAACAATAGCCAGAAATATCAGAATTACCAAATATATCCTTGAATTCGGGAGGGGGGGGGGTTAAAAAAATCATGTATGCAATTGCAGTCTTATATTCATCTGCACACAATAAAAATAACTAACGCAACTCAATTACTTTGGGGCATTTTGGTGGAGGGAAACAGTTGTACCAGGAAACATCTGTTCCCATGTAATAAAAACTGACCAAACAGTTTGAAGTGCTTGTTGCTGCCCAGATAGCAATCGGTTTACAGCCAAACAACACACAATGAGATAACCTACAAGGAGGACACAGGCAATTACACACAGTAGAAGACAAAAGACTTCTTCCCACTCTCTTTTATTAAGGCCTATAAATTAAATACAGACATCTTGCTGCCATGATGCCAGCAGCTAACCATTACAGATGAAGAGATGAGTTCAAAAGGCTATAATCTAAGATCTCTTAGATGTTTTAGCACTTGAGTGGCGGCTATGGATTAATTCGGGGATCTGCAGTTTTATGGGAAGCTTAGAACCCCTGCTAGAGTGTCCTTAGTCTCTCATTACCCACAAATTTCAGGATACCATAGGATGCAGAATTGTGGAATTAGTTTTCCTATTATTTGTCTTAATGTTCAGAACAGATGGGCTAATTTCTAGCAGAATATCATAAACTGGGGAGTATAGACATGCTGTGACTTTTAGTCACAGTAGAGAAACCCAAAGCTTCATGAGAAGTGCAAGCTTCCTTATTAAAGTTGGGAAGGCTTGGAAAAATTGGGGAAAACTCCCCCCCCCCCAGCCATTTTCCCTGTAAAAATGGGGGGGGGGGTAGAAACAAAAAGTCTGAGAAATATGTCATAAATGTCTTCATGTTATATAGTTTGAATACCATGTCATAGATATATTATTGATCATTGCAAAAGAACATATTCAACACACATTTCAATTTTTCCAGGAATAAATGGCTTTGGGGGAAAATGGGGAAAAATCCTGTTTCCTTCCCCCTCCCCAATTTTTGCCTTTTTTTTCCCCAGGCCTTCCCATCTCTATTCCTGATTACAGCAGGCACTTAGTATCTGCCGGAATTTGGTTCCAGGACATACGTAAACACCAAAATATATGTTGTATACAATGGGAAAATAAAATGGTGTCCCTGATATAAAATTGCAATATTAAAGTTTGCTTCTTGGAATTGTTTTGGATATTTTAAGCCATGGATGACAGAATCCACTTTTGCACAATCCATGGATATGGAAGGCTGGCTGTTCTAGATGTTAAGGATGAACCAAGAGGGGAAAAGAGGGAAACCAAGGCTTTCATAGACTGCTCAACACCTTAAATCAAGAAATTTCTAAGATCTACAGAGATACTTGCAGAAACACCCCAGTAAGCGAGCGTCCAAAAGTGGCAGGCTAAAACCCGGAAGCTCAATCCATGGCTGATACCAAATGAGAGACTCCTTCCTTGGCACACAGAAGACTAGGTAACTTGGAAGGTGCTGAACAGACTGCGCTCTGGCACCATGAGATGCAGAGCCAACCTTAAGAAATGGGGTTTCAAAGTGGAGTCCACAGCATGCAAATGTGGAAAAGAACAAACCACAGACCACCTACTACAATGCAATCTGAGCCCTGCCACATGCACAATGGAGGACCTTTCACAGACACACCAGAGGCACTCCAAGTGGCCAGCTACTGGTCAAAGGACATTTAGTATAATGCCATTTTTTAAACTTTGTTTGCGTTTTAAAAACATTACAACTGTACCCTCAACCTGTTTCTGACATGAAAAATAAACAGACTACTGATATGCTTTTAGTTGCCTAGTACTGGGAGAAAAAAATATCCTGGTTTGAAGTTCACTGGTCTAATTCAGTGAGGCGCAGGCATCTATCAACCCATCCATTTATCTATCAGCCTAAAAGCAATTCTACCCCTCACTTCAGCCAGAAAGATTTCCAGAGTGGCTTACATAAAACAATAAAAACAAAGCAATAACTGCCGGCAGGCTTACAGTCTGAAAGGCATGACACAAAAAGAAGAGGAGGATAAGGAAAGAAAAGAACAGGGGGGAGAAAGGCTAACTCCAGCACCAGCTTCTGGAAGTTAAAAGTCAGTTCTAATGAAACAGTAAAATTAGCTCAACACGGCTTTGCTTTTCTCTTGTGATTTGATGGGATGCCTACTGTCAGGGCCCAGTTGTTTAACGATTCTTAAAATTCCCCCAAAAGTTCAAATCTCTTACTCCCTGGAATAATGCATTATGTGGATGAGTACTTACAGAAGGTGGTAAGAGCAAAACCACCTGAGCAAAGTGGCTGGAGCTACACTTACATCAATTTCATACCACTTCCACCTGTTCTAGGGTTCCACTCTACTGAGTCCTGACATTTTCAGTTTGATGAGATACTTAGCATACCCTGGGATCATGCAGTAGAGCTACCTCATGCAAGAACTTAAGTATCTCACTAAACTGGAAACCCCAGGTTTCCATAGGATGAAACCACAACAGTCAGGGCTGATCTTTACTGGTTTTGCCCTGGAGCAAATCTGGATCATGTCGAATCTGGGGCCATTTTTCATTTAACTGGGGAATGCATCCACGGACACTTCTGACCAGCCACAGATCTTGTGATCTCCTGTTTGATCTCTGCTGACACCCAAACAGATGCTAATATGACCACCATGAAGGAGTGGAGATTGTTTAGCTGCATGGATGCTTCAACCAAAGTCTGGTTGACTTCTAATCCCACCTCCTGGCAATAATGGAGCGTGGAAGGGGGTTTCACCCTCCCCCTCGGGAGAGAGGCAGCCAATCAAGACAGATTACAAAGCAAAGCTGAGATAGCTAGCAAAAAAAAGGTGCACGGTGCCTTTAAATCTCTCCTCGCTTCTGCCTCACCCTCGGAACTCGATATACATATATAGCATCCCTACTTCGCTGATTTTCAGTTTTCGTGGGTGGTCCTAGAACGTAACACCCGCGATAAGTGTTGGAACTCTGTATATAGGCTTTTCCCCATCTTTTGGAATCTTTGGAGGCTGTGCTTGGTTCTGGCCACAAGTGGGTGCTGTCACCTCACCTCCTTGCCAAGAGCTTTGTTTGAAAACTTACTCCTTTTTTTCTGATTGAAATGCCCTGCCTAAAATACCTCCTCACTTCAATGCAGCTCCTATTTATCTACTCACATTTGGTTTTGAACTGCTAGGTTGGCAGAAGCTGGGCAGAAGGTCAGGCGCTCACCCTGACCTGGTCTTCGAACTGTCAACCATCCACTTGGCAAGATTTATTGCAGCTTGGTGTTTAGCCTGCTGTGCTAAAGCCCGGACCTTTATATAGCCTAAATGCATCATAACCCATTTGATTTTGGAAACAAGCAGAGTCAGCCCTAGTTAGTACCTGGATTTTGGGAGGCACCCATTAAAACCGAGTGCTGTAGGGCAGAATTTTAGAGGAAGGAACTGGTAAAACTCCTTCTGAGTAGTCCTTGCTTAAGAAAACCTTATGAGATTCATGAGGCCACCGCAAACCAACATGCTTCTCCAAAGCACAAACACACACACACACAAATACATAAATACAAATACTATCAGGTTAGTTACTGTTCTTCCAAGCATTATGCAGTCACAGATGCCACTGCTATGTTACACATGTCACACAATAACTGGCACATCATGCCAGCCATGATCTCATATTCTTTTCGTACCAGTTAAATAAGCTCTCCAGCAGGAAGGATTGATTTAAATCATGATTTAAGTCCCCAAGGGAAGGGGTGTGTGGGGAGAGAGACTGACTTAAATCACTGATCTAAATCAATTCCTCCACTTTATAGTACACATCTTTCCTAAACAAGTACGCATACTAATTTGCTGCCAGGACAATTAAAACAGAGTGAGCTGCATATAAACGACGCCTTTATACTACCTAGGAGCATCATCGAAAACATTTGGCCATGCAGCCCACATCTTTCAGCGCTGCAGAATTATACCGAAAGAGCCAACTGAGAGACATGTCTGTTTGCCAGTGCCCGTGTACTTGCGTGGTTACGAAGCAAGAACATTTATTAGAAAGCAAAGGTCGCAATCAAGCACAGTGTGATTCAGCCCGCGGAAATTAATGGACCATGGCAGACTTGACTAGGCTCCGGACTGTGACCCTAATTGCCCAGAATGTTCTAGAAGACAATCTAAAGTAATTATACTAGCTCAAAACAGGAGATGGGAAATCAGTCTCCACGCTCTTGGGAAAAGAGGGAAATGAATATGAAGCCTTTGCGTCAACAAATGGGATATGTGGATCTGTTGGTCCGGGAGTTTGCCAACTTGGCAAACTAGATTACTGTTTTCCTTCCAAGGATTCCAGCTTGAAGAAAGACTCAGAAGCCAGAGAAATGTGGGATGGAAGAGTATCCTTTGACTACTGCATATACTCATGTATAAGTCAACGTCATGTATAAGGCTCTACTCAGAGGTGGGGACTGTTCTTTTTTTAACAAGAGCTTAGACAGTGGTTCTCAACCTGGGGTCCCCAGATGTTTTTGGCCTACAACTCCCAGAAATCCCAGCCAGTTTAGCAGCTGTTAGGATTTCTGGGAGTTGAAGGCCAAAAACATCTGGGGATCCCAGGTTGAGAACCACTGAGCTAAGATACTTACATAACCCGGTAAGTTGCCGGGCCCAATTCAAGGTGCAAGTTATGACCTATAAAACCCTAAATGGTTTGGGCCCCGCCTATCTCCACGATCGCATCTTCCCCTATGAACCGGAACGGACTCTTCGATCTACCGGGGAGGTCCTCCTCTTGCTCCCACCACCATCCTATGTGCGGTTAGTAGGGACGAGGGAGAGGGCCTTTTTGGTGGTGTCCCCCACCTTTGGAACACTCTCCACAGATAGATCAGACAGTCACCATCACTGTCCTCCTTCCACAGGGACCTGAAAGCCTGGTTATTCCTGTTGAAAATGATTAGCCCCAGGCCCTACCCTGGCCATCAGTTAGGTCCCTGCTCTGCTCTTTATTTTCCTGATCCTATGCTACATTGTTGTTCTAGCCCTAGTCCAGCCCTATTATAACTATTCAGCAGGCCTTGGAAATGAGTAGCCCCAGGATCTGCCCTTGTCATTAGTTAGGACCCTGCTCTTCACTTTACCCACTTCCACAGATATATAAACCTCACTTGCCAAGTTTCCAACAAATCTCACAACCTCTGAGGATGCCTGCCATAGAAGTAGCCCTCAACATGAACATGAAAACTCAACATGAAATAATGATTTCCCCCAGGCAGCAATCAGCTAGGCTTTGAAGCTGCAAGGCTATTCAATGCTAATTGAGGTGGCCAATTGCAACATTCACACTTGCTTCAAGCAGTCAGGAGTTCTTTCTCCCACTCTGGACATTATTCCACAGATATATAAACCTCACTTGCCTAGTTTCCAACAAACTCTACCTCTGAGGGTGGGCGAAACATCAGGAGAAAATGCTTCTGGAATATGACCATACAGCCTGGAAAACTCACAGCAACCCAGTGATTCCGGCTATGAAAGCCTTCTACAACACATTACACAGACTTGGTTTCATGCACAACTGTGTGTGCAAGAAATGGATGAAACATAAATGAATGCCATGTTTAGACAGGACTCATCTCCAAGATATATGCAAATACAGGTAATTCCAAAATTTTAAAAATCCCAAACACTTCAAGTCCCAAATGCTTCAGAAAAAGGATAACCCAGCCTGTACTAAATCATTATTTACCTCAAAACTAAAATATCTGCATCAATTAAAAACATAAACTTGGCCATATCTGTCTGTGTTAAATTCAGACTGCATATCAAATTGCCTTGTTTACATAAAACAGCAATAACAGATTTTTCAAAACAAAACAAAAAATCAGAAAGCCAATTTAATTGAAACTATCTGATTTATTATGTGTACCTAAAAATCTGATTTAATTTATTTCGATCCATTTTTATCTATCTCCCACTCTGGAAATAGACACATCATTCAGGCAACTGACAGCTGTATAAAACAATTCACGGTTGCCGCAATAATCTTTTCATCCGTTCAAGACTCTTAAGCATTCAAATATTGAAACATTCCATGTAAATTTGATGAGTTGTGAAAGAGTATGAATCCTAACCCGATCATCACCCTAGCCACTCCTCCTCTTGCCTTTAATAAATCCACCTCATAAATTTTTAAACCTCTCTTCTCAGCAAACAGGAGGCTCTCTAGAGGGAATACGCCTGCCTTCCTTCCTTCTCTTTCCGTTAAGATATTCCTTCATTTATTTGACTTTAAGCTTTGCTTGAGGTTCTGTGTTGCATCTAACACGGTGGAACTAATCTAAGGTCCTTCAGAGTTCTCATCACCCTCTCTCGCACATGTTACCAGTGTTATAAGCCGAGATAATATATACTGTCCCTGCATTACCCTAGGACATTGGTCCCTAACCTCAAGTCCTCCAGGTGTTTTGACTTTGATTCCCAAAATTTATGGCACTTAGCAAAACCGTCTGGGGATTATTATTATTATTATATTATAACTTTATTTGTACCCCGCTAGCATCTCCCAAGGGATTCGATGCGGCTTACAACGGGCCGAGGCCCACACAATACAACAATACAACAATACAGTACCTAGCAAGGGATATGGGAAGGACCAAAGTTTGGGAGCCACATCCTTAGAACGATGGAGGAGACCATTCTGGCCTATGCTGCTGACCAGGGAAACATGGGTTACATGGACCAGAACTTGGAAAAGTTACTTGTATGGACTATACTTCCTAGAGTTCCTCCACAACATAAGGAAGCATGTTCGGGCTCCTTACACTATCCAGGGGAATAAGGCTTGTTGGACGCAGGGCTTGGAGAAGTTACTGCTTCAGTAGCACCGCACAAAATATCCAACCAGCATAGGTACTAGCTATGCAGAGAGAGAATTCTAGAAGGTAGAGTCCATGCAAGTAACTTTTCCATGCTGTTACTCAGAAGCTGCACCTCCCTCCCTCCTAGGGAGAAAAGAGTAGCAAGTGACAGACAACTTGGTTTATTTTCTAGACACAATTCAAAGTGATGGCTATGAAACCCTATATGGCAGGGGTCCTCAAACTTTTTAAACAGAGGGCCAGGTCACAGTCCCTCAAACTGTTGGAGGGCCAGATTATAATTTGAAAAAAAAAATGAACAAATTCCTATGCACACTGCATATATCTTATTTGTAGAGCAAAAAACACCAAAAAAACAATACAATATTTAAAATGAAGAACAATTTTAACAAATATAAACTCATTAGTATTTCAATGGGAAGTGTGGGCATGCTTTTGGCTAATGAGATAGGATTGTTGTTGTGGTGTATTTTCAAGTTGTTTCAGACTTAGGTTGACCCTGAGTGAGGGCCGGGTAAATGACCTTGGAGGGTCAAATCCGGCACTCGGGCCATAGTTTGAGGATCCCTGCTATATGGCTTAAGTCTATGTAATTTGAAAGACTGTATCTTCCTTTATGAGTCCATAGACCTCCAAGATCATCTGGAGAAGCCCTTCTTTCTGTTTCTCAGCTTTCTCTGGTTCGTTTGACGGGAACAAGGGAAAGAGCCTCCTTGGTGGCTGCACCCAGAATTTGCTACTCCCTCCCCAGAGAAGCCAGGGTGGCCTCATCCTTGCTCTTATTCTGGTAGTACAAATAAGGGAGTTCTGCCTTGCACAACAGGAGAAGGACATTAGCAACAAACAACCTGGGCTTCATTCATGGATTTAGGGATCTGTTTCTCTGCTGTGCGTGTCCCACGGAGGCCATCACATGAAAAATGGGCACTTCTGGTGGGACTCTTTGGGGTTCCATTTCTGCAGTGCATGAAAACACAGCCCTAAAGCCATCTTCTTCAGAAAGTGGGAGAACAACAGGCATTAATGGAGAAAGGACATGGGATGTATGGCCATCCCACCAGATGGGGAAAGATGGGAGAGACGGTTCTCTCTGCTTTCCTCCATTTTCCCGCCACTCATGGGATAAGGTTCCTGCGTTGTCATTTTTTACTGACACTGTCCTACTCCTCTATCTCCATTTTCCTTCTCCAGCCCTTCCCATCCATTCTTGTGTTTTCTATGTTTAATTTGACAAACATAGGGGCAGAACTTCTCTCAATACCTCTCTCTCTTAATTTTGTCATATATACTCATAAGTAGATCTCATGTACAAGTCAAGAACAGGTTTGGGGTCCAAAATTGATGGATTTTGATACTACCCATGTATTGTGAGCGTAATTCCATGGAGAGGGAAAAATTTATTTATTTGCTTTATTTCTATACCGTATTTTTCAGCCCTTAACAGGCGACTCAATGCGGTTTACATGGTACAGTTATCAAACAGTGTCAGTGCAATTAAAACATAACAACGCAACAAACAGGATCAACATCATCAATCCACAACAGTTAACAATCAACAAGACAGATCAACAAAACAGACATAACATAACGCCTCAGTTGAAATCAGATCCGTTCTCATAATCCTTGTGCCATTCCTATGTTCCATTTACCGTCTTCCTATGATTGGTTGCACTGCTTAACCAAACGCTTGTTCATAAAGCCACAATTTTCCCATAGAAATTCAAAATGATCTTTTTCCACTCCACTCAAGAGTAGTTTTAACTCCCATACACACACACGCACCCCACACACACACAATCCCCCCCCACACACACACACAAAGCAGGGTCTCGCTTATCCAATACAATTGGGCCGGCAGAAAATTGGATAATAAGGAGGGATTAAGGAAAAACCTATTAAACCTGAAATTACGTTATAATTTTACAAATTAAGCACCAAAACATCATGTTTTACAACAAATCAACAGAAAAAGTAGTTCAATACATTAACCGTAACGTTATGTAGCAATTACTGTATTTTTGAATTTAGCACGAAAATATCGTAACATATTGAAACAGCTGTGGATCAGGGCAGGAGGCAGACTGCGTTGGATAATACAGAACGTTGGATGAGTGAAGGTTGGATAAGCGAGACTCTACTATATATATATATGGTCATCCTCTTTTCTCTATCCCAGATGAACATAATAAAAACACCAACTCCCCTCACTCTTTCAGCACTCTTTTGATGGGAAACTAATGTTGCTACTGCTATTGCCATTTTCCCACCATAAAACATTTAGAAAAACCAGAAGACAAGCCATTTCAGAGAGATCTGTGGGATCAGTGCTTATTTTAAGTTTTTCCAAAATGGGCTAAGCTTTTCACCACTCTAATCAGGGAAGATGATGGTTCCTTTTTAAAAAATATAAGATTGAAGGTCCTATACTCACACTGAACCATGGTTAGGTCAACCTAGGTTTTTTGGAACAATTTTATCTAAAATTTCTAGACTTTTGCAGTAATTTTATGCAAGCCACCCAAGTGAGACCATGTTTGCCTGAAAAGCAGGGTTAAAACAAACTTACAAACCAGCTCACTGCAGATTTTGGCACTGTTTTACTCAAAAGTCAGTCCCTCTGGGCTCGGCAGGACTTATTCCCCAGCAAGCAGGTGTATAAAATTGCAGCTCTAAGCATCACACTTGTCTTTTTTCATGTCAAATTTCTCAGCTAACCTCCTTGAAATTTTGTAGCTCTTTTCCCCAAGTGATCCCTCCCTCCACCGCATTTATACATTTACAGCTATACAGAACATGAAATCAGCCTGTGGCTTTAAGCATGTAGCTTTGAGCATTTCAAGCATGGAATAAATATTTAAAATAGACTTCGCGAGTACTAGGCAATCATCTTTTATTATTCTCCTTCAATCTCTCACAAATCCCAAACCCTTCCCTATTTCCCCCAGACACTTTCAGACTCTACTTTCTCTCCTTCTCATCTCCAGAGACCACAGGAAGGAGATTGCCTGCTTTTGTTTTGAATATGTGAATGAAAACCTGGAAAACAGAAGAAAAAAGACATGACAAGTCCCAAGTATTCCAGTTGCTATCAAGAAACTTGTCAGAATCATAACATCACTTTCTGAAAAAACCTGTGTTTCGTTCTTCCATAGTGTTCATGTTGCAAAATACGAGGGAGAAGGAACAGAGAAGGAAAGTGAAGTATTTTACAGAGAAACTGTATATTGAATTAAATACAATATATAATTTCAGTGGGATCCCCCGGTGATGCAGCAGATTAAACCACTGAGCTGCTGAACTTGCTAACCGAAAGGTCAGCAGTTCGAATCCAGGGAGCTGGGTGAGCTTTCGCTACTAGGTCTTGCTTCTGCCAACCTAGCGGTTTGAAAACATGCAAATGTGAGTAGACCAATAGGTACTGCTTTGGCGGGAAGGTAACAGTGCTCCATGCAGTGATGCTGGTCACATGACCTTGGAGGTGTCTACAGATAACGTCAGATCTTCGGCTTAGAAATGGAGATGAGCACCAACTCCCAGAGTTGGACTTACTTAATGTCAAGGGGAAACCTTTACCTTTACCTTATAATTTCAGTAATTCCTGAGAAGTCTAGAAGCCTAAACATCCCAGAGGTACTAAATCCTATCTGATCTTGGAGGCTAAGCAACATTAGTCCTAGGTAATATTTAGATGGAAGACCACCAATGAATACCAGGGGCTGGAGGTTATACTGGCAAAACCACCTCTTGAGGATTTCTTGCCTAAGAAAACCCTATGAAATTCATGGGGCTACCATAAATTGGTAGGTGACTTGAAGGCACACTAAAAGCCCCTGTCCTCCAGAAAATATATTTTCCCCATTCAATGACACGCTACCACAGAGAAGGGCAAGGGAGAGGCCAATAGAAACACTGCAGCCCACAAAATGGATGGTCATAATGCTACATCACGATTTAGCGTTACATGGAAATTCTCTTGTTAAGTCAGTGGTTCACAGATCATCAATGGTCCCCAAGAACAAAAACATGGTCTGCGGCCTCACCATTACTACACCGTTGCTGTGAAACCACACAACAATGAGAGTGACTGGTGTTGCAAAACTCTCTTATAGTGCTGAAGCAATGTGGATTTTGGGAGAGGAGAGGCTGACTACCCACGAAATATTACTACTACCACCACATCGGCTCTAGACTGTTAAATATGTCTTTATGTGGGCGAACAGATGGCGACTACTGGATGGCATATGTTCTGTATCAGAAACTAGAGCTGATGTGGTCTATCCGATGCAATTTTCTAAATCAGCACCCCAAATAACCAAACCGAATCTACAGTTGACCAAAAACTGATTCGTAACCCTTTTGGTACTAATGTTGGAGAGTGGTCCCTGGTCAAAAAAAGGTTGGGAACCACTGTATTAAGTGGAACAAATAATTCACTTCAGCTGCTGCCTCAAATACCAAAGGGCTACAGCAAGGAGTCCTGAAGGGAAAAATTCAAAATCTCATTGCATAGAACAAATCTTGCAAACCAGGGCTGCCTCCAACCTTCTGCTGCTGGAAAAGGCAACAGAAAGTGATCAGGTGTATAAAAGGGTCTGCAGGGAGGTGCAAAGGTGGGTGTCAAATGTGTTGAATGCCATCCCTATATATATATATATATCTCCACACAACAAAGAGCCCTTCAAGATCAACAGTCATGCTTTATTGAAAAGATAAAACATATGTTTGCTTCTCCCGGCAAACATATGCAAAACCATACACACCTATACCGGTACAGTATCTATTCCAATCGAGCTCTATTGAGGACTATTCCTCTTTGATCGTTCAAAATCAAAGCAATGGGGGGGGGGGGGGGGGAGAAAGAGGAAAGGAGGGAGGAAGAAGGTGTGTTTACACTGCTTGTAATCTAAGACGGACTGGCAGTGCAGGGTGGCCTTCACATCTCTAGGAGAGGGACCAGCTGTCTCCCATCTTCAAAGCCCTGCTAATGACGGCCAGGCCATGAAATTCCACGGAGAGGGAGAGGCAGAGCTGCCCTTGGACTAGGGAAAGCCATTTAGAAGAATTACTTTTGAACAGTGACAGTCACGGCCATCACTCCCTCTGATTTCTCTCTCCCCTCCGCTTTTGTTAATACACCCTTCTTAACACTTGAAATAGGAAATGCTTATTTTATTTCTTACGCAGGAAATTCCAGCATCACTGGTAGTGAAAAAGCATAACTCCCCATGTGGCAAGGCTGTAGTCCCAACAAATTATTTTTCCCCCAAATTCTGTTGCCATATTCCAATCAGGGTCAGGTGCATTAGGCCCCATCTACACTGCCATATAATCCAGTTTTGGAATCCAGATCATCTGCTTTGAACTGGATTATACAGCAGTGTAGATTCATATAATTTATTATTATTTATTTACCTTATTTATACCCCACCTTTCTCAACCCCATAGGGGACTCAAGTCGGCTTACATATATAGGCAACAATTCAATGCTATGTAAAACATACATATATGACAAAAATAAACATATATATTAAAACAATCATTAAAATGTATCAGTTCAAAGAGATAATCTGGATTCAGAAACTGGATAATAATGGCAGTGTAGAGGCCCCTTCCACACAGCCATATAATCTAGATCAGGGGTACTCAAACTAAGGCCCAGGGGCCGGATCCGGCCCTCCAAGGTCATTTACCCAGCTCAGGGTCAGCCTAAATCTGAAACGACTTGAAAGCACACAACAACAACAACAACAAAAACAACAACAATCCTATCTCCTCAGCCAAAAGCAGGGCCACACTTCCCACTGAAATACTAATAAGTTTATATTTGTTAAAATTGTTCTTCATTTTAATTATTGTATTGTTTTTAAGTGTTTTTGCATTACAAATAAGATATGTGCAGTGTGCATAGGAATTCATTCATTTTTAAAAAAATTATAATCCAGCCCTCCAACAGTTTAAGGGACTGTGACCTGGCCCTCTGTTTAAAAGGTTTTAGGATCCCTGATCTTTATCAAAGCAGAACATCCACATTATCTGCTTTGAACTGAATTATACAAGTTACATTGTCGTATAATCCTATTCAAAGCAGATAGTCTGGATTGAATAAGGCAGTGCAGAAGGGAGCTATGTCTTGTTTAGCAGGACTGAAATATTGGCATCATCAGGTACTTGATCTCATCACCACTGAGCAAACAAATAGAGGACAACTGTTTCAAGTGATTTATAGCAGAGTTGGCCCAAGGTGTTCCTGAACTGTAACTCCTCATCAATCCCCCAACAGAATAACCAGTTGCAAGGGATAAAGGAAGTTTCCATCCAGCAAAATCCTGAGAGCCATAAACTATACATTCCTGGACTACCCATAATCCCAGCCACCAAGCACACAAACACCTCTAAGTACAATTTGGAAATTGAACTCATTTGCTCCACTGTAGTCAGCTAAGCTGCAATGTTGTTCTTCCTGCTACTATTGTTATTTATTCATTTGTAGCCCACCTTTCCCCAATATTGGGTCACAAGGTAGCTTATAAAAATTAGAATAATTACAGTTAAAGACGTAAGTAAAAAAAAACACTATCATTAAAATGCAATTAACTTACGCATACAATTAAAATAGTTGAAAACAAATCCATTAAAAGACAGAAGCTTGAAATAAATAAAGCAGCACAGTTAATTGCTGCTGATTCCTAAAAGGCTGTTGGAACAGAAAAATCTTCACTTGCCAAAGGAAGAAGAGCATCCCATTGCCCTTTATTCCAAGGTCTGATCTCAGATTATCATCTTTGAACTGGATTTTTTGAGTCTATACTGCCAGATAATCTTGAAAAAGAAGATTATCTGGGATCAGATCCTGGGATATAGGGCAGTGGAGCAGGAGCTACCAAGAAGGCTCCTTCCAACATCATAATGTTCCTGAGAAGGTTGTGTGAACCCCACATGTTCTGCTTTGAACTGAAATATATGGCAGTGTGGACTCAGATAACCCAGTTCAAAGCAGATATTGTGGGATTTTCTGCCTTGATATTCTGGGTTATTTGGCTGTGTGGAAGTGTCCTGAGGCCCCTTCTACATAGCTGTATAAAATCCAGATTATCTCCTTTAACTGTATTATATGGCAGTGTAGACACAGATAATCCAGTTCAAAGCAGATAATGTGATTATCTGTCATGTTATGGATTATATGCCAGTGTAGAAGGGCTCATAGAGTGCATCTACACTACTGAAAGGATACAGTTTGATACCACTTTAACTTCCAGGGCTCTGTGCAACGATATCATGGAGGTTGTAGTTTGACAAAGTTTTTACCCTTCTTTACCAAAGAGTGCCTCACCAAACTACAACTCCCAAAATTCCACAGCACGGAGACATGGCAGTTTAGGTAGGGTCAAATGGCATTCCTTCTACAGTGTAGATGCACCCTTCAAATAGCCTGGATGTGAGCCAAAAGTGATGTTGATTCTCTCCCATATACTTCATGCTGTAACTAATATTTTCTAGTGTATCATCAGTGACCAGTTTGAAATGCCTGTGTATGTAGTATCTGATTATGTAGAATTATAATTCAAGAGAGGTATTGACAAGCTGGAATGTGTCCAGAGGAGGGCGACTAAAATGATCAAGAGTTTGGAGAACAAGCCCTATGAGGAGTGGCTTAAAGAGCTGGGCCTGTTTAGCCTGAAGAAGAGAAGGCTATGAGGAGACATGATAGTCATATATAAATACATGAGAGGAAGTCATAGAGAGGAGGGAGCGAACTTGTTTTGTGCTGCCCTGGAGACTAGGATGCGGAGCAATGGCTTCAAACTACAGGAAAGGAGATTCCATCTGAATATGAGGAAGAACTTCCTAACTGTGAGAGCTGTTCAGCAGTAGAACTCTCTGCCCCGGCGTGTGGTGGAGGCTCCTTCTTTGGAAGGTTTTAAACAGAGGCTGGATGACCATCTGCTGGGGTGCTTTGAATGCAATTTTCCTGCTTCTTGGCAGGGGGTTGGACTGGATGGCCCATGAGGTCTCTTCCAACTCTATGTTTCTATAAACTACAACATTTTTCAGATGAGATGGCAATCATATGTTATAAAACATTGACTTCACTCTGATGCTTAACAGTACACAATCATCCTTACACTTTTGTGGAGCATCCAAGGATGGGATTAAAATGAATGGGTGAGGAATTGAACAAGAAGACATAGTTTTTATATTTTTTATTGTTTATTGCTTTTATGGTTTTAAATGTATTATGATGTGATTTTTTTGTTTTCAACCAATGTATGTATCGGCATGTAATTGTGCCGATTTGTACGCTGCCCTGAGTCGCCTTCGGGCTGATATGGGCAGGGTAAAAGTAACGTAGATAAATAAAATAAAATGCTAATTGCATCCTTAGCCGAGTCCTATTGTCTCTGCTGAGTCAGACTGAATTCAGGGGATCTTTTCCATAGATAACTCTATCATTGTCGTATAACCCAGAATATCAAGGCATAAAATCCCACAATATCTGTTTTGAACTGAAATATCTGAGTCCACACTGCCATATATTCCAGTTCAAAGCAGAAAATGTGGAATTTCCTGTCTTGATATTCTGGGTTATATGACTGTGTGGAAGGGCCCTCCAGGAAAAAAGTACTTAAATTGCTGGACGAAGCCTTAGGAGATTCAGGTCATAATCTCCACTGAGCGAGGAAATCCACTGTGTAACCATGAGAGAGTTAGTCCAGAGTTTCCCAAGAAGAAAACTTACACGGAGGCAAGTAATGGGCACTGCCTTGTGTACACTTGGACAAAAAAGGTAAGAATCAAACATGAAGACAGACTCAAATAATGAGTATAACTACATCTACATCTGCCATTTGAAGCTCCACCTCACGTTTCCATTTTTATGGGTACATTAAAATGGTTTCATGTTTGCAATCAGCCTCATAATTAATTCCACAAAATTTACAAGCCGTCTTTCCCGCATCCAGGTGTTCTTTCTAAATCCATCATTCCTACAACATCAGATGCATCAAAAAATCTTTTAGAAACAGCTGCTACTGGATTATTGGATTTGTAAAAGGACAAAGGAATAAAAAGGGGGAAAGAGATGCGGAATATTTCTATCATGAGATAACTTCAGAGAACTCATTTTTTTCCCTTTCTTCCTGAAAGACATGCAAAAAGCTACACAGAAGGCTTTCCCTTTTCATTTTTCCGCAGTGAATCCTTTTGAGTCTTTATTGAGATGTTACGTTCCAAAAGGCAACTGGGCAGAGGGTCGTAGACAAACAACTAAGTAGGAACCGACAAGTGGGCTTAAATTGGGAAAATTCACTGGGTGTGTGCAATTGATCTTTTTTCTTTAAGGACAGCACTCCCTGTGCCGACAGGACTGAAGACTGACAGGTCGCAGATTCGAATTCGGAGAGAGTGCGGGTGAGCTCCCTCTATCAGCTCCAGCTTCTCATGCGGGGACATAAGAGAATCCTCCCACAAGGATGATAATGCATCACAAAACATCTGGCCATCCCCTGGGCAATGTCCTTGCAGACGGCCAATTCTCTCACACCAGAAGCGACTTGCAGTTTTTCAAGTAGTTCCTGACACAACGAAAACAAACCCATAGACAAGTTTGACCAGTTCTGGTTCCTTTTTGGCATTTAGGTCACCTTCAAGGAACAATACTGAAGGGTAAGATATAGATTTTGGAAAAGAAATAGCTGATCCTGCAGACCAGCACACAGGCACAATGAATGTCAATATTTTAGTTCAAGAAATGCCAGCCCCTTGGGTTGGCATTTGCAGGTTTGGACAAGGCTTATGTTAGAGCTGTACAAGACTGAGGTGGAAAATGTGTGCTTGTGTCAGTGGAAAACCTGATGCAGGCTTAAAAATTTGAGCGTACTGATCACAGCACAAACTTCTCACATGAGCTAGATCAGTGTTTCTCAACCTTCCTGATGCCGTGACACCTTAATACAGTACCGCTTAATGTGATGAATCCCAACCATAACATTCTTTTCATTGCTACTTTCAGTTGCTATATTTCACTATTTTAATATTGTCAATAAAGAATTCATGGAGTGGTATGGTATGGGGTATAGATTAGTTAGGTCTATTTTTAATAGGAACTCTCAAGCAACCAGACACTAGATTTATCTGGCATCTATCATACTCCATGTGTGCCAATTAACTGAGGCTCCTTCTACACTACTATAAAATCCAGATTATCAAAGCAGATAATCCACATTATCTGCTTTGAACTGGATTACATGAGTCTACACTGCCATATAATACAGTTCAAAGTATACAGTGTGGATTTTATAAGGGCCCTTTATGAGGGCCCTTCTACACTGCCCTATATCCCAGAATATTGATGCAGAAAATCCCACATTATCTGAGTGTGGGCTGAGATAATCCAGTTAAAGCAGATAGTCTGCCTTGAAATTCTAGGATATAGGGCTATGTGGAAGGGTCATGAGAATCTACTGTAACTGGATGTAAGCCAAGATTATATGACTTATCACAATTTTGTCAACTTTAACTACAGCTTCCTGACAAGTCTGCTGCAGTGTTAATGACAATAAACATTGACTGAAGTTCCTTTCTTAACCAGAGTTTGAAATCTGAATTCAGAGTTCTCAAATCTCAGGGCCTTTCCACCCAGCTCTATATCCCCAAATATCAAGGCAGAAAATCCCACAATATCTGCTTTGAACTGGGTTGTCTGTGTCCACACTGCCATATATTTCAGTTTAAAGCAGATAACGTGGGATTTTATTCATTTGTTTGGAAGGGGCCTCAGTGAAGCAACTGGTCAGCAATTGAAGGTATTTTTTTTAGCAAAAAACACAAATGTTAACATGGAAATGTGATTAAAACTGGCAAGGAAAGAAAGGCCAGACTTGGGGTACATTTGCACTGTCAAAATAATTCAGGCCAGTGCTACTTTAACCACCATGGTCCAATGCTAAAGGATTCTGGGGTTCATAGTTTGGTGAGGCACAGTACCTTCCAAAACTACAATTCCCAGGATTGCATAGCATTGAGCAGGTCAGTGAAAGTGGTTTCAAACTGCATTCATTATCCAGAGGAGGCAAAACAGAAGTATTCTTTAGAGCGAATGCTATTCCAAGTGGTGGTCCAAGGACTGGTGCCAGAACATAAACCAGCTGCCAGCTCTTGGCAAATGTTTAGGAAAAAAAGAACTGTAGCCAATGGGCACAAATATGGTTTCAATCCGTGCCACATTCAGAGGGGAAATCCTGCAGATTCTCCACGTCAGCTAGTTTGAGACACACTGCTTTAGAGTAACT
This sequence comes from Anolis sagrei ordinatus, assembly GCF_025583915.1. Classification (NCBI taxonomy): domain Eukaryota; kingdom Metazoa; phylum Chordata; class Lepidosauria; order Squamata; family Anolidae; genus Anolis; species Anolis sagrei. Next base: position 162,177,426 of record NW_026844366.1, on the reverse strand, counting down.
TGGAGTTTTTGTTTGTTTGTTTGTTTGTCTGTCTGAGGAACAGTTCCTCCAGTGCACAGCATCAGAAGACAAGTTAGTGATGCGCTCAGGATACAAATCTGTGTTCCCAGTGTGAAAACAAGCTGGATGCCAGGCGCTCGATTTTCTGTGGCAAGAGGAGTTTGAGTCACAGATCAGACCAGCTTGCACACACATTGGAAGTGCTTTGATTGCGTGTTCCCGCATGGAAGGGGCATGGACTGGCTGGTCACTGTGGTCTTGTCCAATTCTAGGAATTTATGATTTAGGCTGGCTCTACACTGTAGAATTAATGCAGTTTGACCCCACTTTAACTGCCATCGCTCAGTACTATGGAATCATGGCTCAGTGCTATGGAATCATGCGTGGGAGTCGTCTTATATGTGGGAGTAGTCTTATATGCCAGGAGTCATCTTATAGAGCAGGTGCTGAAAGCTCCAATCCGGATTGGAGAATCTGTGGTTGTTCCATATTGTGGAGGGAGCTCAAAAATGGCAGTGGCTGTGTCCCTGCCATATGCAGCAACTGTATGAAAGCATTAAGGGCAAGGCTGTACAAGTATGGTAGAAGAAAATCCATTCATCAGGATTCGTGGACTTAATGCGGTCCCGATGTGAGGTGAAGGGACGTCTCACCGAGGTGGTGTAAGTCTTCACGGAGCAAGCTGCAGGTGTCCAGGGCGCCCGGGGTATGGAAAAAAGAGATAGAGTGGCTCTAGGCCCAGAAAAACACAACTCTTTTACCTGTCCAGCCCGCCCTTGTATCCTATTACCGTACCTCCTCCTCTGCCTCTCAGATCTCGCTCCTGAAGACTGCAGTGAAGCGGTGCAGGTGCGCATGTGCGAGATCTGAGAGGCAGAGAAGGAGGAACAGTAACAGGAAAATTACCATATTGGAATCAAATCTGATGCTTTTTAATTTTTTATTTGGTGTGCGTTGGAAGAGGGGTAGTCTTATATGGCGAGTATATCCCAAACTCAATATTTTAACTGGAAAAGTTGGGGGTCGTCTTAATCACCCAGTCGTCTTATATGCCAGAATATACGGTAGTTGGTTGGGGAAAGAAGTCAGAGAAAATTAAAAGGGCCCCTGATTTACTTATTTTTGAGAAACTGGAAAGTAAAGAGTTACTTCTTCTAAAAAGATAGTGCAGCTGCTTCAACTTATGGAGAATGTGGGTACTGGTGGGAGCCAAGCAGTTGGCTCATGTGGCCACAATATATGCCAGCTGCATTGCTTGCCAGGGGATTTCCAAAGCCAATTTACAATACTATTTTTGAGCCTGAGAATATGGTTTCCCTTTGAGTTACTTAAAGGACCACCATCCCCTTCATCAGCTTTTATCACCATTTCAGATCAATAAATTAGATGCTAGAGCTGCATGTCTAGAGCCAGCATGTTGTAATGCAGTGGTTTCCAACCTTTGGTCTTCCAGTTGTTTTGGACTTCAACTTCAGAAATCCCAGCCAGCTTACCAGCTGTTAGGAATTGTGGGAGCTGAAGTCCAAACCATCTGGAGGTCCAAAGGTTGGGAACCACTGGTTGAGTGTTAGACTACAACTCTAGAGACAAGGGTTGGATCACCCACACAATTTCATCGTGCTGGATGATCTAGTGTTTCCAAGACTGGGTATATTAATCAAATCTGCAAATAATCTAATTCTCAGAGGTCCAACCTGCACATGTGGAAGGCCTACAATACACTGTCTTGACCTCACTAGAGGGGAAGCCAGGAAATAAATGTGACACATGTAAAAACACACTGACGCTTCGCTATCCAAGACCTGGGGAAAAAAATCTTGCCAAATTCATCTTTCTCAACAAGACAGGATGTCTTGACATGTTGTGGCAGCCTGTCGCTACTTCATTAACCCCCATGAGATTTCTCACATCCAGCGAGAGAACAGGGCAACAGCAGCCTTTTGTTTTTTTGAGATAGGGGGAGCAAACAATTCTGCATAAATGACCCCCCTTTGAGCATTAGTACACAAAGAAAGGGTGCCTGGCAGATAAAGAAAGCACAAAAAATCTATTTTGAAAAAGCATAACACTGTAAAATGTCATTTGAAAGAGAGGAGAAATATGTTGCTTTTTTTTGCCTGAGAAAAGGAGACAAGGGATTTCTAATATTTATCGATGCGGGTGAATCTGGAGTTCAACCTTTGCTGCTAACAACAGTTTATATCGATACATGCTTCAGAATATAAGACCGTTTTGCCTATGAAAGGTACCTCCTGGTCCATTCTTTTTTTATTCCTGCCTCTGAAAAACTATTTCTGTGATTGGAAAGAAACACAGGGCAAGATTAAGGGACAGCAGTGAGAAGCAGAGATCTCTCTTAGGGTGTATCTACACAGTAGTATTAATGGGGTTTGGTATCACTTTAGCTGTCATGGTTTAATGCTATGGAATTTTGGCATTTGTAGTTTGGTGAGATGTTTACTTTGGTGAGGCACTCTTTGGCAGAGACAACAACTCCCATGATTCCAAAACATTGAGCCATGGCAGCTTTTTTGTATGTGATTTGAGAAACTGCAAGTCGCTTCTGGTGTGAGATAATTGGTTGTCTGCAAGGACATTGCCCAGAGGATGCCAGATGTTTTTGATGTTTTACCATCCTTGTGAGAGGTTTCTCTCATGTCCCCGCATGGGAAGCTAGAGCTGACAGAGGGAGCTCATCCGTGTTCTCCCCGGATTCAAACGTCCAACCTGCCAGCACAAGAGTTTAACCCACTGAGCCATGGCAGCTAAATTGGTGTCAAGTTGCCTTAATTCTACAGTGTAGATGACACAGAATGGGCTTCTGTGAATGGAAAAAAGGGCAATTTTTACAATCTCCACCTTTCTCCTGCAGACACTAAACCTTCCGGATTACATTTACAGGATAGCAAATATGCCACAAAAGAAAGGAGGAATTTTATATTCACAGATGTCATGGACAGACCAAGGAGTTCCCTGTTAACAAATGGAAAAAAACTGGAAGCAACCCAGTATCAAAGCCCCCAGTGGAGCAATGGGTTAAACCCTTGTGCTAGCAGGAATGAAGACCGACAGGTCGGAGATTTGAATCTGGGAAGAGCATGGATGAGCTCTCTCTGTCAGCTCCAGCTCCCCATACGGGGACATGAGAGAAGTCTCCCACAAGGATGGTAAAACATCAAACATCTGGGTGTCCCTTCAGCAACCTCCTTGTAGAAAGCCAATTCTCTCACACCAGAAGTGACTTGCAGTTTCTCAAGTCACTCCTGAAACAAAACAACCCCCCCCCCCCAGAAAACCCAATATCATTTAATTTCTGTCTCTTAAAAATGCAATTAACACACTTGGATCAATGTAATTTCTCCATCGACATGGGATTCACTCTATTTATTTATCCAATCTGAATCCGCCTGCGTGTGATTTCCAGAAAGTTAAGCTACCCATTTTTATTTCCAAAATTTTGCAGCTGAAAGAAAAATAAATGTAATTTGCAGTGACAGGCTAAAAGCATTAACTTGTAGAATACGGATTTGCTTGGTTTCCTGAAACAGTACTCCAGAAATCCTCTGCGTAAATTGCTCCAGAAATCAGCAAATATACCAAAAGTGTACGATGACTGTTTCCAGGCATCCATAAAGCCATCTCCTTAGAGTGGCTTTTGGTTAAGTAGCAACGAAGCAGATGGTAAAACATGAAGAGCCAAGGAAATAAAACCAGAATTATTCTCAGGCAAACTGGGATCTATGCATACTTATTGGCCAGTTTGCAGACTTTGGAAAAAGTTACTTTTCTGACTGATAACTCCAGAATCTGGAGGATTTTAGGATTTTATACCAAAAGGAACTTTCTGCATCTCTGTTAGTATGTGTGAACAAAGTGGCCTGACTTTTGAAGACATTTCACTTATATAAGCGCAACCACTTTTGGAAATTGCAGACTTATTTCAATTGCAAAAATCAAAAATCAGATATACACCACAGAGCTTGAAATTTCTAGAGCAGTTGGAGCCTCACTGTCAAAAAGCACAATGCAAGAAGTCAAACAATGTGAAAATGTCTGGCTCTCCGACTATGCCAAGAATAACATGGGAAAATGTCAATTTTCAGCAAAGGCTCAAGAGGGCAGAACAGAGAAGGTCTTCCGTGGTTTTGCTACCTTGGCAGCTCCTTGTCTTTCTCCCATGGGAAGGATACGTTATCTGGAGAGCTACTCATCAGTCCTTGCAATCTACACATTTTCTCCCTTGCCCGCTGCTATCACTAAGTCTACAAAGACAGAAACATTTATTTAACATGACTGCCACTTGTAAAAGTTACAAAGGAATTCTGTGAATCCACTGGAGAACTAATCAAACCTGCAGTGAAGTCTCCTCTAAAGGTTTTTAAGCCGAGGTTGCATGGCCATCTGTTGGGGGTGCTTTGAGTGTGCATTCCTGCATAGCAGAATGGGGTTGGTCAAGATGGCCCTAGGGGTCTTTTCTAGCTCTATGATTTTATAATTCTTTTTCACCAGGCAAGTTGCTACCAGGATGGATAGGAGAGTAATACCCACAAATAAGACTTTTGCTCCTCATGAAATGTGTCTTCCATCCCCAAATTTCTAACAAGTGTCTTAAGACATGGAACCAAAAAGACATGAAGGGAATATGGAAACAGAAAATATAAGACTTCCAGATGTGAGCAATATGGTTTTTAATACCAATTTATTTATTTTTATTTTTTTATGTCAGGAGCAACTAGAGAAACTTCAAGTTGCTTCTGATGTGAGATAATTGACCGTGTGAAAGGATGTTGCCTAGGGGACACTCGGATGTTTTACCATCCTGTGGGAGGCTTCTCTCTCAGGCTTCTCTCATGTCTCCGCATGGGAAGCTGGAGCTGACAGATGGGAGCTCACCCCACTCTCTGGATTTGAACCGTCGACCTTTCAGTCAGCAGTTCTGTCAGCCACTGGGGGCTACTTATTATTGTAATTGGACTATGTGTTTTTAATATCTGTTCTAGTTTAATTCTAGTTAAATAATTTTCTGCTATGTTTCTAAATTGTATAGTTTTTAAAAGTTGTGAGTCACTTTGGATCTCCATTTCCAGAGATAAGGGCAGAGTATAAATAAATATAACAACAAACAGCAACAATTCACTCTCTGGAGTGCGAGAAAATTTGTGAAATGTAGGAAAAATTCAGAGTGGGAAAGAACTCTTATTTGAAGGAAAATCAGCCACAGGTTCCACCTCAGCTTTAATGTAGTTTTTCACTCACTCGTGTAAGCCAGGGTGCAGGTATCATTCCATCCAGTCACAAATGTGACGCCAGACATGGAAGAAGCTTGCACTCCCAGCACTCTCCTAAGAAACATACTATAAATGCAAATAGGTAAAATCAATAGTGCTCAGCCACCGGCAGAATGGACATGGTTAGTGAAACAGATTCTCCCTCTCCGTCTTCCTCTCACACACAGACACACCACTTCCAGAATCTGCTTCAGACAGTTGGGAGAACTAGAGTCTCAAATGGGAAATGATACAAGGTTGGAAAGAATATACAATCCCTTGGAAAATGATCCAAATTCTACCTCTGCCTGCCCCGCAAGCCATGCAACTACAGGATGCTGTTGATAAATAAACGTGAGAGCAAGATAGCCAAGCACACTGCTTTGAGACACATGAAAGGTGGGCTGCAAATCTTAAGTCAAAGCTTTCCATATGGTGTATCATGACACATTAATGTGTTGGCTGCAGTGTGTAGGTGTGTCACATGAACATAACAAGAAATGACAAAAATCTTAGAAATGTATATTATTATCTTACAAATAATTAAAAAAATAAAAGATTCTTATGAGATACGTCGTGTCCCCATATATTGTGTTATTATAACTTATGTATGTGCCTGTATCTCTTTTAAGGGGTTGCTTTAACCTCCAGTTTGCTAATAAAACTGAATTAAAGGTAAAGATTTCCCCTTGGTGTTAAGTCTAGACATGTCTGACTCTGGGGGGCGCTGCTCATCTCCATTTCTAAGTCAAAGAGCTGGCATTGTCCATAGACACTTCCAAGATCATGTGGCTGGCATGACTGCATGGAGCACCGTTAAATTCCCACAAAAGCAGTACCTACTGATCTACTCACATTTGCATGTTTTTGAACTGTTAGATTGGCAGAAGCTGGGGCTAACAGTGGGAGCCCACTCTACTCCCTGGTTTCAAACCACTGATCTTTCGGTCAGCAAGTTCAGCAGCTCAGCTGTTTAACCTGCTGTGCCAAAACTGAATTACTGTGTCCCAAAATGATCCATGTCTAAAAAACATGTCATCAACATGAAATGTTTGGAAAGCTCTGATCTAAGTAATAGACATAAACCTCTGGAGAGGATTGGAAGTTTGGAGATGAAGAAAAGGACCAGAAATGCCTCTGCATGAAAGAAGGCCTTCTTATGATACCTTATATATTGCCAAGAGTGGTGGCTAACTGGAGTTTTATCTAACAACATTTCTTTCGAAGGGCTGAATAAATAATTACAAAAACACGTGAATTCCAATTTGCTTTGTTTAAATGTGCTGGCCCGTTGACAACTTTGGGATGTCCTTGGCCTGTTTACATGGGCTAAATATAGCAGATCCATCTTGCAAGTGCTGCAAGGAGTCCGCATGATGTACGGCTGGATTCGCAGTCTTGCCGTGAATTCAGAAAAAAAAAGTAGAATTCACTCCAGAGCTTCCAGGAAGTTCTGATGTGATCCTGTTGTTTTGGATTGGGCTGTACCTGGCCTGATTCAGTATCCAAACATCCACCATACCCACCACTGTGCCACCAGCTAATACTCTGGATTATTTTAATAAGTGGAGATGCATCCCTTGCTGCAGACTATAGATTTCGTTTGCCAATATTCAAGGCTACAGGAGTTTGTAAAGCAAGCAACACAAACACATTACTGTTAATGCTTCAATTAGAGCTCTGCTCAATATTCACTCATCTTCATTTATAGTCACAACGTAAGATCTCTTTGGGGGAATGGAACAAAATGTCACATCAAAACATCAAAACCCTCAAAAAGCAACCTTTAAGATGCCGTTGTTGTTGATTTTTTTTTTTTGCTTGCAACTACCATTATTTTCTCTCCACTACTTCAACCCTATTTTAAGGATTTTTCCCTCTCTATTGAGAGTATTCTCAGCTAATTAAGGTTCACAGAGTAAATGGGATGACATCATAGTCAATCAAAATTGGCAACACAACACCTCTACTGAAAGCAAACAAATCCAACTCAGAGCTACGCTTCTTGTGTTTACTCGAAAAAAGCAATCCACTCTACTCATTTTCAATATTACACACACACACATATACAACTGCTAAAGGGGACTCTTTTTATGTCATTATTCAAGTCCTCCAAGGAAGCACCACCACGTCTCTTGGATGTCTGCTATTGATATTTGAAATGTCATTAAACAGCAGGTTCCAATATTGTTAACAAACTCGTTGACACTGATACCTAATGAATGTTTGGTCTGTTTGTTGTGGAAGTAACCGATTTTGAAGAAGCCCTCTGGTTATTGGAAGTCATTTCAAGAAACGTGTATGTCTATTAATATCAAAAATACATCAGTTGACAAACACAGAAGCATGCAAACTACAGCTGGACTTCTCCACAGTCCCTCTACTTATTTGATGGACATTACTCCTTATTTATATACCCCCTTAAAATCATATTACATAGGATTAATTTACACTGTAGAACAGTGGTTCTCAACCTTCCTAATGCCGCAACCCCTTGATACAGTTCTTCATGTTTGGTGACCTCCAATTATAACATTATTTTTGTTGCTACTTCATAACTGTAATTTTGCTACTGTGATGAATCGTAATGTAACTATCTGAGATGCAGGGTTTGTTTTCATTCACTGGACCAAATTTGTCACAAATACCCAACACACCCAAATTTGAATTCTGGTGGGGTTGGCCGGGGGTGGGTGGGTGGGTTGATTTTGTAGTTTGGGAGTTGTAGTTGCTAGGATTGATAGTTCACTTATAATCAAAGAGCATTCTGAACTTCACCAACGATGGAATCGAACCAAACTTGGCACACAGAACTCCTATGAACAACAGATAATACTGGAAGGATTTGGTGGGCGCTGACCTTGAATTTTGGAGTTGTAGTTCACCTACATCCAGAAAAAACTGTGGACTCAAATGATGATCTCGATCATACTTGGCACGAATACTCAATATGCCCAAATGTGAACACTGGTAAAGTTTGGCGAAAATAGAGCCTGACATTTGGGAGTTGTAGTTGCTGGGATTGATAGTTCACCTACAATCAAAGAGCATTCTGAGTCCCACCAACAATAGAATTGAGCCGAACTTCCCACATAGAACCCTCATGACCAACAGAAAATACTGTGTTTTCTAATGGTCTTTGGTGACCCCTGTGACACCCCCTTGTGATCCTCCCCAGGGTCCTGACCCCCAGGTTGAGAAACGCTTCTGTAGAATGACTGCAGTTCTGTAGCCTTCTCTGCCAGAAAATGCTGGTGCCTCACCAAACCACAACTCCTGAATTTTATAGCATCTATTCACAGCAAATGATTACACACACACACACACACACACACACACACACATATATATATATAAGGACTTTATTTATATCCCGCCATCATCTCCCCAAAAAGGGATTTGGAGCGGCTCACTTGAGGCCAAACCAGCAATACAGTACAGCAACATGAAATATAAACAGCAAAATAACATCATAGTAAAAATAAACCTATCAAATAAAATAAATAATACAAAATAACATAACAAAAATCAAACACAGTGGGCGGGCCAAATGTATGACATAAAATAATAATAAATAATAAATAAAACTTTATTTGTACCCCGCTACCATCTCCCCAAGGGACTCGGTGCAGCTTACATGAGGCCGAGCCCGCAATACAACAATAAAATAATAGCAACAGTAATACAACAATAAATAAAATGATAAAACTCTGGAGAGATAGCAATGAAAAGTGCAATTTGTAGGTAAGGAGCTTGTAGGGGACTGAACAGTGGAGTTAAACTTTCAATAGGGTGGGTGAAAGTGAAATATGGGGAGAAACAGTGTAGGTGGAACAACAAAAATGGAATATATGGTCACTCTCCAAAGTCACATTGGAAAAGCCAAGTCTTTAGATCTTTTTAAAAGGCTGCTAGGGTGGGGGCAAACATACATACATAGAAGTGAGTTTTTAGATAGATAGATTTATTTGTACAAAGATGCACGACTATAGAACTGCACAAGTGCATACTAGTGTCTACTACTTCAGCATTGCCACCAAGTGACTATTAAAAATAATAAAACAGAATCTTCCTAATTTAATACAAAGCCCTTTTATGGTTTGAATCCAGTGGTTGAAGATATTCTCAGCAGTACTCAAGCAGGCATTTGTTCAATTAGACAAAGGGCGAAGATACAAAACTAAGTGTGTAAGACTCTCAGACAAATGTTTCCAAAGCTTGAGAATGAGGATCAAAGTATTTACATATGTTCTATGCAGCAAGTTTTAATTTGCGTGCCTATGGCAAACTTGTGCGAATGTATACAAACTCGAGCTTAGAAAGAACTGGTGTGGATGAAGAGGAAGAGAGGGGACCTTTCAGGTTAAGCTTACTGTTTGCTCATAAAGATGGATGAATTCAGAGATACTGGCAGTAACAAACTTCTACTCCCCCTCCCCTTTTCTCTGTCTCTCTCTCTCCGAGATACAGATATATTCAGGTAAAAGAATTGATTCCTCCTTATTTAAAAGAAGATTGTGTTTCAAGTTGATGGATATAAGAACCCAACGCCAAATGTATGAGCAGGGAAACATAACAGGTAAGCATTCTTCACCGTTTTTGTGAGCTTCCACAAAAAGACACGAGCTGTTTAGAAGCTGGCAAAAGGTATAAACTGTCTGCATAGATTTGCACTTCATAAAGTAATCAGCTTGTGTTACTATTCCTTTGCTTCATCGGGTGATCTCAAGGAGGAAGCGAACTTACAGTTTCCTATATCTTTCTGTCACCTGAAAAAAATGTGAAAATTTCCCATCGATTTCTAAGATCGCCATGTGGATCCCTTCAACAAGGGAAGCTCCTATTCCATGCCAAAATTTGGCAAAAATGACTGAATTAATAAATAAATCTGTTATTAATTTAGCCTTTAGCAACTTCCATTTTTAGAATCATAGAGTTGGAAGGGACTTCATCGGCCATCCAGTCCAACCCCATTCTGCCAAGAAGCAGGGAAATTGCATTCAAAGCACCCCTGACAGATGGCCATCCAGCCTCTGTTTAAAAGCCTCCAAAGAAGGAGCCTCCACCACACTCGGGGGCAGAGAGTTCCACTGCTGAACAGCTCTCACAGTTAGGAAGTTCCTCTTCATGTGCAGGTGGAATCTCCTTTCCTGTAGTTTGAAGCCATTGTTCCACGTCCCAGTCTCCAAGGCAGCAGAAAACAAGCTTGCTCCCTCCTCCCTATGACTTCCTCCCACATATTTATACGTGGCTATCATGTATCCGCTCAAGACTTCATTTAAGACAATTCAAGCTACTCAAAACAAATGAACAAATAAGTCAGGTGTTGTGGATTTCAGGAGAAAAGCAGTCAAGATTTCCAAAGTCTGTGTACTAAAAGGGCGCAAGTTTAGCTGGGCGGAAAGACCTGTGGGAAAGTCTTAATTTAGGAGTCCAAAGTAACCATGTTGTGTTACAACGGACAGTTTGGTAGATCTGTCTACATTCAAGTGCTGTCACTTCGAACTCTGCAGTGGTTTATGGACAGCAACCCAATCACTGCTTTTCAAATTCTTTGGACAGTAAATAAAAAAGACTCGTCGTTTTAGCAATTTTATTTCCATTGCAAGAAGGTCTTCGAACATGTTCACAGAACATGTTCAACATAATTGACATGTGGCTGCTTTGCGTTCGCTGTATGAGTAAAAGCTTTTTCTGTGCATAAAAAATACTTCTGTGAAGAAAATGCTGTTTTGTAGCATCTTAGATTTGGAAGAGACCACAAGGGGCATCCTGTACAACCCACTCTGCAAAACAAGGACACCCAATCAAATCACTCTCAATAGAAGGGCATCCAGCCTCTGTTTAAAAACCATAAGAGGAGACTTAACTGCACTCCAAGGCAATATAGTCCACTGTTATGTACCCAACGAAGAATATCCTGCTTTCTATGCAAAACAATATCTGTAAATTGTGCCCAGAAGAGGTTGTAATTAAAGCATATGTGGCGGAATGAAAATCACATGTACTTCACATTTTACCAGTCCACACAATGTATTGCCAGAGAAAGAAAAATGATCAGTAAAGAACAAAGAGTTTACTTTTTGCAGTGCAAAGTAACATATATACAATCATATGAACAGTTGGATTGACTCACACAATATCTTTTGAGAGAAAGTCAAATGGTCTTTAGGTGTCCATGTGGAAGATCTTCTTCCAATAGCTCATGAAGCAAGAACTGTCTCTCTCTGCAAGCTTCTGCACAACTAAAGCCTTGATATGTAACTGTTGTCAAAATGCCCAGGCTCAGCTAGTTAGCCCAACCAATCAGCTTCATGCTTTGCATTTTTCAGTTAAGACACTCACCAACTGATTTTTTTTACATGGCCTAACATTATATTCCACCCTATCTCCCCGAAGGGCCATCTCTAGACCAACCCCTTGCCACAGAAACTGTGCATGCTTCTAAAAATGATTTATGCACTGCAGGCCACATTTTGCCAACTCCTGCCCCACATGATGCAAACATCTCAACAGCTTTGCTACCAGGGGTTCATCAGATCCCCTACCAACCACATTTATCAACCACCAGCATACCGAGACCATATGAGTCCAACAGCCATGATAAGTGGGAAACATCTCCCAAGCGCTTGTGAAGCTCAGTCAAATGGAACCATGATTAATGTAGCATAGGTATGACATGAGTCCACATGCGGAATTCGATGAAGCCGGATCTGTGAAAAGCCAGAGATTACTAGGATACCTTTTGACCTATCAGCAATATTCCCTAAAGGAAAGGCAGGCCAGCTGGGTAGTTCAGAACTGTGAAAAGCATTCTTTGAATGAGGAATTACAGGCAGAACACAGCTTTAATCATCTCAACTACTGGAGGCAGGAAGGGAGAGAAGGTGTCAGCTCCCCTGTTTAGAACTGACATTAATTCATCATAATGAATGCAAGAGGCCCAAAGCCTTAAGAAATAAAAATAATAATAAAGCCGATCATAAACGATCTACGGAAGGCTCTCTAACAACAAGAGAGCACGCATTCTTAGGGAGGGGGTTGGTTTACACTGGAAACATTTTCAAAATATTGTTTTAGCTGGGTGTAATAGCCCACTGTAAGATCTGACACACAGCAAACACAGGGCTTCAATTAAGCAGCTGGCAAGCAGCCAGGCACAGATAAAGGCTCGGCCGGTCACTCGCTAGACAATATATATATGGCTATTTTGGCAGCCCAAATCGAATGCGATAATTGAGCCATGACGTATTAAGAAGACACATGCTTTCAGTAGAAAAGCACTTCTGGAGTTCTCCAATGAGGTGGCACTTCTGATGGACCAAGGCACTCGAGGGCAGAAATAAGATGGGATTCAGCTGCGTGGATTTTGTTTCGGTAAACTGTTTGGAGTTGTGCGAGGACATCTGGGTGTACAAAGTGAAGTCAAAATGCTGCACACACATCCTGAAGTACCAGCAGTTCCCACATTTCTATACTACAAATTTAACTTCCTAGTTTACATCATTCCTGACAAAAGAATATTATTATTATTATTATTATTATTATTATTATTATTATTATTTCATAAGCTTCTATCCCGCCCTTCTCCCCACGAAGGGAACTCAGGGCGGCCTGGGGATAATAATAATAATAATGAATAATAATAAATAATAAAATAATAATGAATAATAATAAATCTTTGTTTATACCTTGCCGCCATCTCCCAGAAGGGACTTGGGGCGGCTCACAGAAACACTCCAAGTGCCGCATATAAACAGTAATACATAAGTATATATACAGTGGCATAAATATAAAAATGACAATGCACATAAAATCCCATGTAATAAAATGGTAATAATTGTAAAAATTATAAAATTTCCTAATAAGCATTTTATAAAAATGGATCACCATTGAGAGGTTTCTACATATGGGTGAAAGTTTATTTGTTTTTTGTATAGCAATGGCAGAAAATGTATTTTGCGCGCGCACACACAAACACACAGAAATTGGATTGGTGGGGAATCTTTGGGAAGTTTTCACAACAAAATAAAATGAAAAAAAATATGAAAAATTCACATATGCATTCATGATCTCATTCATTGGAGAGAAAAGTTCTGAAAGTATTCCTTCTCATATGAAAGAACAAAAAAAAAAGATTGTCAACATCAGTACATATGTGCATGTGAGTGCAAGACTTATTAACCTGGATCCACAGTCTATAGATTTATATGAATTGTATGTTATGGATTCAGAGAACATGGTTTATATGAGAAACACTCACGGCAATATTTTTTTTAATTGTGTTAAGTGTTTGGTTTGTCATTAAATCCAATATGTATTTACTGTGGCTTGGTATTAGTCCTATGCATACAAATTAAATGCATATTCTTTTTACTAATTGACATGTAGAATATGTATGTTTGCTCTCATACTCCAGATCGTAAGAGCTTTTCAGTGCATCTGTCGGCACTGATCTAAATGCTTAAGGCTGCAATATGAAGTGTTCCTGCCTTGACAGTAAACCTAATGAATCCAGTAGGACTTGCTTCTGAGTAAACATGCATAGGATTGCAGAATAACACCACCACTCAGAAATTAAATTCCCATGGCACTTATTTTCCATGGCATGAGTTACAGCAGGGGTGTCAAACTCATTTTAAATGAGGGCCACATAAGCTTTATATAGTTTGATTCAAAGGGCCTTTGAATCAAAGCATGGAGAATCTGTGGATACAGAGGGCCAACTACAATTCTTTTACATCGTGGTCGGTGCTCTTTAGTGTTTACTCAGTTTGGGACCGCAAATGTTAGTGAATGACAACTCCCATCATTTTTGATTATCCATCACGCGGAGTAGGGATAGTGAATGTTGCAACCTAGAAGCACTTATCCTTCTGTGGTTGGGGAAAGGTTAAAGGACACTTTAACCTCAGGCATCATATCCACAAGCCTTGCGTCTAAATTCAAGCTCCGCTATTGTGTCTTTGAAGACAGATCGGAAACTGAAATTGGTGCAAAGATCGACAGCCAGGCTACTAACTGGAGCTAGCTATAGGGAGCACACGATGCCCTTACTAATGCAGATCCATTGGCTGCAGATATGTTTCCGGTCCTAATTCAATGTGCAGGTTATTACCTATAAAGCCCTAAACAGTTCAGGCACAGTCTATCTTCGTGACCACATCCCCCCACCCCAATGAACCGACACAGACACTAAGATCTGCTGGGGAGGCCCTCCCCTCAGTCCTGCCACCATCACAAGTGTGGTTGGTGGGGATGAGGGAGAGTCCTTCTTGGTGGTGGCCCCCAGCTCTGAAACGTCCTCCCCAGGGACATTAAGCAAGTCCCCACACTGCCCTCCTTCTGTAGGGACCTGAAGACCTGGCTATTCAAACAAGCTTTGGAGAATACCTAGTCCCTAGCTGTTCCACACAATAGTTAAGCAGCCTTGCATTTTATCCCATGCTCTCGTCCCATGGTTACAGCCCTGCACTTATCCCATTCCCTTTTCCTATTGTTTACAGTCTGGCCACATCTACGGCAGTTTACCATCATTGGTTGATGAGTGCTATTTTAATTGAGTCTTAAGTTGTTTTATATGCCTATATGTTTTATTTAACTGTATTTTATATTGTGTTTTATTTTATGTGCTTTTTTGGCACCTTGTGCCGGGTGTAAGCCACCTCGAGTCCCTTCGGGGAGATGGTGGCAGGATAGAAAAATAAAGTTGTTGTTGTTGTTGTTGTTACTATTATTATTATCAGAGCAAACGGTAGCCTTCTGGGTGTTCCAGATGTTACTGTATCACATCAGCTCTAGTTGTTATGTCCAATAAGAAGAAATAGACATTGTAGTCCAGCATCTGGAGGGCCACATAAAATGACATCTCAGGCCGGATCCAATCTGCCAGCCTTGAATTTGACACATACAAGTAAACACCTAGCAGACATTTCAGTTTTCCTTTTTTGAGAAAATTCTGATGTTCACCCCAGACAACAAAACTCCAATATCATGAAAGGCAACAAAATCTTAATGAATCTATCTGTGATTCAAGCTGAGGTGTTTGTGGAATTTTCTGCCTCATGTGTCAAAATAATTTGGCTGGTTTTTGGTGCAACATACCTTGACATTGGGAGAGAGATGGGAATGCCACTTACCACTCAAATTATTATCTTGGGTTGCATCTGAACACACCTTTGTGTGACAAACTAAACAGCACTTTCACACAAATGCCAGGATCCTTTTCCTTCTTTTTTAATGAAAAACAAACTTAGAAGACCACTATTTTTATGTAGGGAGAAGTCTGCTTTACCGTGGCTTTCCATGTATTCAAGTTTCTTATTTCGTCCTTCCCCTCCTCCCCAAAATCCCAAACACATATTCACAAAGCAGGCTTAGGTGTAATACTGAGAGAGAAAATAAAGGTTTTCCCTTGACATTAAGTCTAGTCGTGTCTGACTCTGGGAGGTGGTGCTCATCTCCATTTCTAAACCAAAGAGCCAGCGTTGTCCGTAGACACCTCCAAGGTCATGTGGCCAGCATGACTGCATGGAGCGCCGTTACCTTCTCGCTGGAGTGGTACCTATTGATCTAGTCACATTTGCATGTTTTCAAACTGCTAGGTTGGAAGAAGCTGGGGCTGACAGTGGGAGCTCACCCCACTCTTGGTATTCAAACCTGCGAACTTTCAGTCGACAAGTTTAGCAGCTCAGCGGTTTAACCCACTGTGCCACCGGGGGCTCCAGAGAGATAAAAACAAAGTAAAATAAAGCAGACTCTCCTTGCTTCTCCTTCATTCAAAAAGGTACAGTCTCCTAAAGCTATTTCTCATCTCCGAAATGAATGTTCCTCATAACATTCATGCATACATAAGGTGTCATTACATACTCATAATATACACACATTTTTTTTTAAAAAATGAGGATATAGGATTATTCACGATTGGCTTAACTGTTCCTACGAAAACCCTGCACGCAACTCTTTATTTATTTTAAGCATTATCCTTAAAACAACACTGTGGCTCACACACAGAATAAATATATTAATTAAGTTGGCATTGAAAAAAATAGCTGCATGGGAAAGAAAACATCCCTCAGAGCTTTTATTTTGCATGCCGTTCTGAGAGCGCACTGTCTCTCCCTGCATGGTTTTATTAAATAATTCAGGGATACAATAATGAACAAATGTGCTAGATAAACACAGGGCTTTAAGTTAACACCAAATAGTTATGTAAAGACTCCCTGTTATTGGGATTAGTACAATTTGCCTGCTGAGATGGATGAGTTTCCTTCTGGAATATGAAGTATGGAGATGCTGATGCGCACATCCCAACAACCAATTTAATGCAAAATAGGCTATAAAGTAAGCGTGTTCACTATGTAAAAGGCATTTTAAGCATTTGCTGTAGTTTCTAAAGGATTCCCGTGTGGACTACAAATAGGATATATTGCAAATGATCTGGGAAAGGAACTGAGGGGAGGACACCATCATTGAAAAGAAAAAAAATTGCTGACCAGTCACTGAACTTCTCTAACATGATATAAAGCTCATAGGGTGTGTCTATACTGTAGAATTAATTCAGTTTGACACCACTTTCAATGCCATGGCTCAAGGCTATGGAACCATGGAAAGTGTAGTTTTGCAAGTTCTCTATCTTTCTCTGCCAACGTGTGTTCCTGCTTTTAAAAAGGTAAAGGTTTCCCCTCGATGTTAAGTCTAGTCGTGTCCAACTCTGAGGGTGGTACCCATCTCCATTTCTAAGCCGAAAAGCTGGTGTTGTCCATAGACACCTCCAAGGTCATGTGGCCAGCATGATTGCATGGAGTGCCATTACGTTCCCACCAAAAACAGTGCCAATTGTGATCTACTCACATTTGCATGTTTTCAAACTGCTAGGCTGACAGAAGCTGGGACTAACAGGCGGGAGCTCACCCTGCTCCCCGGATTCAAACTGCTGACTTTTTGGTCAGCAAGTTCAGCAGCTCAGTGGCTTAACCCACTGTGCCACTGGGGGCTCCATGTGCCTTCCTGCTGTACCAAACCATAAATCCCATGTTTCCATAGCATGGAACCATGGCAGTGAGAGGAGTGTCAAACTGCATGAATTTTATAATAGAGATGTACCCTCTGTATGTTGCAGAAAATGTATGATATGTGACTATGAAAGTCAGGCCATTCCAGTAATATTTAAAAATGCCAGGCAGTCACCAGTTCACAGAGGATGAATTCCGATGTATTGTGGCAGAACAAGCAAGTGTGCTGTTATGCGCTGCCCTAATGCTCCCACTTTTCTCCTGCCAGTGGAAATAACAAAACATACAACAGGTTTCTGTTTTTTGTTTGGTTTGTGGGGCGAAAACCAGGAAGCCTGGCATTCTTTTCTCCAGATAAGTCAAAGCCATAAAGCTTATAACAATGGCATTTTGACAGCTATCTGGGAATTCTAAACTTCAACATCCCCCCCCCCCCAAAAAAAAGCCACTGTTCCAAGGTTTAGTCGTAGGACACGGTTTGATCTTGGCTTACGACTGTGGCTTCTCAGGAAAGAGACAACTCAGAGTCCTCAGTCTGTACATTGTGATAAACTGTGAGCAGAAGGTCTGCAGCTAACTCTTCCAAACCTTTCCTGTCCCACCACTCTTTCACACAGTAGCACTCACCTCCCTATGCCACACACATGAGTTAACTTCTATCTCAGCTATTCTATGCAGAAAAAAATAGGAACGCATCAAAACAGGAACTTTTTGTCCAAAAAAAAAGTAAGGTTCATATTTGGGTGGGATGGAGTCCTATGCAGAATGGCTTCATTCATATTATGCTGCATATACAATAGAGGAAAACATGCATGTTCACTCTTCCACTATGCAGAGAGATCTGTCAAGTATATAAACATATGGCACCCATTCCCAAATCTCAAAGTAGGAAAAGTATTACTGAGTGAGAATAGGGGAACTACACTACAGTGGAACCTCGACTTACGAGCGTCCTTACTTAAGAGCATTGTGAGTTAGGCGCCATCGCTTAGCCCAGGTTTCACTTTGACATATAAGCAGTATTTTGAGCTAAGAGCTAGGGAGTACTAGCGTGAAAGTACAGCACTAAGGGAGAAAGCTTTGCACCTCGTGCTCTTCTCTGCTTCGGGAGATTGCTGTCTGCTCTTGTCTACTTTGAGGAACTTTGAGTTGGTGGATTTTGTGTGGTTTTTATTCCTGGAATGTTTTGCTTCATGAAGAGAGAGAAGGAGGGAGAGAGAGCAAGAGAGTGAGGGAGGCTGGAATGAGTCCAGTATGAAGAAAACAATGCTTCTGCCTCTTCACTTTGTGCTTCCTTGACACAACTTTGTGCTTCTGCAATTATGTCAAAACTTTGTGCTTCTACCATTATGCCACAACTTTGTGCTTCTACAATTATGCCACAACTTTGTGCTTCTACCATTTTAAAGTCGATCTTTCTTTCTTTATTGTTCCATGTGAATGTACAGGTTTTGCCATGCTGTTATACTGGCCAGCACACATTTTGTTGCCTCAAATGTGCATCCTTGCCACAACTTTGTGCTTCTACCATTTTCAAGTCGATCTTTTTTTTTTTGTTTCATGTGAATGTACAGTACATTTTCTTACTTAAAAATGAGTAACAAAAATAGGAGGGGGGGGGGGTTCAGGGGTGAATAGATTAAAAGCATTTCAATGGGAAAATTCACTTTGCGTTAAGAGGAGCCCCAGGTGAGGCAGGACTGCTGACCTAAAAGTCAGCAGTTCAAATCTGGGGAGTTTGAATCTGGGGGGTGTCAGCTCCAGCTTCCCATGCAGGGACATGAGAGAAGCCTCCCACAGGATGGTAAAACATCTGGGCATCTCCTGGGCAACATCCTTGCAGACAGCCAATTCTCTCACACTAGACGCGACTTGCAGTTTCTCAAATCACTCCTGACATTAAAAAAAGCTTCTATGCTCAGATTCTTAAATATTCCTTTCCAACTCAAACATGATTCAAATCAATAACATTGGTATCTTATAAAAATCCAGCAGAAACAATCCTGACTGAGGACTTGGTGGACAGCAACCAAAAAGGCAGATGTTTGTGATGCTACCTAAGATGAATGTCATGCTCCATTCACTGAGTTCAAGCAGCTTCCATTTCAAAGCCTAGATCAGAGGCACACAGAAACCATGGCAAACCTATTTACTTTCTTGGCACTCAAGTCCACACAAAAGCTGCTAAATGAACAAAGACAGAAAGGAACATCTTCTACGGTCAACAGAGGCCAGAACAGCTGAGTCTCAACACGGCATCAGATTAAATCCCGTTTTTCTCCGGTTTCCTTGAGGAAACAGAGAGTGTATGCAACAGCTGGCTGTGGTGAAAGGGGTGGGGTGGGGAAACCCACATCTTCTAATCTTGGTGTGGAAACAGAATAAACTGCTGCCAGGGCCTACAAAGTTAATGGGAAAGGGCCAAGTGCTATTACGCCAGATAAAATAGCCACAAATTGCTATGGAGACTATGGTAAAAGCGTAAAGGTTTTCCCCTAACATTAAGTCCAGTCGTGTCCGACCCTGAGGGTTGTGCTCATCTCCATTTCTAAGCCGAAGAGCCGGCGTTATCCGTAGACACCTCCAAGGTCATGGAGACTATGTTATGTTAGAAATTTACCTGTAATGGAAATGTTTTTATTCTTTGTATGAGTTTGGTAATAATTTTTGTAGTTTTTTGTCTTGAATGTTCTGCACATTTTACAGCTCTTTGGCCCCATCTATACTGCCATATAATGCCGTTTGGAACTTCATTATATGGTCAGTGTCGACTCATAAAACTGCAATATATGAGTGGACACTGAGCATATAATGCCACTTCAAAGGTGTGTATGGGACCTTAGCCATGGCCTTTGGTTAGCACAATAAGCATATTGATTTATTATCAGAAATATATGAAAAGGAAAAGGAAAGACTTAATATGAACCAGGAAGCCTATGACTTGTTGTATGAAGAGGATGATTGTTGCTGTGAGTTTTCCAGGCTGTATGACCATGTTCCAGAAGCATTCTGCAGAAATGTCTACCGTATAACATGCAGCTGTGGACAAGTCTACATAAGGACCACCAAACGCTGTGTCCAAACACGAATCAAGGAATATGAAAGGCACTGCAGACTAATTCAGCTAGAGAACTCAGCCACAGAAGAGAACCTGATGAACCAACCTGGACACAACATATTATTTGAGAACACAGAAATGCTGGACCACTCTAACAACTAACATGCCAGACTACACTGAGAAGCCATTGAAATCCACAAGTATGTGAACAATTTCAACATAAAGGAGGAAACCAGGAAAATGAACAAAAACTGTATTTAAAAAAACTCTAAAATCTGGATAGAAAATAAAGAGCAACACTCAGAAAACAGAGGAATTCCAGATAGGAAACAATCAAGGCCAGCTAACACCTCCCAACAAAGTATTCCCTCAGGTAAGAAGCAGCCAGGCTTTGAAGCTGCAAGGCCATTCAATGCTAATCAAGGTGGCCAATTGCAACATTTACACTTGCCTCCAACAGACAAGAGTTCTTTCTCCCACCCTGGACATTCCATAGATATATAAACCTCATTTTCCTAGTTTCTAACAGACCTCACAACGTCTGAGGWCGTCTGCCATAGATGTGGATGAAACATCAGGAGAGAATGCTTCTGGAACATTGCCTTACARCCCGTAAAACTCACAGCAACCCAGTGATTCTGGCCATGAAAACCTTTGACAACACAAGAGGATGATATTTAGACGATTTAACCACATAGCTAGGYATACTCAGAGCAGGATAAATATTGTCTTYTTCCTCTAGTTTGGAAATGTCCAGGGGAAAAAGGGACATTGGGAAGGCACACTTTTGCAGACAGTGATAAATAAAAGCTTTCTGTAAAGAGCAGTGGAGTTAGATAGAGCAAACGGAGGGCRATGAATGACTGTCAACATTATACACTAATGGTTATTTTTAACTCGTCCTTGCTGTGTTGTTTGGACTTCGCAGCTGCAACTCTTACAGTCAATATTTGAGCCAATTCACACTGGGAGCAACAGGTTATTTTAACACCTCCCCTTCAGAAGCAGACACAACGGTAACTTTAGTACCCTCACTGTTTACAAAGTGGGATTTCTCGCAGCTCGTCTGTCAATTATAAAATTACTCAGTCAATTACAAAAAATTACAGAGCATAATTGATTTAATTGATAAATTAATCAGCACTTCAGTCAAAGACTAACCACTCCTCTTAATCGTAGCTAGATGAACCAAGTCGGATGCAGTATTTGTGAAAAGCAGGCCTCTTGTTAATACACAAACAGATCATTTTCTTCCCCATGTGAAATCGGATGAAAAAGTAAAAATTCCAACCAATTCAAGAGGAAAGAAGTCGTACCAAACAAGAACATAAAAAATAAAGAAGAGCGAAATAAACAGACATGAGCATTACACTAGCAACACAATTTTTGTTCCTGGGTTATATATGTAATTTCCTAATTGGTTCTATCATAAAGACATAGAAAAAGTTTATTAAACTACAAAAACTTTGTTTTTGTGGGACACCCTGCAGCACATTTTGCTGTACTTTTTCTCCTCGAGTCTCAACCAATTCAACATAGTTTGTGGCAGCCACAAAAATGAAGTTTCTACTTTCAAAGGAAGTGCCACACTATTAAACACAAAATAACACTTTCAAACCAGGAACAGAAATTTTTTCACGTTT
Source organism: Anolis sagrei ordinatus (assembly GCF_025583915.1). Classification (NCBI taxonomy): domain Eukaryota; kingdom Metazoa; phylum Chordata; class Lepidosauria; order Squamata; family Anolidae; genus Anolis; species Anolis sagrei. The sequence goes on along the minus strand of NW_026844366.1, from coordinate 162,155,444 downwards.
TGTTACATTATGTAACAGAAACTATATGTAATACTCAAAGCAAACATTCAAATCTTACATTTTTATATACTGTTTCTATCATTTGTTTGGACTAGTAAAAGGTAAAGGTTTCCCCTTGACATTAAGTCTAGTTGTGCCCGACTCTGGAAGTTGGTGCTCATCTCCATTTCTAAGCCGAAGAGTCAGCGTTGTTCATAGACACCTCCTAGGTCATGTGGCCAGCATGACTGCATGGAGTACCGTTACTTTCCCGGAGAAGTGGTACCTATTGATCTACTCACATCTGCATGTTTTCGAACTACTAGTTTGGCAGAAGCTAGGGCTAACCACGGGAGCTCACCCTGCTCCACGGATTTGAACTGCCAACCTTTCAGTCAGCAAGTTCAGCAGCTCAGCAATTTAACCTGCTGCGCCACCAGTAATTCCATAGTTTGGACTGTGTTTATTCATTTATTAGTTGCACTTGGATGTCTCTCTACCACTGCCAGGCATTTCAACTTAACAAATCAATGTATAGACAGTGTTGTTTAACGCAGTGTTTTCTCGGGATTTCTGACATATGGGACCAGCATTTTTTCAACCACTGCGCCAGTGACTGGCACTGCATTTGTGCCTATTTAGTACAATTGTTTCTTTCATTCCTAGAAATTTACTGAGGACAGGCATCCAATAGTTTAGGGACCAGCAAAGGTTTGAGGACCACCTTTTTCAGTAGTGCTTAGATTGTTAGACTAGGACTAGTCACTATCTCTCAGTCTAGTCTATCTTACAGTCTACCCAGTGGCGCAATAGATTAAATCCTTGTGTCGGCAGGATTGGCCAGTGGTTTGAATCTGGGAAGAGTGTGGATGAGATCCCTCTATTAGCTCCAGCTCCCCATGCAAGAACATGAGAGAAGCCTCCCACAAGGATGGTAAAACATGAAAACATCCAGGCATCCCCTGGGCAACGTCCTTGCAGATGGTCAATTCTCTCACACCAGAAGGGACTTGCAGTTTCTCAAGTCACTCTTGACTTGCGGTTTCTCAAGTCACCCCCCCCCCCAAAAAAATACAGGATTGCTATGAAGAGGAACAAGGGGAGAAACTATGGATCCTGCCTAGAGAGTCTTGAAGGACACACTGGATATAAGCATAAACTTATAGGGAAGGGATTATTTAATTTCAGAGAACAGTTGTCTCTTTGAAGGCATCTTCAGTTCATCCAGTTTAAGTCCAGTCGAAAAGCGAATAACTATCAAAAGAGAGCCACCATGATGCTGTGATTTGAGTTCAACTCTGATCAGTCACAGAAACCCTTTGGGTCAGTCTCCAGGGGTAGGTAAGACCATTGAGAAAATCTTGCCATGAATACCTCATGATCCGTTCACCTTAAGATCACCACAAGAATTTGAAGGCACATAACTGTCTGGAACTTTTCCTATCAACACTGAACAATAGATTGGGAAGACTCATAGAGGTGCAACTACACCCTAGAATTGAAGCAGTTTGATACCTCTTGAATTGAATTGAAGCAGTTTGATACTGCTATAGCTCAATGCTGTGAAACCATGGGAGTTGTAGTTTTACAAGATCAATCACTTTCTCTGCTTCACCAAACTTACAAAGCCCAGAATTGAGCCACAGCAGTTAAAGTGGTATCGAACTGCATTAATCCTACAGTGTAGATGCTTCCCTGCTCACTACTGGGAAATGTATTGCATTCCCAATTAAGATGCAAGTAATTGCTTCTAAATCTGTCTGCAGAGCCACAATTAGCAAATGAAATTCAATGCAAATCTGTGTCCTCTTGTTTGCTGATGCACTGGAGGGAGGGGTGTTAATGTCTGAGTGGGCTGCAAATACTAGGACGGCTTCCCTCGCAGGCTCCTGATACACAGAATAATAACATTGTTCTTCCCTGCAGGGTTGCTGTAGCGGCTACAGAAACAACACACAGCAGACCCTTTGGGGGCCGAAGTGCAAAACAGTGCACGGCATTCTTCCCGAGCCCATCTGCCTTCCTCGTGTCTGACGTTCAGCCTACCCAGGAATGCATTTGTCAGCCACTGCTGTATAAAATGATTATGTAAGACTCCAGCTATTACTGAAAATTCAACATCTATTTTAGATTAAATATAACGTAACCGCTAAAGAAACAAGGCGGTGCGTCAGCCTAATTCTGCATTACAATTCTGCCTGAAGGTGATACAAGTAAACGGCAGTCCTTTAATGCTCTAATATCAAACATTTTTCAACCTTCTGCTGACTGAAACAGCATGGAATATAAACAATTTAAGGCCATAATCCCCCTCCCTCCCTCTCCGGTTAGGTACATAGCATTTGATCTACATGCCGTGTTAAAACTCCACAGAGCTTTGTTTATTTGGTCATGAGGACTAGGAAGGCAACTGATAACCTAATGCATACAATTTAATAAATGATGGGCTCCATTAGACTATGCTATCTGTCTCCCTCACACAAATGTGTTTGAATCTCAGGTTCAAATATTTCATGCAATCAGACTAGTCCTCTTCTCATTTTCTCTGTTAGTATCACAGTAAAATGGATAGCCTTGATTTTCCGGGCCTGACAAAATACACTTGGGCCTCCATATTGGCAGGTTTAATTATTCATGGATTTGATTAATAAATACAATAGTAAGGAGATTTGGGGAGTCATGGTAAAAAAGAAGAAAAAAATATGTGACTTCCCATATACTATTCCACAATTATTCCCATGCCTAACCACAGTCTCCCAAAGCAGTTTCTCTACTCCAAACTCAAGAACGGAAAACGGAATGTTGGAGGACAGAAAGAGATATTTAAATACGGGCTCAAAGCCAACATTAAAAACTCTGGCATAGACACCGAGAACAGGTAAGCTCTGGCCTTTGAGTACTCCAGCTGGAGGTGAGCTGTGACCAGCAGTGCTGTAGAATTTGAAGAGGCATGAATAGAGGGCAAAAGAGAGAAACGTGCCAAGAGGAAGGCGTGTCAAGCCAACCCCGACCGGGACTGCCTTCCACCTGGAAAGCAATGCCCTCACAGCGGGATAAGGTGCAGATCAAGAATAAGGCTACACGGTCACCTACAGACCCACCACCAGTACACTGATTTTGGAAGACTATCCTACTTGGACAACGAGGTTGTGTCAGGAGTGACTTGAGAAACTGCAAGTTGCTTCTGGTGTGAGAGAATTGGACGTCTGCAAGGACATTGCCCAGGGGACACCCGGATATTTTGATGTGTTACCATCCTTGTGGAAAGCTTCTCTCATGTCCCCGCATGAGGAGCTGGAGCTGATAGAGGGAGCTCATCCGCGCTCTCCCCGGATTTGAACCTGCGACCTGTCGGTCTTCTGTCCTGCCGGCACAGGGGTTTAACCCACTGCACCACCGGGGGCTCTATCGGCTAAGTAATTAAGTAAGATCCCCATGTTATGGAGGATTGCTTAGGCATATTCTAGGGCAGGGGTCCTCAAACTAAGGCCCCGGGGCCGGATACGGCCCTCCAAGGTCATTTACCCGGCCCTCACTCAGGGTCAGCCTAAGCCTGAAACTACTTGAAAGCACACAACAACAGCAGCAGCAACAACAACAATCCTATCTCATTAGCCAAAAGCAGGCCCACACTTCCCATTGAAATACTAATAAGTTTATATTTGTTAAAATTGTTCTTCATTTTAATTATTGTATTGTTTCTAAGTATTTTTTCCACTACAAATAAGATATATATAGTGTGCATAGGAATTCATTCATATTTTTTTCAAATTATAAATCTGGCCCTCCAACAGTTTTAGGGACAGTGATCTGGCCCTCTGTTTAAAAAGTTTGAGGTTCCCTGTTCTAGGGAATGGGTACCCTATGAAAAAAGTGCTAGCTTTTCCCGGCTGGATCTACACTGCCAAATAATGCATTATATGGCAGTATAGATCCGGCCTCTTATTGTCCTAAAACAGATGTGCAAAGAAGACAGACTAGGTTCTACTCATGAGCTCAGATGGTATGATGACTGTGGGGCTACAACTCCCACAATCCTCATACCATCTAGTGCAGTGTTTCTCAACCTTTCTAATGCCGCGACCCCTTAATACAGTCCCTCATGTTGTGGTGACCCCCAGCTATAACCATTTTCCTTGCTACTCTATAACTGTAATTTTGCTCCTGTTATGAATTGTCATGTTATGAATCATCATGTAAATATCTGATGTGCAAGATGTATTTTCATTCACTGGACCAAATTTGGCACCAATACCCAATACACCCAAATTTAAATTCTGGTGGAGTCGAGTGGGGGGGGGGATTGATTTTGTCATTTGGGAATTGTAGTTGCTGGGATTTAGAGTTAACCTACAATCAAAGAGAATTCTGAACTCCACCAATGATGGAAGTGAACCAAACTTGGCACACAGAACTCCTATGACCAACAGAAAGTACTTGAATGGTTTGGTGGGCCTTGACCTTGAGTTGTAGTTTACCTACATCCAGAGAGCACTGTGGACTCAAACAATGATGGATCTGGACCAAACTTGGCATAAATACTCAATATGACCAAATGTGAACTTTGGTGGAGTTTGAGGAAAATAGACCTTGACATTTGGGAGTTGTAGTTGCTGGGATTTATAGTTCACCTACAATCAAATAGCATTCAGAACCTCACCAGCAAGAGAATTGGGCCAAACTTCCAACACAGAACCCCCATAACTAACAGAAAATATTGTGTTTTCTGATGGTCTTTGGTGACCATTCTGATACCCCCTCACGACCCCCCCCCCCCCCCGGGTCCCGACCCTCAAATTGAGAAACACTGATCTAGGGGATCCCGGAAGTAACAGAGTAAAAATAAAAAGTAACTTGCCCAAGCAATGACTACTGTAACAATTGGTAGATTTGTTCCAGTAGAATCAGCCAGGATTTCCAACTCCCAGCAGCTTAACAATAGCAACAGAGAAACAACTCCCTTCTTACCACTCCTCTAAATGATAGGGTTGAAATGAAGTAAAGCTTGGGGTAACCAAAAGTAGATTTTTCTGTGGGAAGACTGTGGGCTCCGTTCCATTACAGTTATTCAGAGCAAACCCCTGAGATCATAATTCTTAACTCCACAGGTATTTATTTTGCACCAGGCAATTGATCTTGAGGTTCTAGTTAAGTACAAAACACACAAAGAACTGCCAAGCCTTCCCTAGAATTGTTAGATGATTCTGAAGAAACCTGGGAAAGATTCATTGGAGCTGAGCTAGTTCCTTAAACTCAGTGGAAGAAAATCTGAATGACAAACCAAAGCTCCTACATGCAATCCATGGCATCTACAGGTAAAAAAGCTAAGTCTAGTCATGTCTGACTCTGGGGGGTGGTGCTCATCTCCATTTCTAAGCCAAAGAGCCGGTGTTATTGTATGTGTTTTTATGGTTGGAAACCGGGCTGAGTCCCTCTTATGAGGTGAGAAGCTCGGTATATAAAACTTTGAAATAAATAAATAATAAATAAATTATTCATAGACATCTCTAAGGTCATGTGGCTGGTATGACTACATGGAGCACTGTTACCTTCCCGCTGGAGCGGTACTTATTGAACTACTCACATTTGCATGTTTTCGAACTACTATGTTGGTAGAAGCTGGGTATAACAGCAAGAGCTCACCCTGCTCCCCGAATTCAAATCACAACTTTTCAGTGAGCACATTCAGCAGCTTAGTGGTTTAACCCATTGTGCCACCAGGAGGCCTGGCAACTACAGGTAGGACTGGGAAAAAATACTATTTCTTATACTCTGGGGAGCCATTGACAGCCATTCTTTATCAGCTTTTCCTAATTTGAGGTCCTCCATATATTCTAGGTTGGCATTCCTATAATCCACAACCAGTTGCCATCCTGTCTGAGACTATTTAGAAAGGTTGTTGTAGAAAATACTTAACTTGGGTGGACCAAAGGATCTAGTTCAACGTAAGATAGTTTCCTGATTTTCAGGAATGCTTGGCCACCATTCCTTCACCATAGACCCCAAATCCAAGGAACTCCATGATCCTTGAAAAATAGTAATACACTTTATAATAATAATACACTTTAATTATATGCTGCTTTGTCTCCCTGGAAGGACTCAGGGCGAATTACAATACACATATGAGGCAAACATTCAATGCCTTTTATACACAATGAACAACAACATACAACACAGACAAAGGTAAAGGCCTTCCCCCTTTTTTCCATCTCCGGCGACTGGAGGCGATGCGGAGGTGCTCTTGTTCCATTTTTCCATGCCAAGGAGCCTGTTGTCCATAGACATCACCGATTGTGTTGCCAGCATGCCTGCATATCTGCATCAGGCACTCTTTTTCCTTCTCACCAAGGTGGTACCTATATATTGCATGCTTTCGAACTGCTAGGTTGACAGAAGCTAGTGCTGACTGTTGGGAGCTTACCCTGACTCATGGCTTCAAACTGCCAACCTTCTGGTCAGCAGTATGTCTGCAGCTAGCAGTTTAACCCATTGTGCTACTGTGACCCCATGAATTAAATAGTTTATTCTATCCCAAGGAAAAAAAATTAAGAGGCATTTCACAAATCACGAACAGACTGAGATTTATAAATATTACAAACTGAGCATTGTAAAATAGTCATAATGGATTTGCAAACCCCAATGAATGTATTTCTGCATCTCTTGAGATGGTTGTAAGAACAACCCTTCCCTTAAAAAGCCTTTATTTGTAACAGGGGTTTTGGAGCATGGGAATCCACATTAAACAATGTGTACACTTCAAAATGTATCCTTATCCAAATTATGAAAAATATGTGCAAACACACTTTAAGTCAGTGGGATGCCAAAGTTTTTTTTAAAAAAAATGTGTAAATTAATGGAAACATTAGGGAGAAAATATACAAAACAAGGGTGGGAGGAAGGAGCAAGGAATATTTGGATACATGCAACCAAACCAAGAAAGAAAAGAACTATGCAGAGTCCCAATCAAAAAAGAAAAAAGAGGGGAATTCCTCACTTGTAGCCTATTTTATCTAACCCCCTAAATTCTGGTTAAGTAGGATTCACTTGGATGCATTATTCTGATCCTGCCTATTCAACTCAGCCAAGCCCCAAGGCATTTTAATTTGGCTGCTTCAATCCGCAGGCCAAGGCTGTTGAATTGTCATTCAATCAGATAGGATGAAGTGAAAGTCTTTGGCGTTTTGTGTAATTGAAATTCACCAAGAATGGAGTGTTTGAGAAGGAGAGGTGGGGGAGTACAGGGATATTAAAACCTGCTGCGACTTTGTATCTTCAGTGATACGGTTTGCTTAGTTCGGGTTTTTGAAAGTCAGCGAATAACGCTCCCATGAATGTAAGTCTAGGAAAAGAAACCAGGATAGGGGCAGTGGGAGAGGTATTCTTAGGCTGAGAGAATATTTCTTGCAATTGTTTCTTACTGGGAAGAATTGACAACATACTATCACAATGTTTGCAACCCAAGAAAAGCCAGCATTTGCCTTTGGGGGAGGTGGCTTAGGCCCTATCTACACTAACTATTTGATACATTTTGAAGCTAGCTTCTAAATGTGGTGGTCAGACAACAAACTCCTACCAAAAGTGCAAAATAACAACAACAATAACAACAACAACAACAACTTTATTTTTATATCCCGCCAGCACTTTCCCGAAGGGACTCAGGGTGGCTTACAGGGGGACCAAGTCCAACATAAACAAAGTAAACAACTAAGGCAAAATTAAAATAATAATAGAAACACTGTAATTAAGACAATAAAACCAACAAATTATAAAAGCATCATAGAAATGAATCAAAAACCAGTGACCAGGACTATGATTGGCATGAACAGATTAGATTAGATAAGATAAGGCAAGAGCTTGTGCAAAACACAGATTATGAAGTTGGGAACTGGGATAAAGTGCTGAATAAACTTAATAAGTTAGGGATGGGCAGACCTGATCAGGAACTAAAACCATCATTAAAATGTCCACTGGAACATCCAGGTCCCTATGGAAGAAGGATATAGTGGGGGCTAATCTAATCACCCTGGGGAGGGAGTTCCAGAGCCGGGGGCCACCATCGAGAAGGACCTCTCCTTCGTCCCCACCAATCGTGCTTGAGACGGTGGCGGGAGCAAGAGGAGGGCCTCCCCGACAGATCTTAAGAGTCTGTGCTGGTTCGTAGAGGAAGATGCGGTTGCGAAGATAGGCAGGACTCGAACTGTTTAGGGCTTTGTAGGTAATAACCTCCACCTTAAATTGGGACTGGAAACTTATCAGCACCAGTGGATCTGCTTTAGCAGAGGTGTTGTCCATTCCCTATAACTAGCTCCAGTTAGCAACCAGCCTGTCAACCTTTGCACCAGTTGCAGTCTTCAAAGGCAGCCCCACGTAGAGTGCATTGCAGTAATCTAATCTACATGTAACCAGGGTGTGGACCACTGTGGCCAAGTCAGACTTGCACATGAGAGCTCTGTGGTTTGTGCAATCACTATCTGGGTCACCAACCAGCTCCAGGATTATGTAATCACCTGCATTTCTTTAATACTTTCATTAAAACTGCATTATATGGTCAGTGTAGATTAGGTCTTGCTCTGCCTATTCTTTTGATAACACTATCATCCTGCAGCACATTTTGCTATAATTTTTCAATGAATAACTCATAAAGTCTCAGCCAATTCAACAAAGTTTCTGGTAGCCACAAAAATGAAGTTTCTGGAGTATAACAACTTTCAAAGAATATACCACACAATTAAACAGAAATAACACTTTCAAACTAGAGACAGAAACATTTTTAAATTTTGTTGCATAGTGTAATAGATATTACACAAATAGTCAAGCGATTCTAGCTCTTCTTTAAACTGTAACATTGGACAAGCCGTGAGCTTGAGACTGCGCACATCTCTATCCTTCAATCACTCTGATTCTGCATTTGTGGGGCGGAGGCAGGTCGGAAAAAGAGATTCAATGCTGGATGCTCTCTCCGCCCCTCCCCCCTTTTGCCTGGGGGTTTTATTTCGGCAACAAAGACTTCAGCTCCCTCGCTTTTCCTTTTAGAGCGAAAGAAAGCTGGAAATCAGTCAAGCAAGGCCTCGGCAGCACAGGGGGCTCCCAACCACATAAATCAAAGAGGGTTTTGTGCACTCATGAGATTGCCCCTTTAGTGTACATATCCTACTTTCCTACCGTAGACCGCAATCCTTCTGAATGTCAGCCTCCTATGAGATTGAGAAGCTGGGCGGGAAGGAGAGAGGCTGCCGATGATCAGTCACTTAATCAAAACCACCAAAAAGCGTAGGAGCATCCCAAGTCAGAAGCCAACAGCAGAGAAATAAGACTTTTCCCTTGTTGTTACAGGAATTCATGCCTTTAGCCATCTATTCTGCCCTGACCTGGTCTGAATTCAACAAACAAAAAAGATAAATCTCCCCTCCGTTACACACTTAAGATTACAGGTGGGGAGAAAGAGCAAAAAAAGTGTAAAAAATAAAATGTGTTGCAAATGCATGGGATAATCTTTTTATTTAGGCAGCCAGGCAGTCTGCAAATTAATCTGCCTCGGTAAAAGAATGCCTTTGAATCCAATAGATTCCCCAGGAAAGGCTTACATATTTTCTTTCCTTCTCAGCAATTTCATTGGCACTTAAGCAGTGTTAAATCTAGGCTGCTTTGGAGAAGGATAACCATGTCTCAGAAACTTGGTAGGATAGCATTATAAAGCTATCATTGCCTAATATCCTCCCATTAACCAAGCCCCATGTATCACTGTCATAACTGTGCATTCCTTCTTGATATATCTGTATGTCTCCTTCCCCGTTTTCTTTTATCTTGACTAAAGGCCCTTTGGGGCAGGGATCTCTTCTCTTCTTTAAATGCCAAGGACATGGGTGTATCGTAACACATCATAATATTATTTCTTTGCCTCCTTCTCCTGAATACTAAGAGAATCTGTACATCTCTTTAATTCAAGATTGCAACACTACATGTGGGAAAACTCACATCTCCAAATACGTCTGACTAGAATCCACAAGGAGACGGAAACACAGATGTACCTAATGATGGCTTTCTAATGTCATGCGGGGTCCAGTGGGTTGAAACTTGGTCCTGTTCCTTCTTCACATGTTTATTCTACACAGTTACTTAATGCCTAAATAGTGTAATGAGTATCTAGCATTCTTCCCAAACATGGGATTAGGATTCTGGGGAAAGGACCCAGTTTTGCACACGTTGCAAATCTCCCTCTTAATCCTTTGCCTTAAGAGTTGTTCATTTAAGACTGTTCCCTTCAGACACACACCCAAGGAGAAACCGGAATTTGGCTTTTGGCTCACATTTTCACTAGACTGCAGGGACAAGTGGGCAACCAAGAAGGGACCAATTTGTATTACACAATCATATCACTACATTCTGTTTCAACTGCCTTGGTATATATATATCAATGAAATCCTGGTGTTTCTACTCTGGTCAGAGACATTAGACTTTCCAGGCTAAGAATTCTCAATGTCCATCCCCAAACTCCAATTTCACAGGATGGAACCATATCAGTTAAAAGTGGAGTCACTGTGCTATAATTTGCATAATCTATACACATAGTAAAATGAAATGTGTATGTATGTGTGTGGCTGGGGTGTCCACTTACACCAGTGGTTCCCAACCTGTGGACCATGGTGATTTGCAAGAACAAAAAAATATGGCCTCACCATTACTACACTGTTGCCTCGAAACCACGTTGCAACAAGAGTGACTGGTCTCGCAAAACCCTCTTATAGTGCCAAGGCAATGGGGATGTCAGGAGGGGAGAGGCTGACTATCCACAAAAGATTACTACTACCACATCAGCTCTAGATTATTAAATATGGTTTTCTGTGGGCAAGTAGATGGCAACTACTGAATGGTATATGTCCTGTATCGGAAAATGGAGTTGATGTGGAATATCCAATGCAGTTTTATGAATCAGCACCCCAAATAACCAAACCGAATCTAAAGTTGGCCAAAAACTGATTTGTAACCCGTTTGGTACTAATGTTGCAGAGTGGTCTCTGGTCAAGTGGTCCCTGGTTAAAAAACGATTGGGAATCATTGACTTATACAGTCTCCTACCTCCAAGAACAGCTATGGCTCCCATTACTCAAGAGACACCAAAGGCCCTCCTTCTAATGACACTGCAGGTTATAGTTAGTGTTATGAACAGGTAGAAGAGACTGAAATGTCCTCCACGAATGCCATACTGCCCTCCACCCAAGTGAAAGCTTTAATACAGGGACAATTTCATCCTAGATGTTCTGTTTTTTCTCCACAACAGACATCCCAGTGTTTCTTACTCTCTCCATTGGAGTGAAATTTGCATGATCCTGCCCACTGCCTCTCCCTTAACCCTTTCCTATTCTTTTCTATGGCACACAGCAAACAGAGGAATTCACCAGCAACTGAACATACTAGAGAGGTTTGGGAAGAATTCACCATGATTTATAGGAGTTGTAGATACTGGGATGTATAGTTCATCCACAATCTAAGAGCACTCTGAACTCCACCAATGATGGAACTGGAACTAACTTGGCACACAAAACTCCCATGACCAACAAAACATATTGGAGGTCTTTGGAGGTATTTATAGGAGTTGTAGTTCACCTATATCCAGAGAGAACTGTGAACCCAAACACTGATGGAACGGGACCAAACTTGGTACACAGACCCCCCCCCCCCCAAATGACTAACTCAACCTACTGGAGGGGTTTGGGGGGTCTGAGTCACCATAGTGGGAGTTGTAGTTTACCCTACAGCCAGAGAGCATGCCAAACTTGTCCAACATAACAAGTACTTATTACGATAGCTTTTGAGCATTTACCCCCCCCCCCCCCGCCAAAAAAACCAAACAACCAATATCAATAATGGACTACATTGCATTGCATTGCATATTACTCTCTTTGATCTGTACCAAAGTATAATATCATGGCCACCATCCCAGAAAAGTTGTCATGCATTCTCAGCCTCCGTTTGCCACTTCAGTATTAACAGTGGTCTACACTGCAAGCTTGTCACATGCTAGTCTCTCTCAGAAGAACCCCTAGTATTTATTTATTTATTTAATTATTTATACTGCCTTCCCAAAGAGAGTACAGTTAAAATTAAAAGACTTTGGCATAAAAATAACATCAAAACAAATATTATTCTGCATGACTAAAATAAACACCTCATCCCATACCTTCCAGATGCTCTTTATGGAACGTCCTGATCAGCCAAGATTTGGCCCAAGCAAATACATAAAATCCCAGGCAGTTAAAAGAAAAACCAGTGGAAGTTTATGAGGATGAAGAGAATATTTCTCTTGGAAGTTGCATTGGCAACTCTATCTTTAAGCATTAAACACTTTTTAAAAACTTATTTTGTTACAGAAAGTAAAACTTGAGAGAGAAAGAGCACTGACACCTGGTTTCGATGCTATCTTTTGTTTCGAAGGGGCAGTGCCAATGCTCATTCACAGGTAGAATAAAAACTTTAGTTTTGCTCCTTTAAATATATATATATTAATAGTTTACTTCAGGAAAAATAAGAATACAATTTGATAAACGTAAACATGCCACCACCTGACAAAGATCTCATATTCAAAAATACTCGAGATATAAGCTGTTTTCCAGCACAGTTAAAAATGTATTTTCCTTCCCTCACTTCCCAGTGAACAATTCAGAATCTTCAGTTTCCAAAATATAAAATATCAGGCATCATATAGCAAGCATTTTCTATATTTATGCTGAATTTGCAGTGATCTCAGGGCATCAGCTGCATTGTTTACAAAAGCAACAACTAGCTACCCTATCTCAATAAACATATCTGTCCCGTCCCCCCGTCCCCCACCCCATCGAGAACCTTACATCTAGCTCCGGATGTTTCATTTAAAACAAATCATTAATTTTATCTATTGATTTAAGAACTGATGCAATTTTTTATTTTGCATGGAGACAGGGTTATTTAATTCTCCAACAGCTTCTCCTGTACGAGTCCTAAAATCCCCAATGTGATGCATTACAATTACTCGATGGATTCTTATCTCTGTGGCTTCAAACTGCATTTTGCATCGGCCCCAAATACAAATTGGTGGTCAATCACTTTCTCAAGCTGGACTGCGCCCGACCCTTCCAAAATTTATGGCAAACTGCTGCTGGAACCGAGGAAGCAGTCAAACATTCCTCACCATTGGCACAAAGCTCTGGTGTCAACCCATGCTATTTCCTCCTGCCAAGTAAACATAACTATTTATACATTCCATTTTGGTTTATTACTGTTGCTGGAAAGCACTGACCTGTCCTTCCTTCCAACTTTCTACATAGGAAAAGCATGACTAGTCCTAACTACTCAGGAGCCACTGTGATACTGTTTAGGGGTGTTGGATTAGGACTCTGGGAGATCAGGGTTCAAATCCCAGGATTCTCCTATTTTGGAGGACGGAGCTATGCATCCTACAAGAGCTATCTTGCATCCCCCAAAGCAGACCAGTACAACCCACAGTATCCAATTTCATTTATCCACGTCCAACAAACAATGCTGGATTTACCATTGTACTTAGGTGGGCTTAAGTACTTGGCCAGAGAGACTCATCATCCTGCCAATTTTTTTTTGTTTTGCAATGGATTTTGCTTATGCGGTGAAATTCTGTAGCATTGTTTGTTAGATTGGGCTGTGGTGCAGCTAGTTAGTAGCCAGCTGCTTTAAATCACTAATGACTGGAGTGAGCTCCTGACCATTAATAATCTAGTTTGCTGTTGACCTATGCAGCCCAAAAAACAGTTGCATCTGGCAAGTAGGAAATTTAGGTACTGCTTTATGTGGGGAGGCTAATTTAACTAATTTATGATACCATAAAACCTTCCAGCAGTGTGCATAAGAATGAGGAAGTACTCCATCAACGACTTGGTGTCACAAGTGGACGGTGAAGTGGCAGCTCCCCCTGTGGCCGGAATCGAGCATACTGTCATGAAGTCGGAAACATGGAATTTCAAATTGCCTTTGTGTCTGTCTATATATGTTGTATGTCTATGGCATTGAACATGTGCCATATATGTGTGTATTGTAATTTGCCCTGAGTCCCCTGCGAGGTGAGAAGGGGGGAATATAAATACTGTAAATAATAATAATAATAATAATAATAATAATAATAATAATAAATTAATTTGAAAGTGTTCTGTTTCAAAGCAATTTCAGACATAATGATCAATTGATAGGAGTGTGCCACAAAGCAGGCAGTGTAGTCAACCTGGGGTATCCCCTATGGGGCCCAAGTTAGCGCAGGGCCTAATTTGTTCTAAATCCGGCATTGCCAACAAAACATAAACTCTCCAGATCCTCCAGGGCAGCTATATGGTATCCTTGCCTCAGAAATCCTTTATTACAATAGAATTTGCTTCTATCCTCATTTTCACATAACCAAGCAAAGTCTGAGAACATATTCTCCATTGATACAGGGGCCATGCTTTACTTCTTACTCTATCTGAGTTGGGAGACTTGCAGTTTTTTCTCTCGCTGTGCCAAGGGCTAATTTCATATTTGTGCCTATCGGCTACAACTGTTCATTTCGTTCCTGAAAACTCTCCAGAAACCAGCAGCTGTTGACTCGTGGACTGGCGTCCGTCCAAGCACCAACACTTGGAGTGGTTCTTTCTGCCCTAAACTCGCTTGTTGACATCACAGGTCCTGGAAGACATTGCTAACTCCCAGTCCATTTCACTTCCCAATAAGAAAGTGTGTATGGGGAGAAGATGCATCATCCTGCACTTTGCTTCAGGAGGTAAAACGCATTGGGAAAGTCTCCCTTGCTCTTGCTTTTTGCCTCTCTCCCTTTTCTCTCTCTCTCTCTCTCTCTCTCACATATACATGCAAACATGTGCATTCCACTCTTCTTTGAGCAAATGGCATATGGTAAGGTTAAGGTTTCCCCTGATATTAAGTCTAGTCATGTCCAACTCTGGGGGGTGGTTCTCATCTCTAAGCCGAACAGCCGGTGTTATCCATAGACACCTCCAAGATCACATGGCCAGAATGAATGTATGGAGTGCCGTTACCTTTCTGCCAAAGCGGTACCTATTGATCTAACCACATTTGAATGTTTTCAAACTGCTAGGTTGGCAGAAGCTGGGCCTAACAGCGGGAGCTCACCCCACTTCCCGGATTTGAACCGCCAACATTTCAGTCAGCAAGTTCAGCAGCTCAGCGGTTTAGCCCACTGGGTCACATGCCTTAAAAACAGGGCTCTCCAGACATCATTGAGCTGTAACTTCAACCAGCCTTAGCCAGTATAGCCAATGGTGAGGAATACTGGTTACTGCAATCCAGTAAAAAACAAAAACAAACAAAGTGCCTCATAACCTCCACATCAGGCCTCAATGCATTAAAGCAGTGGTTCCCAAACACTGGTCCTCCAGATGTTTGGGACCAAGCAGCTCAGGGCTTCTGTACGATGAAGTCCAAAACACCCAAAGAACTCAAGTTTAGGGATCCCTACATTACAAACACACTCAATGCTGTGGTATTGTGGGAGTTGTGATTTTACAAGGTTTTTATTTTTCTCTGACAAGATTAACGGGGCCCACCAAACTATAAATTCCAATATACCATAGCATTAAGCCATGGACGTTCAAGTGGTGTTGAACTGTGTGCCAACCTATTTACAGGTACACATATAAAAAGGTAAAGGTTTCTCCTTGACATTAAGTCTAGCTGCATCTGACTCTGGAAGAATGGTGCTCATCTCCATTTCTAATCCGAAGAGCCAGCATTTTCCATAGACACCTCCTAGGTTATGTGGCCGGAATGACTGCATGGAGTGCCTTTACCTTCCAGCCGGGGCGGTACCTACTGATCTACTCACATTTGCATGTTTTTGAACTGTTAGGTTGGCAGAAGCTGGGGCTGACAGCAGGAGCTCACCCCATCCCACATATTTGAACTGCCAACTTTCCAGTCAGCAAGTTCAGCAACTCATTGGTTTAACCCGCTGCACTACCAAGGCCCCTGAGGTACACATATATCTTGGTGCAAATAACAAGTTCACATTACTAATTGCCAAAAACAAAACAATAAACATATTCCAAGAAGGATTTTTCTTTTATTTTCCAAACACTATTGTCTGTGGGGAAAATACACTCCAGCATAACAAGAAGCAACCTCCTGATCTTCAAGCCTTGTCAAGTCTGCTAAATTAATATCACCCTTAAGATTCTATTAGGCATCTAATTGCCTTAAAATTCTGCTGTGTTTAGTATTTTGCACCATAGCTGCTTGCATTAAGTACTAGCTACCCTGAAGGACTAAAAAGCAACAGAAAGGGAGGCGTAATGAGTAAAACCAAGTAATGGCTTATTGCAGACTACTGTTGTACCAAATGGCACTCACTGATTCCACCCCCCTCCCTCCTTCCTTCAGATTACGGCTCCGAAATTAAATCATTCAGTCCCTCCTCAATACGCCAATAAATCACTTACTAATAATAGCTATGGGTAAATAAAGGTTATCGTTAGTTAAACATGTCTTTAAATGGCCGCAACTCATTGATTTACCTTCCAAAAAGATTAACGATGGAGAAAGTCGCTGCTGAAATAGTCATGCCACCAGGATCAACCGGCAAAAGGATATATCAAACTTTCATTCTGTTTGGTTCAGTTCCAGAAGCGAACCAAAGGATCGTCCTCGCTAGCATTCAGCAACCCGTTTTGTCCCGTGAGATGTCGGCGATTCCCCAAGAAAATTAAACAACACTCAACCTCTCCGTTCTCCTGCCACTCTTCCAAAACTGTTTTGCAAAGCTGGCATTTGTGCCATTCTGATGCCCGGCCCTGTCTCACTCAAAGGAGACAGATTTTTAATACTGGTGAACCCAGCTTCTTCCATTCAGCCGAAGCACTTCATCCTTTTGGGAGAATTGTCAATCCCCCGTAACACCAGCAATCTCTTTGCCACCCCAGACAAAATGCAAGGAAATAAACCCGGTCAAACAGGGTTTTCACAACTGCCAACCAAAGCCCTTTTTGCCTTGTCAAAAGCACAGTGGCACTTTTCAAAGACAGCTCCTGCATTCGGGGACAAGCGACGACGGCAGGGGGGCATATGGGGGAAATGACTATGATAGCTGACAACACTGCCTGACAGGATGTCAAAGATAGAAAGTGGCGTTAATAAACCCTTTTATATATATATTACCTGTATTTCAGTCCCATGTATTGTCAGTACTAAATTTGGGGAGAGTAATCTTGCTGAGACCGAGCATACTCCAGATCAATCATCCTAGCAATTCCTGGATTAAGAGATTTTAAGGTCAGGATTCCTTGAGCTCAGTCTGTGAAAGCCTTCCAGCAGAAAGCAAAAGGCCTGGAGGCCCCCACGAGAGGAGAGATAAAACTCTCCTCCCTGTATCCTGCTTTTCTGGTAGTATTTGTGCACCTCACATTCCAGAGAAAGAGAGAACATTATAATTAATTAAGGGAAAACAAGATACATTGCTGAATACTAGATATCAAGGGAGCATTCACTTTGGCCCTCAGGAGTGATTAGTGTGTTACACTTATCTCCAAACATATCATTTGAACATTGAATACAAATATTTCTATCCCATTTTGAGTCGCCTTCAGGTTGAGAAAGGCGGGATAGGAATATTGTAAATTTATATAAATAAAAATGTAATGTCTGTTTGTGGGATTAATATAACTCAAAAACCACTAGGTAAATTGACGCCAAATTTGGACACATAACACCTATCAGGCCAACAAGTGACCATCACTTAGAAGAACACTGAAAAACACAATGGAAGCGTCTTTAAAAAGCCAAAAAACAAAACAAAAAAACATTGCAACGCATGCACAAAACCATATGTGTGTGTGTGTGCGCGCACAAACAAATATATATACATATATATACACATATATAGACACACCAAATACATACACAGACTGGGCCACAGCAACGTGTGGCAAGGGATGGCTAGTAAATAAATAAATAGGCAAATTTTCAGGATCCCTTTTCATTTTTAAAATCTCACCCAGCCCAGGTTCAGGATTTTTAAGCCCTATGCATTTAAAGAAAAGGATTCTTATACCTCATGCAGTGAAATTGATAGGATTTGAAAATGCCCATCTACCGCGCTAAAGTTTCTAGATCTCAGTGTTGTGAATACAGGCTTGGAAGGGCAGCTATATAAATTTAATAAATGTAAATGGCCATTTGTGAGCAACCCCAAATCTCCCAAAATATTTCACCAATTGCTTCGAAATTTGGACACAACGTAGTATTTGAACAGGCAAATGTTTTTATATATTCACATACCTACTATTATATAGATGTTACACCTGTGACAGGTAAAAACATGTTTGGCATCAAAAGCAGCACCATCTGCTGGATGTCCAAGCAACACATCACAATGCAACCCCATCTGGTCGGAACTGCTGTCAGGGATCCACGACCCAGTTGTCCCCCCACCAAGCCTACCTGCTTGCTTCCCTCTGGAGCAGAACTGGGAGAAGAAGAGTGGGAAAATGGCGGTGGGGTAGGTAGAGAAATCCAGGCCAGGGACAGGGGTGGGGCATGGGCCTAGGAGAGGGATGGAAGGAGGCAGACAAGGAGGTAGGCCCAGCCCAAGCCCTGGGCTCCCGTAGTCTCATGTCCTTCCCAGCCGTGACCAGCACCGCCTCACACCCATGCCTCCAGGAAGACTGGAGGATCAGAAGGAAGGATAGAATAGTAGGAAGGATAGGAGGGAAGGAAAGGGTTTCCCCAAAACACTCTGATCATTATTAGATAGACAAGTATCATTGTTATTACTATCACTATAATGTACACCAGTGTTATATAGGCCAGTGTTATTATTATTTACACCATTATTACTATTTCATAGACAATGGAACAACAAAAAATATTGTACACCTACAAGCATTATGAAATTACATATATGAAAAACCAGCTCTTTCTCTTTTCTTTCTTTTCCATTTAACCAGACTGAGCCACATCAACGTGTGACCAGGCACAGCTAGTAGGGAATACAATGTGAAGCTGTTTTTAATATTTTTTTTCTAATTGGGCTTCATGCAACTTTCCTTACTTTGTATAATGTATACAAATCCCACAGTCCAGCTTTACTTTTGGTGATTTATACAAATCCCAGGGTTGGCACAGATTCTGGATTCTGGTGCCACAGAACACTGGGGTGTTTTGTTTGGTTTTTTAAAGTGAAAGAAACAGAATAGGCACTGTGAGCCAATACACCACTCTATTTCAACAGTTCTATAGCAATGCCAGCACAACAATGGCACTGTTAAGCACTATCACAAATGAGCAAATTTCAACGACGCGATCAAAAGTCATGACTAGACTGACACAGCTGTGGATCCGTGCTGGAGGCAGACTGCGTTGGATAATACGGAACGTTGGATGAGTGGTTGGAAAAGTGAGAGTCTACTGTACTCCGGGAAACTCAAGAGAGAATGGGTGCTTTTAATTTGACCTCATTTTAAATCAATCTATGATTTTTGGCTTTTAAACAGCACTGCCTTGTTCAACTAGGAGCCCCCAGTGGCGCAATGGGTTAAAGCCTTGTGCTGGCAGGACGGAAGACTGACAGGCCCGAGTTCCGAATCTGGGGAGAGTGCAGATGAGCTTCCTCTGTCAGCTCCACCTCCCCATAAGAGAAGCCTCCCACAAGGATGGTAAAACATCAAAACATCCGGGTGTTCCCTGGGCAACTTCCTTGCAGACAGCCAGTTCTCTCACACCAGAAGCAACTTGCAGTTTCTCAAGTCATACTGATACGGGGAAAAAATTGTTCAGCTAGAAGATTTTTTTCGTTTCTACCAGCAGAGAACAAAAATGGAAATACCTTTTTTAAAAAGAAAGAAATCCCACATGGCCCAAACAGGAGTCATGGAACCTACTTGCATTTCTAAGCAAGAGGGTCTCCATACACTTCCTTTAGTTGAAAATCCAAATCTCTATTGCAAAGCTTTGAGAAGGTGTCTCAGAAATCAAAAAGTTAGTGTACTATTGTGGCAGTTATTGTTTTGCTAACTGGGTTTAAAAAAGCCAGCAATGCAATCAATGGGAGCCTAGTTAGGCTTTGCTCAACATACAAAGCATCGCACCTCCCAGATCCTAGAGAATAAAGCTGTAAAAACAAAGGCCTACTTCTGCAGACATACAGAAATAGCTCATCTTCGGCAGCCAGAATAGCAACTGCAGCAAAGCAGTAACCAATTTCCCCTTTCTAGTAGACACGTTGCGAGATCATCTTCTCGCTCTTGCTTTCAGCAATAAGCCCTGAGGTGTACAACGAATCTGGTTTGTTATTTGAATGTAGCACATCTTCCACACACATATGTTAGCAAGTCCAGGGGAATCTCCAGGTTTAGTCAATTGTCGGTACAAAAGAAGCCACATTAAACCAAGCACAAGCAGAATCCCCAGGATGAGAAACTCTTGACCCTTCAATTTTATGACAAGAAGGTTTACTTTCCCACTTGGATATGACTTCTAGACAAAAGAGTAGCACAGATTTCCCATCGGCCTTTGGCTTAATAGGCTTAGTGTATCAATTGAATGTTATGGCCAGCTGTCTAAGAAAATCCGTAAGCCCTGCCCACGAAGCAAAAGGGTGATGAGCGTGTGTCTGTGTGCATGGGTTTTTTGGGGAGACAGAGGAAAATGCAGAATGGGAGAGGATAAGGGAAATATATGTTAAAGAAAAATGAAAAGTGGGAAAGGATACCACAATTTGTAGCAGCTGAAACTCACTGTGGTTTTTTGCTTCCATGGGTAACTATTTCCAACTCTCAGGAGCACACTGTAAAAATGGAAAGTTTGCTGCTTCCAAATTGTGACTGGCATCTTAACTGAGCCCATCTGAAATGAGACTTCAATCAATAAACTTCGATCAATAGAGCTGCCAGTATCAAGTAGCTCCAGCTCCGTGTCACCTAGAACGGTGTGGAAACAGCCTTTGGAAATGCTGGGTCCTATTTGTAGTCAAAGAAACTGGGGAAACGATGAAGCAAAGCAAATTTCACACCATTACTTTTCTGTGGGTTGGAGAGTTCACTATTAACTTTGGCACTTGTGTTTATTTCATTTTCCCTATACTACACTGTTTTGTTTTATGGGTTCTGCAAATAACAAGTGTGATAACAGCCCATCTACCAATTGGCATCTTCCACAATGCTCCAGACTTTAATGTGGAAGATATTATATGGAGTATTCTGCAAAGAACTATTTCAGAAATTTTCCTTTAAAAATGCCTAAGAAATTTCAGCTCAGCTCCAGCCTACTATCAAATCAAAGCAGATACTCAAGAGTGTGGCAACAAATATTTTAATTTTTAAACACCACTGCTAGGATTTTAGAGAAGAGTCGTTTCAAGGATTGTTTCCTAGGAAAGGGAACAATCAAGCATTATGCAGAAAAAAGTCCCATTCTCACACCTTGGAGCCCACCTGCAAAGCACTATGTATGGAAATGGGTTCAATTCTGTGCTTCATTGGCTGAATTTGGCTTTGCTTTATTAGAAGCATGCATGAAAGTCAGCAAGAGTGCTCAACATTAAAAGAAAAATGCCAAATGAAACCAAGAAAGAGAAAGCACAAAGTCTTTTGGTGTCATGTTCCACCCATTGAAACCAAATATTAAAAGACACTTTGTATGATATTCTCAAGGCACTCATAAAGGGCGCTTTCAGACAGTGCCAGAATCCGTGTTTTAAATGAGAGGTAAAAAAAATCCTAGGACCTGACTGCAGGTCCACACACAGATTTGTTAGTCCTGGGATTGGGTCCCCTGCTGTCCTCACAGGCTTCTTCTGTGTTGGTATAAGTTAAGAGGGCAGCACATAATAGTGATTTTTTTTAAAAAAAAATCTTCAGCTAAATTTCTTTTTCCCCTCAATTCTTTATTAAAACTCTGTTTAATATTATAAAGTTTAAAAGAGTTTCAGAGGATTCTAATTGCCCTCCATTTGTACTTCATTTAAATCAGCTTTGTGTCCGTTTTACAGCCCAATCAGCTGATTACTGTTTCAGGCTTTTAAAAGGCGGACGTATGCTAGAGTAGTCTTCACAGGTGGGAGGGAAGGAAAACACGAGCTTTTCGAGGTGCAGGGATATACAATTATGTGAACATAACGCATTTTCCATTTGGAATCAGGATATAAGCAGACCTTTTTAACAAGTGTTTTTCATTCATTGCAGCAAATCAGCATGGATTTACCGCTAGCTCGATTTAGCCACCAACACACACCATTTTAACCTGGTAACTTCCGCATTTTAGGCGCTGTGTAGAAGGGCCAAAACAAATTTGTAATTGTATTATTTCTCATCCTGAAAATCTGGGGAAGTGGAATGTTACACCCAAAATTGGAGCCAGCAATTTACAGTGACTTGAGTGTTGGACTTGGGACACTGGGAGTCCAGTTTGAATCCCCACTCAGCCATGGAAACACACAGTATGGCATGGGGCATGCCACTCTTTCTCAGCCAAGGACAAACTCTACTTGGAGATAAACTGTGCCAAGAAAACCCTATGTCTTCTTCTGTGTGTCAGCCAACACAATACATTTTAGAATCACAAGGTCATACTGGCAATCCGGAACTTGAGGAAGTTGTGTTTTGGACGAGTCACAAAATGACCAGGCTGCACAGGTCTCATAGAGCTTATCTAGTTTTAACTTCTCGCCTAATGAAAGATCTAAAATACAAGATGCAATCATGCTACCCTTTACAGATAAGATTTCAACCTCTTCAGAAAAAGGTATTTCATAATGATAGGTTACTCATTAAACACAGAATCACACAGTTAGAAGACCATAAGGACCTTCCAGTCCAACTCCATCCTGCCATGCTGGAACACACTATCAAGCATTCCTAACAGATGGCTAGCTAGCCTCTATTAAAAAAAATTCCAAAGGAGACTCCATCATATCCAAAGAATAGATGAAGCAGGGTGAAGGGCAGGCAGATTGGAGAGGTCTGCAGGACTGGAGCCCAGTTCAGGCATTCATTTATTTCATTTATTTATTTACAGTATTTGTATACCACTTTTCTCACCCCGAGGGGAACTCAAAGCAGTTTACACATAAGTAATGGCAAAATTCAATGCCAGTACAAACAATTACAGTTATATATTACAATTACACATAAATCACGTTAAAAACAGTGCATCCACAAGCAATAAAACAATCATTAAAACAATAAAACAATCTTGTCCGTTGAATCGCCGTTCCAGTCATTGTCTTTCTGAAATGCTGCATACATTTACTTCTACTGCTCAAAGGCCTGGTCCCAAAACCATGATTTTACTTTTTTTCTAAAAGCCAGGAGGGAGGGAGCAGATCTTACCTCATTTGGGAGTGTGTTCCATAGGCAGGGAGCCACAGCCGAGAAGGCCCTGTCTCTCATCCTCGCCAGACGCATCTGTGCTGTTGACGGGAGCGAGAGCAGGACCTCCCCGGATGATCTTAGATTACGAGGTGGGACGTAGGGGTGGATGCGTTCAGAGAAGTAAGCTGGGCCAGAACCGTATAGAGTTTTATAGGTCAAATGTATAGCAATACTACATAACAGCATTTAGAAATCTCCAGCTACCACGGGTAAGGTTATGGAATAGCATATTCTCACATTACATCAGGAGTACATGTCAATCTCCATTACATCTAAAAAACATATTACTTGCATCACCAAATCATGAAGCCCTGACCCGAGTCATATGTCTGACCCAGTTTTAATGCAGGGTCCACGATGCGTATTCAGGATCCACGGGCATCAATGTGCATTCAGACTAACATTGACCAATCACATCTGATCCACATCCTTCTTTAGACTACATGCTGGGATTAGATGAGACTTCAATGCACAGGATATTGCTCTGTACAACTCATATTTCTCTCCCTCCCCACTAGTATTGTAATACCATTGGCAATGGCTGCTGTTCAGATTCTCACATTAGCTTGACAAATTGACTCAGAAAGCGTATGATATCTTAAATTCAAACAGAAGTGGGGAGAGAGGGATCTCGGCAGTGAAATGATCCCTGAACAAAACCAACAACAAGAAGACTTTATTATGGTCCATGACCAGCACGGAGATGAACAAAACCATTTTGTCTGAGCATATCTGAAAAACCTTCACCCTGAAATAATCTGTTCTATTACATTTTCATCAACATAGTGATCCACTCCTTGAGTACAGTCTATAAAAAATAATCACTGCATATACAGAAAAGTTATTTTAAACCAGCTTTATAAACACCAGGGAAATCTCTTGACATGCATTCCACCTTTCATCAAAATTCCCAATCAGCTTGGTGCAGCACTCAAGAGAAGAGGAGGAGACAATGGTTTGACCTACAAGCCCCAAAAAATATATCCCATGGTGATGGATTATGGGAGTGGTGATTCAATGCATGTGGAGGGCGGCAGGTTGTCTACCGCTGGTTTCCATACTAGGACCACAAAGATTCCTATCCCCATCAGCCATGAAGCTCATGAGATGATCTTTGGCCAGCCATCATCTCTTTCTCTTTATGATGTTTATTTACAGGGCTGTCAGAAAAAATAAAATAAAGTGGGGAGGACCATGTATTTTCCTAAGATGCTTAGCTTTCAAAATCAGAGGAAATCTGTTGCCTTTAGAGTATTTAGGCTGATATTAGACGACTGATAATCCTGACTGACATCTCTCTTATGCTTGTAATTACTGCAGTCAATTGTTGTGCTTTCTGTTAATTGTTCTATAAATTATACAGAATTTTATTATAACCACACAGATGCACTTAAGGCTTTAAAAAATGAATGCAAAAATATGTATGGCGGGAAAGCTATTTCAATTCTATGAGCCACATCTTTACAAACTCCAGATCTGATTATTGCACACACTTACTTAGGGTTACTGTTCCAAGACATTTCAAGAAACTGCTTCTTGTCCAACATACAGCTGTGAAGTGGGCAATAAAATCATATTATGCTTGTTCTTTGCCAAGCTTTTCTGGCTCTTGGTTCCTAGCAAGTTTCTGGGCTCAATTAAAGTGCTGGTTGTAGCTTTTAAAGCCTTTCGCTAGGTGGGACCAGTGAAAATACAGGCCCGCTTCTTTCAGCAAAAATCTTTCTTCAGGAATCTCCACCATCTTTGGGATGGTGGTTTTTATGGATTTTAACTGATTTACATGAGGTCTGAATGACATACTGGGTAATGACATTTAATTCTAGTTTAATGTTTATATATTTGTAGATTTTCAAATGTAATTATATGCTTTTACTGTAAGCCACTTTGAGTCTCCTTGTGGAGAGAAAAAGGTAAAGGTAAAGGTTTCCCCTGATACTAAGTCTAGTCATGTCCGACTCTGGGAATTAGTGCTAAGCCGAAGAGCCACCGTTGTCCACAGACACCTCCAAGGTCATGTAGCCAGCATGACTGCCTGGAGCACCGTTACCTTCCCACCTATTGATCTACTCACACTTGCATGTTTTCAAACTGCTAGGTTGGCAGAAGCTGGGGCTGACAGCAGGAGCTCACCCCATTCCCCAGATACAAACCACCAACCTTTTGGTTAACAAGTTCAGCAGCTCAGCAGTTTAACCTGCTGCGCCAGCAGGGGACCCACGTGGAGAGAAAACCAGAGTATAAATAAACATAATAATAATAATAATAATAATAATAATAATAATAATAATAGAAGGTATCTACGAGAAACAAGGCCTTCTGAGTAGCAACATTTTCCCCAGGGATGCTTCTCTGGCAACTACTTTGATATACATATTTTTGCCCCAGTCTTTTTAATTCAGCCTATTTCACTTCCACCAACTGCATTGATGTCGGGTGATATTTCTTTTATTTTCGCTAGACGTTTTTATATAATTCTTTTAAAGCTGCGTTGCAATGTCTGATTTTGTTTTAATGAATTTCGTCGAAACCTGAGTATATACAAGCCAGTTGGGAATTCTTGAAGGGTGGATTAGAAAGCGCAGTAATAAATAAAGAATTATTCCCTTTCTACTATGAGGAGTCTTCCTTAGAGCTATTGCTTAAGCAACATAAGGATAGAATGTGGCAATATTAGTTTTCTGGATGGCATCTTCAATCATCTCAGAATCCCCCAGTCAGTAAGGCCACCGGCCATACTGACTGGGGAGGTTCTTGGAGTTCTTACATCCAAAATGAACATATTTAATGTACACCAATACATGTGTCACCAATGACCATATTAGCCAGGAGATTCTGGAGGCTGCCTTCCAAAAAAATCAATACTTTGCATAATGGCTGTGTTACACATTACCCCAGAGCTTTCCAAACATTTCATATTGGTGACACAATTTTTAGACATTAATGCATTACTTTGCAACAGAGTAATTCAGTCTTACTAGCAAACCAGCGGTTAAACCAACCTCTTATAAGAGATACGTACACATATATAAATTGTAATACAAAATGTATGATGACACAACATATCTCAGGAGAACCTTTCATTTGCATTTTTATGATTTGTATGATAATAACATATATATTTCCAAATTTTTCCAAGGGGAATATACTAGTGTACTAAACTAATCAGCTGCAAGCTTAACATTGCTTGTTTTATATGGACTCTAAGGTTTCTCATTACTTTTGTGCAACTCACCTATACATTGCAGCTGATACACTCATGTGTCACAAGACACAGTTTGGAAAGCTCTAAATTACTCAGTATGTAGAGTAAGCAGTATGCACACCTCATGTGCACCAGCTGCTTAACTTGGGCCCAGTCTGGAGCATTACACAGCCAGTCCAGCTCGAAACTGCAACAGCCCCATTGGGCTGTCCCTTTGTCATCGGTGCTTTCACCACCACTGTCCACCAGTCACTGAGCTCTATGCAAGTGCCTCAACTAAGAATGGAGCGCCTGCATGACCAACAAAGTGGGGGTAGAGCAACCCTCTTCCTTTTTGCTGGGTGATCCATTCTGGCCTCAGCACATGTGTCCATGATAGCAGGGAGTTGGCAAAGAGTGGCAGCCGCGATGCAATGATGATCCCTGCAGTGATGGTGGAAGTGTCTGGGTAGAGAATGGATTGAGCCAAAATGGCCCTGATCCAGTTGTTCAGGTGGCTGTGAAGCCCTAGGATACTCCACAGTTTCCGGAAAGCACCAGATTATCCTCAAACTTTGCTCAGTGTGACACAAAGTTGGCTGAAAGACTAAAAACTCCAAATACTTACAGGAAGTGCCAATAAATCTTGAAGACTTGGCAGAACCAGATCTAGGTGCATATGCATGTGTTTTTTTTACATGTACATTCAGCTTCAGTGTACATTCAGCAAGGAAATAGAGGCAATTGGAGGAAGGCACATACACCATTTATATTTCTCAGTATGTTTCATTCCACTATTACTTTTTAAACATTTTAAAAGCTTTTAATCATACATTATAGATCAATATTTAAAATATATAACCTACCAATATCTTTGTCTCACCTACAGTAGCAAGACATTATATTCTGAGTGCATAACCCTAACAAGGAACCCCGGTGGCGCAACAGGTTAAACCCTTATGCAGGAAGGACTGAAGGCCAACAGGTTGGAGGTTCAAATCCAGGGAGAACACAGATGAGCTCCCTCTGTCAGTTCCAGCTCCCCATGTGCAGGCATGAGAGCAGCCTCCCACAAGGATGGTAAAACATCAAAACATCTGGGTGTCCCCTGGGCAATGTCCTTGCAGATGGCCAATTCTCTCACACCAGAAGTGACTTGCAGTTTCTCAAGTCACTCCTGACATAAAAATACTTAAAACAGAATATTATATTCAACAGAAAAAGAGAAAGGATATAATGGATATGGATCCTTATTTCATCAAATGCAGAAGAAGGCAGGTAGACCCATCCATTTATATCAGTGGTTCCCAACCTGTGGTTCGTGGACCTTCAGTGGTTCGCAAGAACTAAAATATGGTCTGTGGCCTCACCATTACTATACCGTTGCAACGAGAGCGACTGGTCTTGCGAAACCCTCTTATAGTGCCAAGGCAACGGGGATGTCAGGAGGGGAGAGGCTGACTACCCACTAAAGATTACTACTACAACATCAGCTCTAGATTATTAAATATGGTTTTCTGTGGGCAATCAGATGACATAAATCCTACTGGATGACATAAGTTCTGTATCAGAAACTAGAGCTGATGTGGTCTATCCAATGCAATTTTCTGAATCACCACCCCAAACCGAATGGAAAGTTGACCAAAAACTGGTACTAATGTTGGAGAGTCAAAAAAAAGGTTGATTTATATCAAGGATAGAGAACCATCTGGTCCTACAGATATTTTGGACTTCAGCTGCAGAAGATCCATATAGTATAATGAATAGTGAGAAGTGATTAAAGTTTGTTCAAAATATAAGGTAAAGGTAAAGTTTTCCCCCTGATATTAAGTCCAGTCGTGTCCGACTCTGGGCCGTGGTGCTCATCTCCATTTCTAAGCTGAAGAGCCGGTGTTGTCCGTAGACACCTCCAAGGTCATGTGGCCAGCATTACTACATGGAGAGCCGTTACCTTCCCACCGGATTGGTACCTATTGACCTACTCACATTTGCATGTTTTTGAACTGCTAGGTTGGCAGAAGCTGGGGCTGACAGCAGAAGCTCACGCCGCTCCCTGGATTCGAACCTGTGACCTTTCAGTCAACAAGTTCAGCAGCTCAGTGCTTTTAACCCACTGCACCACCGGGCTCCCGTTCAAAATATATGGAGGGTTAAAGTTTCACTGATGATATTTGTATGGGGATTAGGACTTTTAAAATCACCAGCTCAACTGAGAGTGTTTTAGAGAGGAAAGGCTTTGCAAAACCACAACTAAAATAGCAGAGAGCCATTCCAGAATTCTTATAAAATTGCAGTATTAACTTGCTTTTATTATAACAAAATAAAGGTACAGCGCAAAATGCACAATGTAAACAGGACGGCTCTCTCAAAATGTACACAGAAAATTGGGTGAAATGTAAAGAATCACAGATTGGGATAGTTCTGCATGTATGTGGACAAAACAGGAATGCAAACAGGGAAATGTAAATCAAACAGCAATGTTATCTAATGAGGTTAGGGTGCATATGTAAATACAGCACCATCTCCAACAAACAAATGACAAATAAATAAATGCAAGCTAAATTGTCAGCAAACTGCTGAATATTCACATTTATCAGATAAAGGGTGCTAAAACATAATTGTATTAAGGAGCAAGCCATGATGTCTGTGATGCTCGCAGTCAATGAGAAAAGCTAACGTTGGCTGCATGGTAAATTATTCCCAATTACATTTACCAGAGTGGCTCCCTAATTATACATATAAACAAAATAAGGCACAGCAATCCTAAAGTAATTCAATCATTTCCTTTGCACATTAGTATCATTCTGGCATTAGAAGAAACCAAGTTTCCTTTCACCATTTGCAATTGTTTTTCACTGGGACAATGAAAAAAACACACTTGACAGCTCCTTAACTGTGTTTGTTGTGTATCTCTATTTATGTGTTTCTTCAAATTCCCTGTCAATTTATGGAGACTGTATGAATTTCAGAGGGTTTTCTTAAGCAAGAATCCTCAGAGGTGGTTTTATAAGTGCTTTTTATGAAATATAGCCCACAACATCTGATTGTTTTGCAATCTCCCATCCAGGTATTAACCAAAGTTGACCCTGCTTAATCTCGAAGATCAGACAGGATCTGGTATCTTTACAATATTTGGGCCACGATTCACTTTGAAATGTTGAGATTCTCAAACAACATTCTCTGTCCCAGCCCCCCACAGGTGTGTTTGGACTACAGAACCCATAATCCCCACCAGAAACAGTAGGGGTGATGGGAGTTGTTGTCCCACATGTCTGGATATTATGGAGGTTGGAGGAAATCTTGGTTTATATTTTGATTATCCTGTCAAAGCAGCATAGCTTTTCCTGTTCTGGGACTTGAAGTCCTCCCGTTTTTCACGTATTTGAAATTATAATTTTGGCATATATTTGTTATTCTCTATTTTTGAGAATCTTTACTAACCCACTAGCATTGGCATATCAATTGTTACTGTCAGGAGAAGACCGGGATCTAGTCAAAACCATACAGGGCCCTTCCACACAGCCATATAACCCAGATATCAAGGCAGAAATTCCAACAATATCTGCTTCGAACTGAGTTATCTGAGTCCACACTGCCATATATCCCAGTTCAAAGCAGATAATGTGGGATTTTATTCAGCTGTGTGGAAGAGGCCTCGTTTGCCATGGTCTACAGCAGAGGGTGGGGCTGAGTTTGATTTGGGGGTGGGGGCTGAGTCTGAGTGAAAGAGGGTCTACCCTAGCAAACCTTTTGTATCATTACCCCAATACCCCCATGCATATGGAGATATATTGAGTATGGTGATCAGATCATGATATGAATAAACATAACAGTTTAAATAATGCACCATTAAGGCCTTTTCGCGAACCACCATGAAATTTTTGGGGGGGGCTGAAGCCCCCCGAGCCCCCCCCGGCTACATGCCTGGTGGAAGGGGCCACCGTTTCTGCATTCAGAGTATCTGCCTGTTAGGTAACAGTGCCAATATAACCTACTTCCACCCTTAAAGGGTGGTGGGTATACAACCACTTCCTTTTGCTGCTTTGAATCCAGTATTTTAAGACAAGACAAAAAAACAAACGAACCATTTTAACACCAAATGCAAATGCTAGTCAAATCTAGTTTTGCATCTGAGCACATATAAATAAAATACCACACGCAATATGCAACACAACAGCGTGGCCAGCATGTCTCAGCTTCCCATCCCACCTTGGACACTCCTTTTAAACCACAAGCTTTGGCTTCTAACTGCACTACAACATTGATAATAATGCCCTTCCTTTATTGTCATAAGGATTCTGAGGCTGACACAAAGATTAATGTCATAACGTCTAAGAAGCACTTTGGACTCTCAGAATGCACTGTTTAAAAAGCGAGACTTAGAATCGTTCTTGGAGTTGTTATATACTTCCTGTATCAACAAAGGTACAAGACACAACCTGATTTCTAATAGCCATCTGAGCAAATGAKGGGGCTCTGAATGTTGTAAAAGCTATGTACACATAAATATCCTGCATTAAGAGATTATCTGTACACATACATATATTACATACACAAATGCATGCATACACAAACACACACACTCAGAAAGCACTTTCTGAAGACAAAATACGGGGGGGGGGGGGGGCATTCAGAGTTCTACCAGAAATCATGCCAGGCTCTAACATACTAGAAGCAATACTATTCAGTGACCGAAAGATCCTTCCAACCAGGCATGACCTTTTTACTGGAGACCCAGCATCTCTTTCTTGTCTCTCCAGTCTTTACACAGAATGCTAAATGCATTTTGTCAAGCCAACAGCATGACAGAAGATCCTTACTGACCTCTTAGAAATGGAACACATTTATTTTGGCTACAGGAAATATCCTCTCCTGGTAATGACAACAGGAAAATTCAGATATTAAAGTATTTCATGTTCTTTCCAAGCCACAAGACACTCACGATCGACTTCGTATTTTAACTGTGCACCTTTTTATCCCCATAGATATCTGAGCCACTGTCAGAGTCCCAAAGAATTCCCCAAATGCAGCTATATTTCCAGGGTCCCATTGGTAAATCACTCACAATATAGCCCTTAGTGGCACAGCGGGTTGAACCATTGAGCTGATGAAGTTGCTGACTAGGATGGTTTTAAATTGTTTATTTTAATATTTTGATAAATGTTTTTTAATGTTTATGTATTGTATGTGAATCCATGTCCCAGCATTGAATGTTCGCCGTGTATATGCTGTGCTCCGCCCTGAGTCCCCTTCGGGGTGAGAAGGGCAGAATATAAATGTTTTAAATAAATAAATTAAATAAATAAAAGGTCGGCGGTTCAAATTCGGGGAGCGGAGTGAGCTCCCACTGTTAGCCCCAGCTTCTGCCAACCTAGCAGTTCAAAAACATGCAAATGTGAGTAGATCACTAGGCACCACTCGGGCAGGAAGGTAACAACACTTCATGCAGTCATGCTGGCCACATAACCTAGGAGGTGTCTATGGACAACGTCAGCTCTTTGGCTTAGAAATGGAGATGAGCACCACCTCCAAGAGTTGGACATGACTAGACTTAATGTCAAGGGAAAACCTTTACCTTTTACAGATCTGTTCTATATACAGTAACAGATTTCTTTCATGCAAAGACCCTTAGTGGGAAAAGAAATCCTGTTGGGATGGAGAACTGTAGCCAAAATAAATGTGTACACATTTCTAGGCCATGATAGGAGAAGGCCTCAGATGTGTAGAAAAGCCCACCATACAGGATTGGATTTCCAAGAATCCCCCAGACAAGGGTCAACAACAACAACAACAACAATTCTTTATTGATTAGTCAATTCTGACCATATCAAAACATACAGAATATACCCAGACAAGGGTCAAACGGGCTGGGTAATTCTGGGAGCTGTAGTCCAACAAAGTAATTTTTCCAGCCTTCACTTTGGCTTAGCAATCCACAAAACCCCAGCACAAAAGGGAAGATAGATTCCCCCTCTTTTAAGACAACAGGGCAAAGGGACAACCACAAATAACAGGCACAAGATATATGCCCCTGGGGATGCCTCCATATCAAGGGTGGCTGGTTTGGTTTTATTAAAAGAGGAATAAAGGTAAAGGTTTCCCCTTGATATTAAGTCGGGGGTGGTGGTGCACATCTCCATTTCTAAGCCAAAGAGCCGGCATTGTCCATAGATGCCTCCAAGGTCATGTGGCCAGCATGACTGCATGGAGTACAGAAGCAGCACCAATTGATCTACTCACATTTGCATGTTTTCAAATTGCTAGGTTGGTAGAAGATGGGGCTAACAGTGGGTGCTCACTCTGCCCCCAAGATTCAAACTGCAGACCTTTTGGTCAGCAATTTCAGCAGCTCAGTGGTTTGACCCGCTGCGCCACCGGGGGCTCCTTAAAAGAGGAAATCTACCACTAATTCCTCCATGAGCACTATCTTTCGTTTCTTTTACTGCCTTTCCTTTGTTAAGGAAATAAAATTTCATGTCATTTTGATACATCCTTGAAAGTTCCCCAATCCACGCTAAAGAAGGATGGGCATTGGGCAACACTACATAAAATTAACAAGCATTTTAAATTGATTTTCTAAGCAACTCAATCAAAGCAATACTATAGGGAGAAAAATTTGTTTTCCCTGGAACACAATATCACTCATAACCAGCACTTAATTTATGGAGCATTTTCTTCTCGGTGGTCAAACCCTTCACGTACATTATCTCATGTATTTATCACATTTCGAAAATACACCCAACAGCCAAAAGCAGCCATTTCAGTTAAATCAACACCTTATCCTAGCCTTTCTAACACACACATACACAAAACCTCTTCTGCTACCTTACCACATCATATTTAAGTGTGCTGGCTAGGGGTGATTTAAGTTGCAGTCAAAAGCCATGATGACAGCAACACATTCCCCATCCCTTCCTTTCAGACGGCTGGACAGTGGATCCAGAAAAATAACACAACAGCAGAATGAAATCATCCATTGACCCAAATATATTGCAAAATAAGCACAGAACAAGCCTCATAAGCAGTCACAACACTTCATATTGTTGGATCAGTGTTTCAATTCTCACTCGGCTATGGAAACCCAATGAGTGACCTTGGGTCAGTCCCACTTTTTCAGCCTCAGAGGAAGACAATGGGAAACCTCCTTTCAAAAGACACCTTGCCAAGAAAAGCCCTCGATAGGGTCTCTAAATTCAGAGTCAACTTCACACAACATCAGCAGCAACAGCAACAACAAGAACACTTCTCATAAGGAGATCAACCTGCAACACGATAGAAGGTTATTTTTTCATTCTCAGTCCCTTGATTGATTTTTCCTCCGGAGTGATGAAAAGTGATAAAAGTCACACTGGGTACAAAACTACATGAAAAATGCAGGGGTGGGGGAAAAGAGCAAAGCCAGCCACAAAACAACTATGAGACATTCTTATTCCCAGCAATCCTGTTAAATAACAAAATTGGCTGAAATGACACATTATTCCCAAGCATGAAGAATGCTTCCAATACAACGACCCTAAAAGCCATGAAGTCCCACAGCAGAAAAACACACTCACCAAACAAAACATATTGCAAATTGATTAAAAGCCAGAGTGGTTAGAAGCATCACAGGCAGCCCAGAATAAATTTATTTCCCAACTTCAGCACAAAATAACGATTTTCCCCAGGCAGCAATCAGCTAGGCTTTGAAGCTGCAAGGCTATTCAATGCTAATCAAGGTGACCAACTGCAACATTCATACTGGCCTCAAGGAAAGAATTATTTCTCCCACCCTGGACATTCCACAGATATATTAACCTCACTTGTCTAGTCTCCAACATACCAGATTTTGTTCCCCAGGCAGGAAGCAGCCAGGCTTGGAAGCTGCAAGGCCATTCAAAGCTAATCAAGATGGCCAACTGCAACATTCACACTGGCCTCAATTAGACAAGAGTTATTTCTCCCACCCTGGACATTATTCCACAGATATATAAACCTCACTTGCTTAGTTTATTTATTTATTTAAAACATTTATATTCCGCCCTTCTCACCCCGAAGGGGACTCAGGGCGGAGCACAGCATATACACAGCAAACATTCAATGCCGGGACACAAATTCACATACAATACATAAACATTAAAAAACATTTTCCAACAGACTTCACAACCCCTGAGGATGCCTACTATAGATGTGGGTGAAATGTCAGAAGAGAATGCTTTTGGAACATGGCCATACAGCCCAGAAAAATCAGAGTAACCCAGCCTTTGACAACATAATGAATGTCTCTGTTGGAAATTGGGCTCATCCAGAGAACAAACCATGACAAAAAAAAATGCTCCAAGTCCAGAGGCAAACCTGGGACAATATTTGCAAAGCTTCTATGTTAAACCATGTAGAAATGTGCAAGAAATGGGAGGCGAAGATACCATCTCTCCCTGAGCCACACAACTGTTTGGAAATTGTTTCAACACATTCACTCAGAAGACAAACTCTAAATAGACAACTTTCAAAAGCCAAAAATGCAACAGCATCACAGGAATGAAAAGAAAGCAAGAGGAAACATGTTTTCATCCCCGACACAGGTATTGCACCGTTTCTCAGGCTTCGGCAGTCATAATAAGTCACATCCATGATAACTATTTAGCTTACACAAACACACCGCCGGGAGAAAACACTTGTCAACAGGGGTGACTATTTCCAGCCAAAGTGACACCAGTCTGTGTAGCTGACAATCAACGCTTCGTAGTACATTCAATCCAGCATCTCGCTACACTTGTTCCCTTCACCTTGCGGAATATCCCTGCATTATCTGCAATCCACTTAGTTACAAACATCACACCACAAGCACGTCTGTGATGCTGAACCATATCAACTTTTCTCTTCTGCCCCCTCCTTCCCTTCCCGCCCCCCATTATCCACGGCTGCCACACTGCACAAGTTTGGCACTTCTGTGCCTCCCGTACCTGCAGTTCGGCGGTGGATCCAAGGTGATTTCGGCTAGCTCCTTCTGAATCCTGTTGGCAAAATGAGAACAGACACAAAGCATTTGAGATAGGCTCCGGAATAAATCAGGGAATTACACTGCCCTCTACCACCATGCAGTTAAATGCAAGATTGGTTTTGCCTTCAGTAATGCTAACATGGCTGCTTCCTCTTTGTTCTCAGAGGCATAACCCAAATCCCATAACAGAGAAAGTTTGCAGCCTTTTTTTCATAGCGGTTCCGGTAAATAGGCAGCGCATTTACACCTCGGCCTGGCAGGAATCCCCGCAGAGTCCTCGGGAAAGCCAGCCTGAGGGATTTCCAGCCATGCTTTCGGAGAGAATTTTTCTTTTTAATCTTATATGCAAATGAGAACAGGGAGGGAGGGAGGAAAGAGGAGCTGATTTCAGAAGGACTTTCTACTAGCATTACAGGAGTTGTGGCCAAGGCAGCTGCTTGGTAAACAAGGGCACGTTTCTGGCAAGGGATTACCTGGTGCCGATAGCAATTTTTTTTGCATTTCGGTCTATTTTCTAAACATGCAGGCAGGTGACAGGACCTCAACCTAGTCATCACTTTGGATTTATTTCAAAGTTATGGCAGCTAGTTTTAACTACTGATGGTTTTGCATTTTAAATTGCATTTATTTGTTTCTTAAGTGTTGATAGTGGTTGTTTTATAATTTTTATGTGATATTGTTTTGTACTCTTGTATTTGGGTTGGTGGGACTCCCCAGTGGCACAGTGGGTTAAACCCCTGTGCTGGCAGGACTGAAGACCGACAGATCACAGGTTCGAATCCGGGGACAGTGCGGGTGAGCTCCCTCTGTCAGCTCCAGCTTTCCATGTGGGGATATGAGAGAAGCCTCCCACAAGGATGGTAAAACATCAAAAACATCAGGGCGTCCCCTGGACAACGTCCTTGCAGACGGCCAATTCTCTCACATCAGAAGTGACTTGCAGTTTCTCAAGTCGCTCCTGTCACAACCAAAAAAAATCTGGGTTGGTGTGAATTTTTCAGGCTGAATGGCCATGTCCCAGAAGCATTCTCTCCTGACATTTTGCCTGCACCTATGGCAGGCATCCTCAGAAGTCTGTTGGAAACTATGCAAGTGAGGTTTATATATCTCTGAAATGTCCAGAGTGGGGGGAAAGAACTCTTGCCTGAATGTTGCAACTGGCCACCTTGATTAGCATTGAATGGCCTTGCAGCTTCAAAGCCTGGCTGATTGCTGCCTGGGGGATCCTTTGTTGGGAGGTGTTAGCTGGCTCTGATTGATTCTTGTCTGGAATTCCCATTTTTAGTGGGTTTTTCAATTTTTTTTATTATATCATACAAAGAAACATACAATCTTCAAAATTCAGCAGTCAAAATACCAGTATTTTTCCCCAATCCCACCACCACCACCACCACATCCCCATCCCCCACTTGCCCAGGAACAGTTTACTACTTTTTTTTAGACTTTCTGTATATATTTCAGATTTCAATATTAATGTCAAAAATACGTAGTATGATTTAACATAGGATTTGTGCTGCATTAGAAAAGGAAAGACAAATATCACATTTCGCCATAGATGTGGGCAAAATGTCAGGAGAGAATGCTTCTGGAACATGGCCATACAGCCAAAAAAATTCACTTTTTCCCTTCTGTTCTTTCCTTTCCTATTAAATGTTGGGAAGTTTAAAAGAAATTGCAGACTTCGTATAATAAAATAAATACTGGTGTTGGTTCCAGCCCAGATGGTGTCTCTGGACAATAGTTATAGAGCTGTTAGGCTCCAAAGAGAAAACGTTTCAACAGTTTTATCACAGTTTAATAGAGGTTATTAGGCGAAGGAAGCTCTTGCCATTTTCCTCCAAGAACAAAATATTCTTTGGGGCTGCTCATTTTACACACTCCAGGCAATTTATGTTTTGCCCACAGAAGATCTATGACAATGACAAACGGCCTAGATGTAATTCAGATCCTCTGGATTTTCACTCTACAAGAATTTACACAAGACATCACACACGAGGCTACGATTTTACAAGATGAAACAAGATATTAGGAGGGAAATTCGCTGGACCTATGTATTGGCAACAAGCACAGTGGAGAGATACTTTGAAAGCAGCTAATAAAAAAGTGGGCGATTGACGTCCTTAAAGGCTGCATCAACACACACGTTTCACTCCCTATCAATTCTTCCTAAATTAAAAACAAAACTACTATGAACACTTTCGTTTCCTGTTTCTCTTCAGTTTATTATTTTCAGTTTAGAAGTAGCAAAAGATAACAGGCATGTAAAGATTATATCTAAAAAATGTAATTTCCACACTCCTAATGGGACTTCCAGTCCTTTTTTCTCTCCTCCATTTCACTTTAGAGTCCAGTTAAAAGTATCACAGGTTCAAATAAAGCCATATTACACCTAAAAACATCTTTGATTTTATTGAGCAGATGTGCTCCTAGCTAGATTGTTAGATTGAGTAAACTTCAGGGGAAATGGGTTTCTGTGAGTTTTCTGGGCTGTATGGACATGTTCCAGAAGCATTCTCTCCTGATGTTTCGCCCACATCTATGGCAGGCATCCACAGAGCCTGTGAGGTCTGTTGGAAACTACGCAAGTGGGATTTATATATCTGTGGAATAATGTCCAGGGTGGAAGAAAGAACTATTGTCTGCTCAAGGCAAGTGTGAACGTTGGCCAGCTAATCACCTCCCAACAAAAGATTCCCCCAGCCAGGAAGCAGCCAAGTTTTGTAGCTGAAAGGCCATTCAATGCTAAGCAGGGTGGCTAATGGCAACATTCACACTTGTCTCAAGCAGACAAGAGTTCTTTCTCTCACCCTGGACATTCCACTGATGTCAATCAGGGCCAGAATCAATATCCATCAGAATCAATCAGGGCCAGAATCAAAATTCATCAGAATCAATCAGGGCCAGCTAACACCTCCCAACAAAGGATTCCCCTAGGCAGGAAGCGGCCAGGTTTTGAAGCTGAACCATTTAATGCTAATCAAGGTGCCCAAAGGCAACATTCACACTTTCCTCATGCAGACAAGAGTTCTTTCTCTCACCCTGGACATTCCACCGACGTCAATCAGGGCCAGAGTTCGAATCCATCAGAATCAAGCAGAGCCAGCTAACACCTCCCAACAAAGGATTCCCCCAGACAGTAAGCAGCCAGGCTTTGAAGCTGCAAGGTCATCCAATGCTAATCAAGATGGCCAATGGCAACATTCACACTTGCCTCAAGCAGACAAGAGTTCTTTCTCCCATTCTGGGCATTCCAATGATGTCAGTCAGGGCCAGAATCAGAATCCATCAGAATCAAGCAGGGCCAGTTAACACCTCCCAACAAAGGATTCCCCCAGGGGCTTTGAAGCTGCAAGGCCATTAAATGCTAATCAAGGTGGCCAATGGCAACATTCACACTTGCCTCAAGCAGACAGGAGTTCTTTCTCCCACTCTGGGCATTTCACTGATGTCAATCAGGGCCAGAATCAGAATCTATCAGAATCAAGCAGGACCAGCTAACACCTCCCAACAAAGGATTCCCCGAGGCAGGAAGCAGCCAGGTTTTGAAGCTGCAGGGCCATTCAATGCTAATCAAGGTGGCTAATGGCAACATTCACACTTGCCTCAAGCAGACAGGAGTTCTTTCTCCCACCCTGGACGTTATTCCACAGATATATAAACTCTACTTGCCTAGTTTCCAACTAAGGCACAACCTCTGAGGATGCCTGCCATAGATGTCTTTGACAACCCATTCAGGGAAAATATTCCCTAAAACGTATCTCCAATGAAGGCATGTCAGGTTTTTGCCCACGAGATCAAAGGCTATTAAAGAAAACTGACAGGGGCGCAAGCTCCTTAAAAGGCAAACTTCCAGAAAACTTTAAATGCTTTTGCACCAGTATTGATCATACAGGGAAAGCACCCATGAAAGATTGCTCCTCAACCGCACAAGAAACACTCCAGAAGTTGTCATGCACTGAAATGTCTCTCAAAAGAATGAGAGCAGCCTCAAAAGCCAGGCTTCTCCGAAGCAGACAGCCATCCAACAGAAGACAAGTGAAAATAGCCAAAGAATGGATCTACTTCAAACTTGGGGCTTTCTTCAGGTGTTTTGGACTTCAACTCCCACAATTCCTAGCAGCCTCAGGCCCCTTCCTTTTCCCCCTCAGCCGCTTAAGGAAAGGGCCTGAGGCTGCTAGGAATTGTGGGAGTTGAAGTCCAAAACACCTGAAGAAGGGCCCAAGTTGGCCCATGCATGAGCTATCTCAACCTGATAATTTGCATATTGTTTCTGATTGGTCAGCCTCAACATTCTAACACTCTTAGGTGGCTGAGGGGGAAAAGGAAGTGGCCTGAGGCTGTTAGGAATTGTGGGAGTTGAAGTCCGAAACACCTGAAGAAGGGCCCAAGTTGGCCCAGGCCTAGTTGGTTAAACCTGAATTGGTTCTGACGTGATTCTCTCTCTGATGGGACCCACATCTGTTGGACAGGTTTACTATGCAATCCACTGCAATGGTTCTCAAACTGTGGGTCCCCAGATGTTTTGGCCTACAACTCCCAGAAATCTGGGAGTTGAAGGCCACTGTACTACGGGATCTCCACCTTCCCAAGACTTAATCAGATCTCCAAGTATAGTGACTCCTTCCAGTAGTGGAGACAACTTACATCATCACCACTCTTCATATACACACAACTTACCTTTTAGCACTAGTCGATAGCTTAGCAGTAGTTTTGCTGGAGAGTTTGGTGTTCTTCTTCTGCTGGGTGGCTGACGGTTTCCTCTCTTCTTGCTCCTCCGGCTCGGGGGCCGGCGGGTCCCGCTGATCTGCGTCCGAACTGCCACTGCTGGTACTGGGACTTTCGTCATCGGACCTTTGCCTGTCGCTGGACATCTTGGGAAACTTTTGGAAGGAGTGAAAAACAGAAAGATGACTCACTAAAGGACATTTCCAACTTCCTCAGAACTTCAGGATTATTTGGTATCCTTAGAACACAAGATGTAAACCATATTTTTAAAAATGTGACCAAAGACGGACATCCAGAACAATTGGGGTTTTTTTTCCTGAAGCAAAGAAAAACCATGACATTTTAAAATATACATCCTCAGTTTGGTTTCACACACTCATCTGTCCACACCACAGTTCTTCAGATGGATGACAATTGCCCACTTTTTTGGAAGATGAATTTAGCAGAGAATAACTTAGGGCAAAAAGCTATCAAATTAGTGCAACCGTAAAGTGCAAAACCCCCAGGAATCCCATCCTTTTAATAATAATAATAATAATAATAATAATAATAATAATTTATTTATACCCCGCCACCATGTCCCCAAGGGGACTCGGGGCGGCTTACATAAGGCCAGGCTTTCATGACTGGAAGCACCGGGTCGCTGTGAGTTTGCCAGGCTGTATGGCCATGTTCCGGAAGCATTCTCTCCTGACGTTTTGCCCAAATCTATGGCAGGCATCCTCGGAGGTTGTGAAGTCTGTTAGAAACTAGGCAAGTGAGGTTTATATATCTGTGGAAGGTCCAGGGTGGGAGAAAGAAGTCTTAGCCACCCTGAGTCCCCTTGGGGAGATGGCAGGGTATACAAATAAAGTTATTATTATTATTTGAAGCACAACAAGGAGTCTACAGCAGATAAGATCACTCTGCTGGCTGTTGCATTGGATCACAAGTGTCTAGGACTGTGTGATGTATCGGCAAATAATGTGTTGTTGTTGTTGTTGTTGTTATTGTCTGCTTGAGACAAGTGTGAATGTTGCCATTGGCCCTTTGATTAGCTTTTAATGGTCTTGCAGCTTCAAAGCCTGGCTGCTTCCTGCCTGGGGAACAATATCTGGCTACCGGTATTTTAAAAACTCTAAAATCAGGACACTAAATAAAGAAGAACACTCAGAAAACATTTACATTGAGGCAAGTGTGAATGTTGCCATTGGTCAGCTTGATTAGCTTCGAATGGCCTTGCAACTTCCAAGACTGGGTGCTTCCTACCTGGGGAACAAAATCTGGCTACCAGTATTTTAAAAACTCTAAAATCAGGACAGTAAATAAAGAACAACATTCTTTACCATTGGCCACCTTGATTAGCTTCGAATGGCCTTGCAGCTTCCAAGCCTGGCTGCTTCCTGCCTGGGGAACAAAATCTGGCTACCAGTATTTAAAAAACTCTAAAATCAGGACAGTAAATAAAGAACAACATTCACAAAACATTTACACTTGCCTCAAGCAGACAAGGGTTCTTTTTCCCACCTTGGACATTATTCCACAGATATATAAACCCAATTTTCTTAGTTTCCAACAGATTTCGCCTCTGAGGATGCCTGCCATAGAGGTGGGCAAAATGTCAGGAGAGAATGCTTCTGGAACATACCCAGACAGCCTGGAAAACTCATATATCTTTCTGTCACCCTGCAGTTTCGAACAGACCTCACAACCTCCGAGGATGCCTGCCACAGAGGTGGGCGAAATGTCAGGAGAGAATGTTTCTGGAACATGGCCATCCAGCACAGAAAAACTCACAACAACTTAGGGCAACTGGATTATAAACAACCGAGACTGACCCCAAAATAGGCCCTGAATAATATTTACCTTGGAGCCACTAGGTCAAGAGCCCCTTCCTCTTTGCTCCCCTGGCCCCAACAACACACTTATATTTATAGTAATGAGAACATATATACAAAAGGGGGGGGGGGGACACAGATCCCAACAAACCCACTGCCTCTCAATTTTCACCCTAATGTTTGGGCCCAACTGCAGAGAAGGTTTGGGGAAGGAAGGAAGGAAGGAAGGAAGGGGAAGAAGAATGGGCCCAACTGGAGAGAAGGTTTGGCGATGGGAGAAAGGAAAGAAGGAAAAGAAGAAGAAGCACCTTCTGGAAAGCTTTCAACGCCACCACCGACTCTGGATCAGTTTCTACAAAACAGACAGACATCTTTTTGCCCCCTAAAAAATAAATAAATGGGGATTCCTCCAGGAAGGATCACATGCAAGAGAGGGGGGTTGAAATATTGGGATTAGATCATTCCCAAAAAAGAGAAAGAGGGAGAAGGAAGAGGAGGAAGAGGAGGTAGATCCTGATCAGGAATTGCAGCAGGGGCAGCTTTGCCCTCCTCTGTGTGTGTGTGTGTGTGTGTTGCCTTCAACACAGAGTCGTCCTCCTCCTCCTCTTCTTCCTCCTCCTCCTCCTCTTCTTCTTCCTCTTCTTCCTCCTCTCTCTCTCTCTGTGCTGTAATGGCAGGAAGGAAGCTTCTCCCACCCGGATCCGTCCACTCCGCGCGTGTGTTGTGTGTGTGTGTGTGCCACCAAGTGAGGCGTGAACTCGAGTGGGGCCAGGCAGCCAGAACAAAGCTCTCTTTTCCACGACCACCCCCCTTCCCCTCCTCCCTCCCCTCCTCCCTTCCTTCCCTCCCCCCTTTCTCTGCTTGTCCTAACCCGTGTCTCCTTTTTTTACCTTGGCAGCCGTCCTGTCCCGACGTTCACTCGGAGGAGGAGGAGGGGAGGGAGGGAAGGGGGGAGGGAAGGGAAGGGAAGGGAGAGCGTTGTGTCCTTGGGGGCTGGGAAGGGGCTACGAGGAGGAGGAGGAGGAGAAGCAGGAGAGGCAGCAGCAGCAGCAGCTTGGGAGGGGGGCAATCGGGCGGCGGAGGAGGAGGAGGAGGAGGCGGCTCTGTGGCCGGGCAGTGTGGATCATTGAGAGCCGGAGAGAAGGGGGGTGGGAGAGAGAGAGAGAAGGAGAGGGAGAAAGGGAGAGAGAGAAAAAAAGGGGAGGTGCAATACACGCGATGGCCGGACGGTGGCGCTGCGGAGCGCTCCCCTTTTTTTCCTCTCTCTCTCTTTCTCCTCCAAAGGGAGGAGGGAGGGGGGGGCAAATCGAACGTTCTCTCGCCTCCGCCCCCTACTTTCGGATTCAGAACGTTGCAGTCAGCAAAGTTCCAAACGCAGGGAGAGAGAGAGAGAAAAGGGAAAAGGACGGCGCGCGCGCTCTCCCAGGCTGGAGCGCGCGCCCCCGCTGGTGCTGCTGCTTTGTCGGCTTTAGTGCGCGCGCACGCGCTCTGCTCTTTCTCACTCTCTCTCTTTTTTTTTTTTTTACCTTCCCCCGCTTTGCTGGTCAAGGACAAAGAGTTGGCTGCCCAAGGGAACCAGGAACCCCTTTCCTTTCCTCTCTCTCCCGGCCTAAGTTTGCAGCCTTCCCCCCAAAGGGAAAGTCTCCCTTTCCGTCCTCCCAGGCGTACACTCACCCACCTCGCCTTCGGTCATGTGCAGCCAGAGGCAGCAGCAGCAGCTCGTGTGTGTGTTGTGCTTGGAAATCCTGGACTCCTTGGGAGAGGCCCCAAAGGCCACCCTGTCCAACCCCGTTCTTCCACAATCAAAGCACTCCCGGCAGATGGCCATCCAGCTTCTTTAAAAGCCTCCAGGACTTGGACACTCCATTACACCCTGAGGCAGAGAGTTCCACTGCTGAAAAGCTCTCTCACAGGAAGTTCTTCCTAATGTTCAAATAGAATCCTTTGGTCATTTGGAGCCAAAGACAGCAGTAGTAGCTCGTATGTGTGTGTGTGTTGCCCTTGGAAATCCTGAACCCAAAGGCCACCCAGTCCAACCCTGTTATTCCACAATCAAAGCACTCCCGGCAGATGGCCATCCATCCTCTTTAAAAGTCTCCAGGACTTGGAGACTCCATTACACCCTGAGGTAGATAGTTCCCCTGCTGAACAGCTCTTACACAGGAAGTTCTTTCTAATGATCAAGAAGAATTCTTCAGTCATTTGCAGCCAGTGTGTGTGTGTGTTGTGCTTGGAAATCCTGGACTCCTATAGAGTCGGGAGTGGTCCCAAAGGCCACCCCATCCAACCCTGTTCTTCCACAACCAAAGCACCCCTGGCAGATGGCCTTCCATGCTCTTTAAAAGCCTCCAGGACTTGGAGACTCCATTACACCCTGAGGCAGAAAGTTCCACTGCTGAACAGCTCACTCA
This sequence comes from Anolis sagrei ordinatus, assembly GCF_025583915.1. Lineage (NCBI taxonomy): Eukaryota > Metazoa > Chordata > Lepidosauria > Squamata > Anolidae > Anolis > Anolis sagrei. Next base: position 162,110,982 of record NW_026844366.1, on the reverse strand, counting down.
CAGGAAGTTCTTCCTAATGTTCAAGAAGAATTCTTCAGTCATTTGCAGCAAGAGTGTGTGTGTTGTACTTGGACTCCAAAGAGTCAGGAGTGGTCTCAAACGCCACCCACTCCAACCCTGTTCTTCTACAATCAAAGCACTCCCAGCAGATGATCATCCAGCCTCTTTAAAAGCCTCCAGGACTTGGAGACTATTATGCCCTGAGGCAGAGAGTTCCACTGCTGAACAGCTCTCACACAGGAAGTTCTTCCTAATGTTCAAGTAGAATTCTTCAGTCATTTGCAGCCAGAGTGTGTGTGTTGTGCTTGGAAATAATGGACTCCTATAGAGTCAGGAGAGGCCCCTGTGCCGACAGGACTGAAGACCGACAGGTCGCAGGTTCGAATCCGGGGAGAGGCGGATGAGCTCCCTCTATCAGCTCCTCATGCAGGGACATGAGAGAAGCCTCCCACAAAGATGATAAAAACATCAAATCATCCAGGCGTCCCCTGGGCAACGTCCCTGCAGACAGCCAATTCTCTCATACCAGGAGCAACTTGCAGTCACTCCTGACACGACCAAACAAAAAGGAGAGGCCCCAAAGGCCACCCAGTCCAACCGTGTTCTTCCACAATCAAACCACTCCCAGCAGCCTCTTTAAAAGCCTCCAGGACGTCAAGACTATTAAACCCTGAGACAGAGAGTTCCACTGCTGAACAGCTCTCTCACAGGAAGTTATTCCAAATGTTCAAGTAGAATCTCCTTTGTTTTGTTGAAGGCTTTCATGGCTGGGATCACTGGGTTGTTGTAGGTTTTTCGGGCTGTATGGCCATGTTCTAGAAGCAGTCTCTCCTGACGTTTTGCCTACATCTATGGCAGGCACCTACACTTTCCTAAAAAGTCCACATTATCTGCTTTGTACTGGATTATATGGCAGTGTAGACTAATACAAAGTGTAGAAGGCTCCTATATTCCTTTCACGTGTACTGTATTCAAGCCAGGTGCCACACATCCTATATGAGCTGTCCATTTCATTTTTATTGCCCAAGCGTCAAACTATACATTTCTCCCTGTTGAAATTCATTTAGTTAGTTAAAAGATCAATGGGGGTGGTGACAAGCAATTCTGGACCCCGACTTGGGAGGAATTGGCTCTTTGGCACTTCCTACGGTACATATTTTAATCCCAAGGAGGAATGTATCCACACTGCAGAATGAATGTGGTTTGATACCATTTTAACTTCCACAACTCAATACTATGGAATCATGGGAGTCTTTAGCCTTCTCTTCCAAAGAGTACTAGGCCCTTTCTATACTGCCATATAAACCGGATTATTAAATCAGATAGTCCACATTATTGATTTAGAGCTGGATTATATGAGTCTACACTACCATGTAATCCACTTCAAATCAATTAATTTGGATTTTATATGACAGTGTAGAAGGGGCCCTAGTGTCCCTCTAAACAACAACTCTCAGGATTCCATAACATTGAGCTGTGGCAGTTAAAGTGGGGTAAAAATCATTCATTCTGCAGTTAAGATGCACCCAGTTACTGCTAGTGCGGACAGATCTTTGCCCCACATTGTTACCATTGCCAATCCCCTGTGTCAGGTACTAGAAGGAGAACTGACTTACACTGCCTTGAGGTCACTGGATGAAAAGGCTGGTCGAGAAATACAATCTATATAAATAAAAATGTAATATTCGTTTGTAGTATTCACAGAACTCAAAAACCACTGGGGCAATTGGCACCAAATTTGGACATGATACACCTAACAACCCAATGTATGTTCTCAACTAAAAAAAATGATTTTGTCATTTGGGAGTTGTAGTTTCTGGGATTTATAGTTCACCTACAATCAAAGAGCATTCTGAACCCCACCAATTATGGAATTGAACCAAACTTGGCACACAGTTCTCCCATGACCAACAGAAAATACTGGAAGGGTTTGGTGGGCCGTGTCCTTTGGTTTTGGATTTGTAGTTCACCTCCATCCAGAGAGCACTGTGGACTCAAACAATGATGGATCTGGACCAAACTCTACACAAATACTCAATATGCCCAAATGTGAACACTGGTGGAGTTTGGGGAAAATAGAATCTTGACATTTGGGAGTTGTAGTTGCCGGGATTTATAGTTCACCTACAATCACAGAGAATTCTGAACCCCACCAGCAATAGAATTGGGCCAAACCTCCCACACAAAACCCCCATGTGGGCCACAGCAACGCGTGGCAGGGGACGGCTAGTCTATATAAATAAAAATGTAATGTTTGTTTGTGGGATTAACATAACTCAAAAACCACTGGATGAATTGACACCAAATTTGGACACAAGGCACCTATCAGGCCAACGAGTGACCATCACTCATAATAACACTGAAAAACACAACAGAAGAGACTTAAAAGCCAAAAAACAAAAATTATATTACAATGTATGCACACACAACCCCCCCCCCCACACACACACATATGCAAATGCACAACACACATATACACACTCACGTACACACACAAAACACATATACACAGACTGGGCCACAGCAACGCATGGCAGGGGACAGCTAGTAAATAATAATAAATATATAATAAATATATAATAAATCATCATGGTCTGGGAAACCAGGTGTGAAAGCCTTCTCTGTCATTGTTCCCAAATCTGTCTACAGGCAGATTTCTCTTTGTTTTTCCAATATTTTTTTACTATTATTTTATTTAAGCAGGCCTTTTGTTTTGTTTTGTTTTTTTACTTGTTGCTGCAGATGGAGCTTTCCGTGCTGTGAGTGATGTATGTGTGTGTGTCTCCTTATTATGTTTGAATCTGTTTTTTAAAAGATTTTTAACTTGTGTTTTTGAAACGGAAATTATTCCTCAACACATTTATTTTTTATGTTTCTATTAATAGTTTGTTCAGTTTGTTCTTTGTTTTAACTTTATTCTAGTACTGAGGGGGAAAATGGAATATCAAATAAATTAATATAAAAAATACAAATATCCTCGGCCGTGTGTCGATTTGCCAATGCCAAATTGAAGGCCCTTCCACACAGCCCTATATCCCAGAATATCAGGGCAGAAAATTCCGTATTATCTTGAGTGTGGACTCAGATAACCCAGTTCAAAGCAGATATTGTGGGATTTTCTGCCTTGATATGCTGGGATATAGGGCTGTGTGGAAAGGCCCTGACATGGAAGTCCAGAGTGCAATCATAGTCTTCTCTGAAGTTGAAAGTGTTGAAAGTCTGAGGCCCCTTCTACATTACCATATAAAACTCAGATTGTCTGCTTTGAACTGGATTAAAGTCCAATTTAAAACTGATAATGTGGATTATCTGCTTTGAAAAGGTGGATGTGGAAGGGTCCTGAGATGTTATATATGTGGAAAGATACCTTTGATTATCAACTTTGACAATCTGGATTACATTGCAGTGTAGAAGGGGCTTTGGAGTCTTGCTCTAGCATTCAAACCACACTAGAAGTCCAGTTAACATATACTGTGTAATAAATTAATTACTACATATATAAATAAATAAATCAGTAGCCCAAGAAAATTACCATACACAAGAATATTGATTATGGTTAGGACTGGAAACCTGCTTCACTTACAAACAATACTGCTTCTGCATACTTCAAGAACAAGATGCCGTCTACTTCCCCCTTCTCCTTTTCCTTATTGTTATTGTATTTATTTATATCCTAATTTCCTCTCTTAAAGGAGACTCAAAACGTTTGTGTGTGTTTATGCGCCTTCTCTTCTCCCAATGTCGACTCCATCGGGGTGTTTTTGCTAGTCCCTTCCTCTACAGCATCAAATAGTAATAGTAATAATAATAATAATAATAATAATAATAATATACTATATTTATGTTCTGCCCTATCTCCCTGAGGAAACCCAGGGCAGATTACATAACACATATGCAGCAAACATTCAATGCCATTATACGAGGGTTGAATGAAAAGTAATGCCTCCACCTTCGTTACTTGGGTTTGAATGGGGATATTTTAATAAATCAAATGCAGAAATAATCGTTAGAATGTGCTCTTTAACTACCACTACTCACTTTTCCACATAATCACCAGACAATTGGATACATTTCTGCCAACAATGAACAAATTTTCTGAAGCTGTCACGGAAGAAGTCGACACTCTGTTTCCTCAACTGCTCATGCACAGATCTTCCAGTACGCAAGCAAAGCAATAATGTGAAATGCTCATTATGCTGGAAATTTCTCTCTGAGTGATACGACGACCGTCCTGAATCATTCTGTCAACCTTTTGCTTGTGAAACTCAGTGGTTGCTGTCACAGGACATCCAACCCTTTGTTGTCACGCAAGTCACATGTTACCTCCTCAACATCTTTAAACTTACTCACCCAACGACGCACAGTATTCACATCAACACAATCACCATAAACATTCTCTGATTAATCTCCTTTGGGATGACACCTTCTGCTGTCAAGAATTCAATGACTGCATGTTGCTTAAGTCGCATTAACTGACTATCTGTGCAAGGTTCCATACTTTGCACTTTAACAACACAACCATTCAATGCTAAGGCTTCTCGCCAAAAGGAAACTGTAGAAGAGAGTCTACTGAACAAGCCAGTACCTGCCACATACCAGTACTGCCATCTGTTGAGGAGTTACAAAGGTGGAGGCATTACTTTTCATTCAACCCTCATACAATCAACAAACAAAGACAATACATAAACAGAGGCAAAGACTTTCCCATCTTTTTTCATCTCTGGAATCTGAAGGCTGTGCTCAACTCCGGTGACAGGGAGGTGCTGTCACTCCATCTTCCATGCTGAAGAGCTTTGTTGTCCATAGACACCCTCCCAATCAAATTGCCGACATATCCGCATGAGTGCCTTTTATTACCTCTCCGCCAGAGTGGTATCTCTTTACTTACATTGCTCTTTTCGAACTGCTAGGTAAGCAGGAGCTGGGCTAACGGCGGGAGCTCACCCCAATCCGGGCTTGAACTCTCGATCTTTCCATTGGCAAGATTTTCTGCAGCTGGCAGTTTAACCCGCTGTGCTAAACTCAATCCTTTTTTGTTGGTGGTGTTCTCCTATTCCAACTATTCAACTAAGTAAACCCTTACAGTCTTCCCTTCCCAAAAAATACAAAGATTTTCCTAGGTCCAAGAATTTTTAGGGTTGGATTGCGCCTGCTGAAACAACAACCAAAGAATCAATTGGACACCGCATACAGAACCATTTAAACTTCATCCATTTGCTACAAGTGTGTCCTTATGAAGCAGGAGAGGATGTCGGACCAAAGGCCCTTCTTCTCAGCTACTCCTTCCTCTGGTAACCTATAGCAAAGACTATGAAACCCCTGCAAATCAGACTCGTCCTTTGTAAAGAAGACCGCTTGACTTGACCAGGTACTGGTTGAAATTGAAGATGCCACAGAATTTGCAGGAAATAATGTAAAATATGTCTTGATACATGGCTCTCTGGTTCTTAGCTGATCTCATTGCTAAGAGAAGTTGCATTCTTAATTCGAAGCACTCCAAAAACTTTTAAATGGCAGCAAAAAAATAGAAGCACAACACACGCTGGTCTGCTGTCCATCTTAAGGGCTCATTTTTAAATCTCTCTAGTTGGTAATATTTCCCCCTTCCTTCCTTTTTCACTCTCTGGCCTCTCATTTCAAAGTCATCGATATTCCTGTCTGTAGATGTTGATTTCCCCCAGAAGGGGGGAAAATGGCCTTATCTGTGAAAATGTGAGGGACACACATAACTGTGTGCAAGCATTCCCTGTTTGTGCTGCTATTTGTCAAGGGTTTATCTATCCTTTGTTGATAAGGGGGCTGCGATCATGGCTCAGAGATGGTTACAAGCAACAACTTCTGTTTATGTGAATGAAGAAGTCTAAGGGCATGTTCACTTACGCTGCCAGAGTGTGTGTTTTATAATGGGATAGGAAAAGTGTGATCCATGGGTCAACTCAGCTCTATTTCCGTGCTTCCCAAGTCCCCTGGAAACACCCACCCCCACTAATCAGATTTTTATAAGCCAATTTGGTGGTGATTTTTTACAGCCAAAGGCACCAGAATGAGCTGCAAATGTTGCTATTAAACTTGCACATCTCCCCACAGAATAGCCCCTGCACATCCCCCTCCACAAAGGAGCAGAAATAATCCCCAAAATAGCTACATTGCGTTAATTGTGGTTTTCTTGAATACATGACGGCCTTCTTATCTATGGACTTGATATCCACAGTGTCACTCACACTCCAGTTTGTAGCCCCCCCACCACCACCACCACACCATGTAATAAAGTATAGTCAAAATACGCGGGTTATCAAGAAAGTAAAGTTACAAGGCACGTAGCTCTCATGGGGAATTTTCAAAGGAGAAGTTGGTCTCACTGTCATGTTGCGGAAAGCCAGCGGAAGTGAATGTGCAGTGCCAGTCGTCAGTAGCTCATCAACTGGCGTGAAGATTAGAGATGAGCATCCTCATTCTGTTTCCCTCCAAGTGCAAAGTTCGCGCTGTATGAGGGATATCCAAAAAGTAAAGTTACAAGATTTTTTTAAAAAATAGAAGGAATGAATATATTTTAATAAAGCTTACATGGATTATAGCACAGATATTACATTATTTTTCCACATAATCACCATTCAGTTCAATACATTTTGTCATTCATGGGACGAGTTTTCTTGATGCCTGTGTCATAGAAGTATCCTGCCTCTTTTTTTCAGCCATGTCATCAGTTGCATTATGTCCTCTCCATAAACTGCTACATGCCAGTGATACCAACTTCTCCCACAAAAATTCCCTGCAAGAGCTACGTACCTTCTAACCTTACTTTCCGGATAACCCTCGTATAATATAGTCAGAATGTGGGGCTCTTTATTGTCTGTGGTTTCAGGTATTCAGGAGAAGGGGAAATATATCCACCACAGATAAAGGTGTCATAATGTATATTGACAAGCCATTCCTTCTAAGCAGCATGACCACGAACCATGCTGACTGGAGCACAAGGGAAATGGAAGAAAGTAACTTCCAAGAATTGCTTGAACATCTTAGGACCAGATCACCTTGAGGAACATCCCACCCTATACCAATCACGACAATCTTTAGGGGGGCATTTTTGTCCACATTACAGCCTGTGGGTTTTCATTTGATAATTAACAAAGAAGAAAAAAGAAACTGGCCTCCATGTTATCCCACCTCCATAGGATAATCCCCCGCCCCCACCCCCCATGACATGTGAAGCCTTAACCCCGGCATCTTCTAAATGAGAATTGTGAATATCTCTTTTATTCCTTTGGCATCCTCGCATCCCTGAGCTATTTGAACTCTCTTATCTGACCTATGGTTATGTTTTTATGAGTTTCATTTATTGTTTGTGGTGCTGCTGCCAACCACTTTGGGATCTGTACTAAGGAGAAGTGAAACAGAAATGCTTCCAATGACAAATAAATAAATAATCCACCCACCTTTCTTTCCACTAAAGATAATGTACCCTGGGGCCCCAAATGCATGTTCACGGGCATCAGTTTATTTTTAGTTTAATTTAATTTCAAGTATGTATACTCCACTCTTCAGCCAAAAAGGCTCTCAGAGCTGCTGGCACAGAGTTAATTTGCTAGTTTTCTGTCACCAGGTTTCCTTTCTAAATACTCCAGGAGATACAAGAAGTTCATCAGATGCTGGCTGCTCTTCTCTCCCACAGGGACCAGAGCAATGTCTGTTGGGCTATGGAGGGAGGACCAAACATCATGATGGATTGGAAGCGCATTTTTCAAACATTCTTTGATCTAGAATTTATACAGCAGAAGTGCACAAGGGCAATCACAATTTGCTCCAGAGCTTCCAAGAAGCTCTGGAGTGACCCCAATGTTTTTGAACTATGGACAGCTGGATCAGACCATATCCAAGGTGAGGCAGTGTCCACATGTCAATAATGCCTAGTGCTGTTTTTCTCATCAGAAGTAGCTCTAAGTATCTTGTTAGCAGAGCCTTGCTCATGACATTGATTCCAAAGATCACATGGCTAGGCACCCAGTTGTGACCTCACCCAAAGTGATTATCACCAGCCAGGGAGCTGCTTCTGGACCACGCAACAGTGGTGACAGCCTCAGGAGGGTGACACCAGTGCCAGTGTGGCCATCTAGACTCCAAAATAGTTTCAGGATGCTTTGATAACAATAGATGTGAACTCTGCATGATGCATTCAGGGTAGCTCCAGAGTAGTTTACTACGGAGTATTTCCACAGGTGTAGATGCAGCTTGAGAACAATGGTGCTCTCTAGAAGTCGCAGAAGTTTCCCCAGATAGAGTCCTTGTATCCCAGTGGTCAAGCCATTTGCTTTGCATGAGGGTTCTGTTCCTGATATCTCATGGTAGGGTTAGAGAAGTAAGTCCCTTTTCTGAAACCCTGAAGACTGACTTGCTCATCAGTGTTGTCAATACCGCGGAAGAGGGGCTAATGTTTTTCCTGGCATAATGGATTCTCCTATGTTTCTAGAGCACAAGTGAAGAGGCAGAAGCAACAAGGTGGAGGAGATAAAGGATGTTCATCCACAAGCACATCTTACCAAAGACTTTGACCCTATCCTCCCCAAACCTATGAACCAACAATGGTGCATCATATTTCCATGAGTGCAACTTGGCATTGCTGTCCCCTTAAAGTAATCCTCATGTGACCTTGGTGTGTGTGTGTGTGTGTGTATATATATATATATTCACCAAGGTCACCTGAGTCTAAAGACTATGATGTCCTAAAGTAAATGAAGGTAAATGCAATATTCATTTTAGTAATGAAGTAATGGGAAATCACTATCGTTATGGAGGCATGGCTAATCAATTATGGAGCAATAAGGAAATGTGCAGCTTGGGCTGGGTGGTAGTGGGAAATCACAAAATGCCATCAGGAGAATTGTGCTATTAGTCATGATGGGAAATCGTTTCCTTCCTCTCTAGGCCTGTATTCAGCATTCTGATCATCACAGCTTCAACGTACAGAGTATGTGTGCTGATCATCAGCATCTGCCATATATCTATTTGAAAAATGCATGGCAATATTGGGAACTGTCTCTCTTCCCTTTTATTATTCTTCCCAAGCCTTTGCGCCAGTGTGTTTTCTAGGAGCAAGGGAAGCTGCTGCTACAGCTGTCCTCATGGTGTCGACTGAACACATGAAGCCCTGTAGCAAAAAGTTGAAGTGTGGAGTGTTCTTGCACATAGTGCAACTAGCCAGCCCTCTTTTTTCTGACAGTTGCTCAACATTTTGTGCTAAAGGATAACATTCTGGTTTCCTTAGAATATGTCAGGGTTTTTCCTCTCACTATGATCCCCCTTCCTGAATTTTAAAATAGAACTGGCAGTCTTTGGTCTCTCCTGAGCCTTCCCTTGGACGGCAACAAAAGCGTCCCCATGCATTGATTTGGATTCACAATTGGTATATATGATGAGCCACTTTGTGTCCCAGTGTATCTACATTGAGTCCCACATTTGGAGGAAAGGGTTGGGTGGTGGTGATGATGGTGATGGTGGTGATGATGCCAACATAACAACAGCAAGAACTTACTCATGTTGTTAGCGATTTAATATTTATAATGGTAAGAGTCAAGATAGTCTGGTGGGTCTGATACCAGCAGGACAGTGAATTTGTGCAGGGTTTATATTCAGACTAAAAGAGTGGAACCAAGATGATGAAGCCTCTTCGGAAAATGGGTCCAACCTCTTGGAAGGCTCCTTTAATGTTTGTACTAAATCCAGATGTGAATTCATCAACCCCCATAAAATTTGTTCAGGGAACAAACACCATGTTTAGGTCCTATTTAAGAAGGATCTGTCAAAAACCATCTCAGAGGATTCCTTGCCTAAGAAAGCTATGAACTTCATGGATTCTCCATAAATTGATAGGTGGCTTGAAGGCACATATACGCACACAAAAGAAGTCCTGTGTTATATCTCCAGTCTAGACAAATGCCCAGAATGCTAAACCAAGGAAGTTATATTCTTAAGCAATATCCAACATCCCTAAATTTGATTCAGCACAGGCTTGCCTGCCTTAATATCAACTCAATTGGTCCTTGCTCGTCTTGGACAGTTAGGATTGCATTCTTAACAATGCTTACAGCAAACCCAGTAAAATCAATGGCACTTGATTTCCAAAGAGATAGTCAGATTTATCTCTTCAATCAAATAATAAGTCTATCTAATGTCAGGCCTCCACATTTGCTGGGGTTAGGGACACAAGTGGAAAAAAATACAAAAAAAGGAAATTGCTGGGTTTTTTAAAAAAAACCTAGAAATGTCTAGGTCTTCCAACACATTTTTACGGTCAATCTCCATTGGGAGCCAAACATAGAATCACATTGGAGGACCTAGAGAGATGTTTTTCTGGAAGTCTCTAGATCAGTGGTTCTCAACCTGTGGGTCCCCAGACATTTGGGCCTTCAACTCCCAAAAATTCTAACAGCTGGTAAACTGGCTGGGATTTCTGGGAGTTGTAGCCCAAAAAACCTGGGGACTCACAGGTTGAGAACTGCTGTTCTAGATCCTCCTGCATATCTGGAGGAAGTTGATTATGGACTCACACTGAAGAACATAGAGATTCCTAGATATAACATTTTAATCAAAACTGTAGATAGTCAAATCTGCAAAAGTCAAAACCACAAATGTGGAAAGTTGACTGTACAGGCATCTGATGAAAGTCAGGTGCTGTCCATGAAATCTTATGCTGCAGACAACTTACTTCCCATCTCAATTCTTTCTTTTTTAAAATTGAGTATAAGTAATTTGGTAATAACTTTGATACCTATTATCAGCATGCCTACGTCAGGATCCAATCCATTGAAAATTAGAGCAGTAACTCACAGTCTATTCAAAAGCTGTTTCATTGATTGGGGTGTCAACCATTTCAGAAAGTTGGTTAAAGTGAAAGACTAGGATTTGTTTAATGGACATTTTTTTAAATAGGCGTTAAACAAAGTTTGTTAACAAGCTGAATTAATGGAAGAAGTAAATGGCATTTTCAGTGATGTTTCTACATTGATGGCATCCAGAACCCATAGATAAGGAGCACTCATTGTATAGTGCAAAATTGAGGGAAACATTAAATAAAGTATTGAAAAATCAAAGTAGATATCCAGCAACTTCTGGCTTTTGGGATGGTGAGGGATAGAATTTGTCAGTCCCCAGAAATATGTGGGCCGGAACATTGACCCAAAATGAAAAGGTATTGTGCATCAGACCCATCATTGTTGTCCCCTTTGGAGTCTGGTATCTTGGGCTTTTGATGACTCAAAGCCTGTGACCTCTGCGGTAACTGTGATTCCTGCATTGTTGTAAGAATTACTGAGATCACACACACAATGGTCTTTGAACACACTAAAGTGCCGTATAAATGATCATGATGATTATGCCAAGTATTCTAAAAATTATCCAACAAGAACATTATGTCTGTCCTCCTGCCTGCTCTGAATATCTTTAACATCCCTTGTAAGAACCTGCCCTCTTCTTTAAAACAAAATATCCATTTTCCAGAATGAATTAACATACTGATAGTCTGATGCTGATTAGCAGAAACCAGCCATACGGAAGGGAACCAACCAAGTGTGTATTTTGCACTGCTGAAAGATATCACAACGGGCCCGTGGTATCTGCTGGGATGCAATTCCAAGACATTCCATGGGTACCAAAATCCTTGGATGCTTAAGTTTGATTGCATACAATGACCTAGTAAAATGTTGTTCCTTATCTTAAATGACAAAATCAAGATTTGCTTTTTGGGGGGCAGGGGAATGGAATATTTTTAAACCGTGGATAGTTGAATCAGTGGATATGAATAGCCAGATATAAGTCTTTCCAACTAACTACTCAATTACAGTTTCTCCACTGCAACAACGGATTGCAAGTTATCTCAGTGAATGAGTTCAAAAGGGTGAAAATAAAATCAACAAAATTCTGATGGAGAACAAATGGGTTATTTCTTAAAATTGGACAAAATTGACAGAGGGACTATTATAATAAAGGTGACATTGGTTTTGGAAAATCCTATCATTCCTCTAATGGTAGAACCTTAAGAAAGATATTTACCTAAGATGTAAAGCTATTATCATTGTGTGCCTTCAAGACATTTCTGACCTATGGTGCCACACAGGGGCGGCTCGTCCATTACGCGAAGTAAGCGGTCGCAGAACACTTTTTTTGCCAGGGGTGCAGAGGCGCCTCTGTAAATCCCCCTCGACTGCCACTTGAGGAGCGCCCCCTCAGCTCACAACAGCCTTAGCAGCCTCTGCTTTCTTGCCTTGCTGCCGGGCAATCCTCTTCCCAAAGGGGCCAAGCCCTTCAGCCTCATCTAGCCCCTCTCGTTCCTGCTCCACCTGGCCACCGGGTGCGCGAGGAGAGCCGGCGCTCAATCGTTTTCCGCGTTTGATCCCTTCCCCATGACCGGCTCCCTTTCCCGATCCCCCAGCGCTCCACCCGACTCCTCTCCTCTCCCCAATCCGCGGGTGGGCCAAGGGGCAGAGACTGGCCCGCTTCGGGTCTGAAGACCCCAGCATGCACACCAAAAGTCGCCTCTTCTCCTGACTTTCTCTTCAGCCATTGGGACCAAGAGAGAGAAAAGAGAGAGAGAGAGAGAGCCCCTCCGGCTGGAGGTATCTCCCACCTCCGCTCCCTCCTTTGTTTTTGCACCTACCTTCAGGAAAGGTGGGCATCTCCACCTCTCTCTCTCTCTCTCTCTCTCTTGGTCCCAATGGCTGAGGAGAAAGTCAGGAGAAGAGGTGACTTTTGGTGCACACGTCTTCAGGCACGCCTCCGGACCCAAAGCGGGCCAGGCAAGGGAGCAAATGTGGCAAGGTGAACTATTACTGGGATGTATAGTTCACCTACAATCAAAGAGCATTCTGAACTCCACCAATGATGGAATTGAACCAAATATGGCACACAGAACTCCCACGACAAACAGAAAATATATATCAATTATTGGGGGGGGGGGCAAAATATTGTTTACTTACCGTTGAAAATTACCTAGGGCCGCCTCTGGTGCCACAGGGTAAAACTATTATGGGACTTTCTTGACAGGATTTGTTCAGAGGAGGATTGACTTTGCTTTCCTCTGTGACTGAGAGTGTGACTTTCTGAAGGTCACCCAGTGGACAGAGATTGAACCCTTTTCTCTAGGGTTCAGTGCTCAAACCATCCCCTCACACTAAGTCTCAAAGTGGGATACAAAATGACTCAACTAGATAAATAAATGAATAAATAAAATCATGAAAGCATGCTTGAAAAAGTTATTGCACTATTAGTTCTGAGGGATAGCTGAAGCTTACTCAGAAGAAAAACTACTTTTATGTTTATCACTAGCACCTTGACCACAAGCTTGGAGTTGACTGCATACTTTGTATGCAGAGGGACCCAGTTCCAGTTCTTTGTATTTATGGTGGTGGGAAGGATTTCTGCCTGAGATACTGGAGAGGTAGTAAATGAGTCCCCTACAGGTGTTAATCCTGGTTTTCAGGGAGCTGTCCAAAGTTCTGAATCCTATTCCTAAATAGATCCGACACCATGGAGAACTCCTTTATAACTAGTCCAATCCTGGTTTGAATTCATTACCCCAGTATAATGGAAACCACCAGCTACCATGCACTGGAGAGCCAAAGCCACTTTGAGTCTTCTGTGGAGAAAAAAAGAGGGACATAAATACACATAATAAACATAACAATAAACATAAACACAACAATAACAACAATAATGAAGCAGAGCTTGTGAAAGTTCATTTGTGACTACAACTACCACAATTTACTTGCTAGCAGTAATATTGCTGGCTAAAAGACTCTGGAAATTGTAGTTTGTTTATTTATTTACCACACTTCTACATTTCCTTTACAAAGGCAACAATTTGATGCCACACATATACATATCAATATATAAACAACACATTAAAATCCAAAAAAAAAATGTCAACATTGAAATATCAATTAAAATCACACAATCCAAGTCATACTCCAGGGCCATTCCATTTCTCATTTGTGTTATTTTGAAATCTCTTATTACACTGCTCAAATTTACTGACCAAAGGCATGGTCCCAAAGCCACATTTTTAGTTTTTTTCCTGAAGGTCAGGAGGGAAGGGGCTGATCTAATATTTCTGGGGAGGGAGTTCCATAGCAGAGGGGCCACCACTGAGTAGGCCCTGTCTCTCGTTCACATCAACCTCACTTGAGGAAGCCCTGGGACTGAGAGTAGAGCCTCCCCAATTATCTTAGCCTCTGAGGTGGATCATAGAGGGAGAGACGTTCAGACAGGCAAGCTGGGCTGGAACCGTTTAAGACTTTATAGGCTAAAGCCAGCACTTTGAATTGTGCCTAGTAGCAGACTGGCAGCCAGTGGAGCTGACATAACAAGGGGGTTGTATGCTCCCTGTATGCTGCTCTGGTGAGCAATCTGGCTGCTTCGAAGGCAACTCCATGTAGAGCGTGTTGCAGTAGTCTATTCAGGATGTAACAAGTTCAAAAGAAAGGGAGACAGAGAGAGAGAGGAAGGGAAGGAGGGATGGGAACTTTCTGAGTGAAATAGCTTGAGTGGGATAACAATTATATTTAAGTCAATTTTTTATTCACCTTCTCATTCAGGACACAAGAAGTGATGATTTAAAAAAGAAGAAACCATGGAAATGGAAGTTAACAGATTAATCTACTCAAGTTCAGAGATTTGCATCTAAGCTCTAAAAGGATTTGAATGCCTTTACATTCAGTCCTCTTAGCTCAGAGGTAGGGGTCCCACATCTCTTTCTTCATAGCTTCTTCATTTTTGAAAACCTTTATAGCTTCCCCAAGGTCTTCTCCATGATAGAAACAGTATCTGTGGAATTCACCTTGGGTAAAGTGGAGTGGAATTCTTTTTGGTTAACCTGACTACAGAAACTACAGGAAAGGAGATTCCACCTGAACACCAGGAAGAACTTCCTGACTGTGAAAGATGTTCAACAGTGGAACTCTCTGCCCGGTGGGTGGTAGAGGTTCCTTCTTTGGAGGCTTTTAAACAGAGGCTGTCGGGGGTGCTTTGAATGCGATTTTTCTGCTTCTTGGCAGGGGGTTGGACTGGATGGCCCACAAGGTCTCTTCCAACTCAATAATTTTATGATTCTATGAAGAATTTGTTCATATTTGCTATTTAAACATTTGTGGATCAGGAAGAGCTTGAGTTTTGTTTTTGTTTTTTAATTCGAAGGTGGGGGAAAGTGAAAGCAGGAGAGACTTTCATCCCTAGAGTCTATAATTCAGGGCAAGAGGGAGAGGCAAACCTCACTTGGTCTATCTGACAGCCTTCCTATCTTCAAGTGGTGTGTGGGAAAAATAATGAAGCCTGGGTTGCATTTTAAAAAAATACAAAAGAAAAGAAAGTAGGCTACGAAGAATTCCCAACTTGCCACTACAAACAAATTGCCCCCGAGACATGCTGTAGAAAATTCCTAGCATAAACAGTATCTAGAATGATGTGCAGCCTGGGCATAATTAGTAAGAGAGACACAGGACAATATCAGAAAGCTATCAGTCAGCAGTGTGAGCCATCCTTTAAGCTGCCACTGATGGTGCCAAATGAGACTTGGGAGATTAGGGGGAACTCTGAATGTCAGGATTAAGCATTTGGAATTGGATTTGATCAAAGGTGAAAATTAATGATGCAACTTGAGTTGAAATTCACACCACTTTGCTATCATGCTGCTAATCAAATATAACAACTTTATACACACAGCACAGTCCCTCTCAGCATGTGCAGAGATAGGGAAAGCAATCTTTGACTATCACTGAAGGGTACTGAGCAAAGAAGTACCCGTGGCACCCAAAACATTGTGGAGTAGAGATTTACAGAAGGATTGGTATGTACGGTCCATCCTCCACACACAAAGGTGGAGAAACCTCTTTAGCAATTCTGAAATCTTCCAGCTCACTACTATAGTCAACTATTGCTAAATTGCACTGGAGGACCCCCAATTGCTCATATTTCCCATATTTGCCATATCTCGATCTTTCATTGTAACTCTATAGCACATGTTACCATATGCTGGGGGACCTGGAGAGAACATATTGTTCTCAGCTGAGAATAAGCAAATCTGCAAAAACAATACCCGGAAATATGTAGGGCTGATGTATGTCCAACTATACACAGGTCCCTTCTAAAGTCATGTTCATATAAATCAGTGGTTCCCAACATTTCTAATGCCATGACCCCTTAATACAATTCCTTATGTTGTGGTGACCCCCAACCATAACATTATGTTCATTGCTACTTCATAACTGTAATTTTGCTACTGTTATGAATCATAATGTAAATATATGATATGAAGGATATATTTTCATTCACTGCACCAAATTTGGCACAAATACTTGGATACACCCAAACTTGAATACTGGTGTGGTTGGGGTGGGGGTGGGGGGTGGAGATTGATTTTGTCATTTGGGAGTTATAGTTGCTGGGATTTATAGTTCATCTACAATCAAAGGGCATTCTGAACTCCACCACCAATGGAATTAAACCAAATTTATTTATTTATTTATTTCATATATTTATATCCCGCCCTTCTCCCTACAAGGGGGACTCAGCGCGGCCTCACATGAGCATCAGAGGATGCTAACAGCATAAATACCATAAAAATTACAATTCACAATAAAATCATTTTAAAACATTATACAGCACCATCCGTAAAATTTAACAATAAATTAATAGATTAACATGCCAGTAAAACCAAGCTGAGCCAGGAGAATCCATATAGCAAAATCCAAATTTCCTTTTCTTATTGCCGCTGGCCTCGAATCGAACACCTGGCACACAGAACTCCCATGAACAACAGTAAATACAAGGTTTGGTGGGTATTGACCTTGAGTTATGGAGTTGTAGTTCACTTACATCCAGAGAGCACTGTGGACTTAAACAATGATAGATCTGGACTGAATTTGGCACAAATACTTAATATGTCCAAATGTGAACACTGGTGAAGTTGGGGAACTGTGTGATGTATTTTTGGATGATGCGTGCAGATCCAAATAAGGTGGCCTTTTGCAGTTGACAGATCGTGATTTTGTCAATGTTTATGGTTTCCAAATGCTGGCTGAGATCTTTTGGCACGGCACCCAGTGTGCTGATGACCACAGGGACCACCTGTACTGTTTTATGCCAGAGCCTTTGTAATTTGATTTTGAGGTCCTGACCTATTATTATTATTATTATTATTATTATTATTATTATTATTATTACCCATGGATTAGTTGAGCGTCAAACTCTTTCCTCTTTCCACTTTCCTCAGTGAAGAGGGTGGATCCTTTCTTGATAAGAGGTCAGTAATTGCATTTGCTTGTGGCTATGTCAATGCATGTTTTTGCTTTGATTTTTGGACTAAATTTTCTAGACTTACACATGAGTATATCGGATACCTAGAGGTGTTGCCAAGTGTACCAGGTCAAAGGTTTCCATGATGGTATTAGCTCAAGAAAGCCAATATGCATGCTTAACTTAAGACCACTTCTGACATGATGTTTTATATGTAGGGGGGTGACAATTAGCATTGTTCCCCCAGGTGTGAAATCGTTCAATGCTAAGTGGCCATTTTGTGAAATTACGTAAAGGCAGTCCTGCGAATTTGCTCTGTGTTTCCTTGCCATTTCATCATGTATGCAGCCACAGCAGTGATTCTAGAAGCCAACCCGTGAATGCAGACTTGACATCACAATGAACCCTTACAGCAGAGAACAATTGAAACTGTTCTTCTCTCTGCTAGCAATAGTGAATTGCTCCATTAGCTCAGCTGATCGAGTTTTGAGGGAAAATGTAAATGCACAACAGCTTTGTTTTAGTATGCAACTGTGTATATTTGAGTTTAGGCATGAAAAGATTGGCCAAGCCATAGCAATAGTTTCGAGTATTGGATAGGATGAGAAAGAGGATATGAATTTTGTGCAACATGTCCATGAAGAATAAGGACATGAAACATTACACATGATCCAAACTCATGCACCACTAAGCTTGAAAAATGTCAGCATGGGAGGTTTAAGCACGAGTTTAGATGAAGCCTTTCAAAAATCTATTGAAAGCAGTTTGGTAATAGAACAAGCTGCCAAATGCATGTTATGAAAATGTCTTTCTTTGTAGCTTTCGAGCAATGTTTTTCACCCGGGGTGTTTAACATATTGGATCATCCGTAGGGATGGAAGAGTCAATTTGTTTTGGTTTTTTCTCAGTTTTCAAGTTTTAAGGCTGGTTTATTTCCAGTGCTGAGATCTTTTCCCCAAAAAATTGACCTGAAAACGTAGCCTTGTTTTGGTGTGCCATTCTTTTCATACATGCATTTTTCCGTAGAGAAGATCATTTCTGTAAAATGTAATGTGTCAATCTTTTTCTCAGTAATATATGCATTTCAGTGTGTATATTTTCCTAACACACACATTTTTGCATACTCAAGGACTCCCTTGAAAAATTTAGAGAAGTCCAAATTTCAGCAAATAATTAAATTTTGGTATAGTGCTGTGAAAAATTACATTGAACTTAATCCCTTCCTCCAATCACCACTTGAACATCTTCCAGATATAAAAAATGGACTCCCCCAGGCAGGAAACAGCCAGGCTTTGAAGCTGCAAGGCCATTCAATGCTAATCAAAGTGGCCAATTCCAACATTCACACCTGCCTTAAACAGACAAGAGTTTCCATGCAGCTGTGGACAAGTCTACATAGGGACCACCAAATGCAGCACCCAAACAAGAATCAAAGAACATGAAAGGCACTGCAGACTACTTCAACCAGAGAAGTCAGCCATAGCAGAGCACCTGATGAACCAACCTGGACACAGCATATGGTTTGAGGTTACTCTAACAACTACCATGTCAGGCTACACAGAGAACCCATTGAAATCCACAAGTATGTGAACAATTTCAACAGAAAGGAAAAAACAATGAAAATGAGCAAACTCTGGCTACTAGAATTAAAAAAAACCTCTAGAATCAGGACAGTCAATAAAGAGGAACACTCAAAAGACAGGAGAATTCCAGACAAGAAACTATCGGGGCCAGTTAATACCTCCCAACAAAGGATTCCCTCAGGCTGGAAGCAGCCAAGCTTTGAAGCTACAAGGCCATTCAATGCTAATCAAGGTGGCCAATTGAAACATTCACACTTGCCTCCAACAGACAAGAGTTCTTTCTCCTACCCTGGACCTTCCACAGATATCTAAACCCAATTTTCCTAGTTTCCAACAGACCTCACAACCTCTGAGGATGCCTGCCTTAGATACAGGTGAAATGTCAGGAGAGAACATGGCCATGCAGCCCGAAAAACCTACAACAACCCAGACAAGGGTTTTCTTCCACCATGGACATTCCACAGATATATAAACCTCACTTGCCTAGCTTCCAACGAACCTCACAACCTCTGAGGATGCCTCAGAGATATGGGTGAATTGTCAGGAGGGAATGCTTCTGGAACATGGCCATAGAGCACAGAAAACTCACAATAAAAGTGTTGTTGCACCAAAAATTAAAGGAAAATAAGCTTTAGTAGATACTGTCTTTAGTTATCCTGGCAATAACTCACAAACTTATTTAACAGAAATAACTATTAGACCTGAGACTTTTTCAGTGGTGACCAGTGGCTCCCATGCCAATGGTGCTTAGAGTCCACTCTAGAATTTAGTTCATACCTGAAAGGAATTATTCAAGTTGTTAAACAACATCCAGAACAGGTTCATCACCTCCAAGTTTTAGTTAATACTTTAAAGCAGTGTTTCCCAACCTGTGGTCTATGGACCACCAATGGTCCTCAAGGATGAAAATATGGTCCAACATTACTACATTGTTACCTCGAAACCACACGGCGACAAGAGCGACTGGTCTTGTGAAACCCTCTTATAGTGTCAAGGCAATGGGGATGTTGGGAAGGGAGAGGATGACTACCCACAAAAGATTACTATTACTACATCTGCTCTAGATTATTAAATATGGTTTTCTGTGGGTGAGCAGATGGTGACTACTGGATGGCATATGTTCTGTACCAGAAACTAGAGCTGATGTGGTCTATTCAATGCAATTTTCTGAGTCAGCAACCCAGATAACCAAACCGAATCTGAAGTTGACAAAAAACTGATTTGTAACCCTTTTGGTACTAATGTTGGAGAATGGTCACCAGTCAAAGTGGTCCCTGGTCAATTGGTCCCTGGTCAAAAAAAAAAGGTTAGGAACCACTGCTTTAAAGGAACCATTCCAAGTTGCTGAACAGTACTATACAGGATAACTTCAGTACCTTGGATAGCTCTGTTAAAGCTTTGACTAAAACCCAGGATGGAGTCACTATGCCACTCATATGGAAGCTATCAGCTCCTGATGAGGTTGTAGAAACAATGGTTTGATTACTGCCATAAATCATTCTCTATTATTAAAGTTGTAGATAATTAAACAAAACAACAAATCTCGAATTCAAGGCAGCAGCCAGTTTGTGTCAGTATGTGATTGTGATTGCTCAACACCACTGGAAACTGTGAATTCATTGCAGACATTGCCCAGGGCATCATTGGTGTAATTATGACAACCCTCTATTTGAAATAATGTTAACACTTGGTATTTATAATGCATTTCGAAGGATTCAAAGACTTTTCCCTGTCTGACTAGGTCTTGTAGCAAACCAATAAAGAAACATTGTTATTCCCATATTACTGCAGGCAGGGTTCGGAGACTAGGTGTTGAGGGCTGCCTGAGGCCAGCTAGAAAATGAATGATTAAGACTCAAACCAGAGGCTTCTCCGCTTGTATGTCAGTCTATCCATCACTATATGCAAATGATGCTGAGACCTGCAAATAACAAGCTCAAAGGTAATAGGACTCTTTACTGTTCATAATGTCCTTATGAGTCAAGTAAGTATCTTCCTATGGTTGCAACTATGGATGATACACATTTCAAGCTAATGCCCATCCCTCTTTTGGACCTATGTGGTCAGGTTGTGTTCAGAATATTATTGACTTGATCTAAATCAGCAACCTCTCTTCTGTTTGCTTACTATTTTGTTAGTTCTCATAATTCCCATTTCTGGACAAAATACCTTCCCGAGGCAAAATTATCTAGAGAATGGAAGAGGTAGCTTTTCTGACTATAAAATATAGAATCTTGCAATCAGCATGGGTCCCAGAGCATCATTTGTTGTAGTCACCCTTTCAAAAAGTAACCTTCATAACTTTGTTTCTGGGTAAGTGGGGCACACCAGATCTATGGAGGAGTCAGGTGGTTCTTAGCTTAGATTTGTAGAATTAATGCAGTTTGACACTACTTTAATTGCCATTGCTCAGTGCTATGGAGTCATGAGAATTGTCATTTTTCAAGGTCTTTACTCTCCTCTTCCAAGGAATGCTGGTGCCTCATTAAATTACAAATCCCATAGTTCCATAGCATTGAGCCACACCAACTAAAGTGGTGCCAAACTACATTAATTCTGCAGTATAGACCACTGTTTCTCAACCTGGGGGTCGGGACCCCTGGGGGCATCACGAGGGAGTTTTCAGAAGGGTCACCAAAGACCATCAGAAAACTCATATTTTCTTAGGAACCTCTCCACCTGTCCTTCTCTTCCTTTTTAGTGTTGTTGAACTACAACTCTCAGAATTCAAAAAAAGTACCCACCCCACCCCACCAGTATTCAGTGTTGACCATGTAAGTAGTGTGCCAAGTTTGGTGTATATCCATTGTCGGCTGGGTTCAGAGTGCTCTTTGATTGTAGGTTAACTATAAATCCCAGCAATTACAACTCTCAAATGTCAAGGTTTATTTTCCACAAACTCCACCAGTGTTCACATCTGGGTATGTTGAGTATTCATGCCAAGTTTGGTCCAGATCCATCATTGTTTGAGTCCAGTGCTCTCTGGAGGTAGGTGAACTACAACTCCAAAACTCAAGTTCAATGACCTCCAAACCCTTCCAGTATTTTCTGTTGGTCATGGGAGTTCTGTGTGCCGGATTTGGTTCAATTCCATCATTGGTGGAGTTCAGAATGCTCTTTGATTGTAGATGAACTATAAATCCCTCACTAGTATTCAAATTTGGGCGTAGTGGGTATTTGCACCAAATTTGAATACTAGTGAATGAAAATACATCCTGCATATCAGATATTTACATTACGATTCATAACAGTAGCAAAATTACAGTTATGAAGTAGCAACGAAAATAATTTTATAATTTTGGGTCATCGCAACATGAGGAACTGCATTAAGGGGTTGCGGCATTAGGAAGATTGAGAACCACTGGTATAGCAATGAGCATCTGCTGGAACAATAATTGGGGAGGGTGGCTCTTTTCTTTAGAAACACCTGTCTTATTGATATTTATCTATTTCTACATTAGGAGCATACATAATTTCCCTTTAATAAACAGTTATGGCCTGCTGTGGCCTAGACACTCTTTTGCCATAAACCCTTCACACTATTATGAGCCATGACAGCTGCAAAATGTATGTGGTCGGGGACACAAAAATCAATGCGACAGCTCCAGGGGTCACTGATGATAATGAAATGTGGGTTTCCTGTATCAGGTGAAATGTATCTTCCCATGTCATTCACTGGTGAGAACTAATCTGTTCATGCACTTTCCTTGCATGGGTCATCTCCTTCTGTTGAATATAAGGCAGATAATGACAAGAGACCAGGCACTTCTTAGTCAGATCAATGGCACACTCTTGGAACTACAAACTGGAGAACATCTGTTCAGTGGCTCCTTTGTGTGTGTGTGTAGTATGTGTGTGTACACACACGCACACACACATGGCTTATTTGATCCCAAAAAATTGGTTCAAAACTCGTTAGGTTGTAGGGGGCACTGGTGGTTCGATTCTAAAGTCAATTCCAATTTTCACAGAAAAGAAATGTTCAAAACTTTTTGAAACTTCCGAGAGTTCCAAATCTTTTCGTTAATGGTTTGAAAGTGCTATTTCCTGTTTCATTGGGTGGTGTTTAGTTTGAAAGTAGTTGTTTTATTCCAGAAGCGGGGAAGTCCCCCTTGTGGGGAGAAGGGCGGGATAGAAATATACGAAATAAATAAATATTAAATAAAAGTAAGCGGAGGAAATTCCTTCCTTCTCCAGTTTAAAACTGGTTTCTCTGGCTTGAGCCAGAAGCTGGAAAAGCATACGGAGGAAATTCATTCTTCACTAGTTTATATCTGACTCCTCTGGCTTTAAAACTCGCTTCTCTGGCTTGAGCCAGAAGCTGAAAAAGCAAATGGAGGAAATTCATCCTTCTCTTTTAAAACTGGCGTCTCTGGCTTGAGTTGAGGCCAGAGACCAGAAGCGGGGGGAGAAGCTGAATCATTTCAGACTCACTTCCTGAGTTGGAAGGAAAATGGCGAGACTAGCTTCGGAAGGGCAAAAGGACTTCCAGTTTCCTAAAAAAGTTCAAAATTGCTTCAAAAAGGTAATTTTTCCAAATTTATTTCAAATTACAAAGATTCCGATGGTACCTAACTATGCCTAATGTGTGTGTGTGTGTGTGTGTGTGGACAGCTAATAAATCCATCATCATGGAATTTATGAATCCACTCTTGATTTCACCATTGCTCCGAACTGAATACCAACTCCCCCTGTGGGGCCATCTCTCCTGACAATCTGCCTATATTTTCAGTACTCTGCTCTGGAAGGATATATGTTCAGTCATTAGATTCATATACAGTGAGGCTTTGATATCCACTGGAGTTTGGTTCCAGGACTTCCTGTGGATATCAAAATGCATAGATGTTCAAGTCCCATTATATACAGTGTCACAGTAAAATGGTGTTCCTTATAGAAAAAGGCAAAATCAAGGTTTGTTATTCTTTATTTTAGTTTTTTTTCAAAATATTTTTTGGCATGTATGGTTGAAAAATCATGTATACAAAGTCCATGGATATGAAAGGCTGATTGTAGTTCAAACAGTTAGGGGAGTGATATGCCATTTATTAATCCCCATTTTCAATACAAATCCATTAATGGAAATATATATCTCTCATCCAAAACCTAAGCATATATAAAAATGTCATTTTCAAGTGTTTATTATTTTAAAGTTCCCATGAAGGCCTTATATTCTAACATGTAAATCTTTTCTAGTCTGTTGAATGCTGATGCGAAGCAAACCATAATGGTCCCTTTGGAGTTTTTACAGTTATTCATAGTCGTCCACAGCATTAACAATACATTATTTCTAATCATAATCATACAAATATGGAATCCTCCCTCCCTTCTTTCATCCTTCCTTCGTTCTGTTCTCAACAGTTACTGAAACTTAGGGTTTCACTGAAAGGCTTCTGATATTTTGTGTACTGTGCTTTTCAAAACAGTGAATGGTGGATTCTGTAGCAGAAAACATTGCTTGCTTTCACCTATTGCCAAGGACATCAATGCCGCATCTATGGTCTATGATGGAATCTCATTAAAGTCTTGAAAACATTTCTCCCTGATTCATATTTGATTATGTCATGATGCAGAAATCATTCCTCTGGCCATCAATTTAGTGAAAATAATCACGGTCAGCCAGCACAACAACAAAAAAACCCCCATCTTCCACAAGGGTTTGGAAAGAGCTCCGCTCATTTCAAGAGTGTTCTAATGAACACCTAGGAGAATTGGATTTTGAATTTGTGTATTTCTCTTCCATAATGCCCCTATCTGAGACAAAGAAATAATTCTCAATAACCAGAAACTAGCTTCTGGAAAATCAGGAAGGCGGTGATGGTCCCTTTCTTTACTTTTAAAGAACAAAATAGTGCACCCACACTGTCAAATTAATACATTTTGGCACTGCTAAGAAGGTCTGCATAGTTAAAGCAATGGTATTCCCTGTAGCAACCTATGGATGTGAGAGCTGGACCATAAGGAAGGCTGAGTGAAGGAAGACAGATGCTTTGAACTGTGGTGTTGGGGGGAATTTCTGAGAGTGCCTTGGACCGCGAGAAGATCCAACCAGTACATACTCCAGGAAATAATACCCGGCTGCTCATTGGAGGGAAGGATATCAGAGGCAAAGATGAAATCCTTGGCCACATAATGAGAAGACAGGAAAGCTTAAAGAAGACAATGATGCTGCGAGAAATGGAAGGAAAAAGGAAGAGGGTCCGACCAAGGCCAAGATGGATAGACATTATCCTTGAAGTTACTATCTTGACTTTGAAGGAGCTGGGGGTGGCCATGGCTTACAGGGAGCTCTGGCGTGGGCTGGTCTATGAGGTCACAAAGAGTTGAAAGAGACTGAAGAAATAAACAACCACAACCACCACAACCACCACCACCACAACGACAACAAAGTAAGATTTGCAGTTTGATGGTGCACCAGCACTCCTTGCCAGAGAACACCAAAGACTGCAAAAACTGTTAGCATTGAGTCATGGATCACTCAAGTTGCATCAAACTAATCCATTCTACAGTGTTAGTGCACTCTAAATAAAACATTGGCCCAATGATAGAATTTGGAGGGTCAATCCCAGGCAATTGTTGGATCTACTGGTATGGTTTGTGGTTGTTGTGTGCCTTCAAGTTGTTTCCAACTTGTGGCAGCCCCAAGGCAAATGCATCACAAGGTTTTCTGAGGCTAAGGGTGTGTGACCTGCCCAGAGTCAACCAATGGATTTTCATAGCAAAGTGGGGATTCAAATGCTGGTTTCCAGAGTTGTACTCCAATGCTCCAACCACTATGGCACACCAACTCCAATGTATGATTGCAGGGTAGGGTAGCATTTGCAATCCTCCTCCTGAGATCTCTTCAGGTGTTTCTTTCTAACTAAACCAAAAATCCCAGGACTCTATAAGATGCAGTCATAGCAATATCATAATCTATGTCTAGGAGCCCCTGGTGGTGCAGTGGGTTAAAACCTTGTGCCTGCAGGACTGCTAACCAAAAGGTGGGTGGTTCGAATCCAGGAAGCCGGGTGAGCTCCTATCTGGCAGCTCCAGGGTCATGAGAAAAGCCTCCCACGGGATGGTAAAACATCTGGCCGTCCCCTGGGCAACATCCTTGCAGATGGCCAATTCTCTCACACCAGAAGTGACTTGCAGTTTCTCAAGTCACTCCTGACACACACACACACACACACACACACACAATCTATGTCTGTGTATTCCAAAAAGCTCCCAGACTTTCCTCTAAAATTGTTGCATATCCCACTCCTCTTATTATGCTTTGTTTTACTTATTTATGTTGACTATATTATATTGGATGCACAGCATCAGGTGAATTTATAATGTGCCATTTTTAAAAAAAAAAAAAATCATAAAACAAGCAGCAGCACCCTTCCCAAGCACTTTGACAAGAAAAGGGATCGTAAAACAGACAACTTGTATCAATCTGTTTAGAATAAATCGTTTCAAATGCCCATGCAAGCAACGTGTCTCTTATCTGGCACTCAAAATAATATGCATCTGCCTGGCAAACAGGACTGGCCCAGAGTCCTCTATACTACTGAACAGCTGGCAAAAGAACATAAATCCTACCTAGTGTATCACAGGATGAAAGATGGTTATTGCTGGTCTCCACTGAATTCTTTAAACATACAGCACATTGTTGGCTTACTCAAATCTGATGTCCCTTTCAAATTGATCCAAATTGATGTAGACATACGATTTTGTTACCAAAGATTTTATTTATTTATTTATTTATTGAATCCAAATCCCACCCTTCTTCCAAAATGAGATTCAAGGCTGCTTACAAAAAATTAAGCAAGTCCAGCTAAAACAAAAAATAAATATCAGTGATATTTAAAACCTGATTAAAGTGAATTAAAAACATGAAAACATATTTTATGAGAGGATGACACCAAAATAATGTCAATTGCTGTGGTGTGTTTCAGCATAAATGTATTATTCTTTATTTTTTACCAAAAAATTCCATGTAGTTAGTTATAACTATGAAAATATTTCTCCTAAGCCCAGTGTACAAGTGCAGTATCCATTTACCTACAAGGCTCAAACTTTTGGAAAGGCACGACCCTTTTAGAGAGCATAACTTTTTGAAAAATCAGAATCTCCATAACCTTTTGGAGAAAAATGGCATTCACAACCATTTGAAAATCGTAACCTTTTCAAACAAGCATGATCTTCCAGAAAAGAGCAAAAAACCTCATTTGAGTACAATCTTCTCTTCAGTGGTATCCACATGTTATTATACAAGGCAGATTGGCTTTCACCTATTAGACTGATAACCTAGTTGTCTAGGATCTGTTAGAAACAGAGATTATGCCAATGCACAAAATATAGCAGTTCTTCAGAAGTGTTCTTTTCAGTGCCCATAAACATATATTCTCTCATAAAATATCTTGATTCTCTATTCTGCTCTCAAGAGACAGATATGTTAAAAGTAACATATCTGGTTTACTCCCAACCTTCATGTATTCAGCATAGAATTACATGACTTGTCAATCCAGTTACAAATAGAATTTAAAGTAGTTTCTCTGTGCAGATAACACAGGGCATCTTTCTTAGGATCTTAACAATCCAAAGTCTAAAGCATCTCATGGAGTCTGTGCTCTAATGGAGTCTGAAGTTGAAAATGGAGTCTGAGGTCAGAGTAGTCCCAGATCTGATCATGTGGTCTGCAGCCCTGCCCCTAACCTCAAGAAACATAGAGTAAAGGGAAAGCTGCATACCAAAATATACATACACAATACAGTTAGCAAACAGAATAATATAGAAACAAATTATTAGTGCAGGCTTGAAGAAGATTGCTATTTCCAACTTAAACTGATTCACCTTATAATGCACATGCGTTCTGGTCAGAGTGGTTATGATTATTTCCCAATTACAACGATATTCGAAATAATGAGATTTTGTCTACATTTATTAAAAGCAAGCACTGTTGCTTTTGTTGTGGCTGGGTTATTTTAAATAGCAATTGATGTTGTCAATTTTTTCTAGTTCTTTAGCTATAATATTGTGATCACAACCTTTTCAAACAAGCATGATCTTCCAGAAAAGAGCCAAAAAACTCATTTGAGTACAATCTTCTCTTCAGTGGTATATACCCATATTTTATTATACAAGGCAAATTGGCTTTCACCTATTAGACTGATAACCTAGTTGTCTAGGATCTGTTAGGAACAGAGATTATGCCAATGCACAAAATATAGCAGTTCTTCAGAAGTGTTCTTTTCAGTGCCCAAAAACATATATTCTCTCATAAAATATCTTGATTCTCTGTTCTGCTCTCAAGAGACAGATACTGTATGTTTACTTCCAACCTTCATGTATTCAGCATACAAGTACATGACTTGTCAATCCAGTTACAAATAGAATTTAAAGTAGCTTCTCTGGGCAGATAACACAGGGCATCTTTCTTAGGATCTTAACAGACCAAAGTCTAAAGCATCTCATGGAGTCTGTGCTCTAATGGAGTCTGAAGTTTAAAATGGAGTCTGAGGTCAGAGTAGTCCCAGATCTGATCATGTGGTCTGCAGCACCTCCCCTAACTTCAAGAAACATAGAGTAAAGGGAAAGCTGCATACCAAAATATACATACACAATACAGTTAGCAAACAGAATCATATAGAAACAAATTATTAGTGCAAGCTTGAAGAAGATTGCTATTTCCAACTTAAACTGATTCACCTTATAATGCACATGCGCTCTGGTCAGAGTGGTCATGATTATTTCCCAATTACAACGACATTCAAAATAATGAGATTTTGTCTACATTTATTAAAAGCAAGCACTGTTGTTTTTGTTACAGCTGGGTTATTTTAAATAGCAATTGATGTTGTCAATTTTTTCTAGTTCTTTAGCTATAATATTGTGATACGGAG
This sequence comes from Anolis sagrei ordinatus, assembly GCF_025583915.1. Classification (NCBI taxonomy): domain Eukaryota; kingdom Metazoa; phylum Chordata; class Lepidosauria; order Squamata; family Anolidae; genus Anolis; species Anolis sagrei. Next base: position 162,082,250 of record NW_026844366.1, on the reverse strand, counting down.
GAATAGAGCAGAAAGGCTATGGGAGTGACACCATAAATTACTACACTGGGTGACACCAAGTGATGGCATTGTGCTGGACACATACAGAGGTGATCTGAAACAGCAGCAGAGACATAGGCAGTGCTATTGCAATGACCAGCATTCCTTAAAGTTGGCTGAGCTGCTGGTACATCTAGCCATACTGACTGCAAGTTGCTAGGAAATATAATCCAGAAAATATTTTCCTGGGATGTGTCTGTGTGATCCAAATAGAAAAGCTGCTCCCTGCCCCAAGAAAAAACGAAAAACAGAACTAGCTTTGTATCTAGCAAACTGAGAAAATTGGAATAGCTGAGGCAGACAGGAAGGGACTGAGTTTCCATCTAAGAATGATTGCTTGAATACCCCTTACAAAACATAGAAAGGGAAATGAAACTAGGAAATAGAAACACAATGAGATTAGAGGAAAAACAAAATAGAATATAAATGGCAAACTATCTCTTTAGAGAAGGAGAAATTCTTTATAAGCTAATTAATTCCAGTGTAAATTACTTTTTTTGTAAGAAATTATGATAGTACATGAAAGGATATCGCTGTAGGAATGTGTAAATGGGGATAAAAGAAGCTAGTAACTAGTTCTCTCTTTTGAAAAAAAACAACTCCTTTTACACCTTAGTTTTAGGAAATTCAATCTGTTCCTTCCTTTTACAACAGTTGTTCACCTGTGTCCTTAACCAGACAATTCCCTTTTTAAATGTGTAGCATTAATTTCTGTTTGTCAACCCGTAATTACATTTAAGTGCATCCTTAACTACTCGTGATAAATTGTCATCAGCAACACAAACCGGCCACATTTGTCATGGCATAAGAACAGTAAACTAAAACAATAATACCAGCATCAGTTCAGAAGTGAAGATCTTATTTGTATCAAAAAGCTTGTTATTGCTACCAATGCTGTTATATTCATTATCATTGAGACACCTATTTTAATCTATGGCTTTATAAAACAAGAAGAAAAAGGATTTATGTCATCTTTTAAGATGAACCCCTTTTTTCAGCATCTGAAAAAGTGTGCTCTAGCATATGAAACCTTACATTTAATAATTTTTGGACTGAGTATTGCACTCAAGCCTCGAGACACCTTTTACCCAGCACCTCACCAGAGTCCAGTAGTATTAACTACACCAGTTTATTAAGAAAAGCAGATAATTTTTTTTGTCATGTCAGGAGCGACTTGAGAAATTGCAAGTCGCTTCTGTTGTGAGAGAATTGGCCGTCTGCAAGGACGTTGCCCAGGGGGCTCCATGGTTGATGTTTATCATCCTTGTGGGAGGCTTGTCCCTGCATGAGGAGCTGGAGCTGATAGAGGGAGCTCATCCACCTCTCCCCAGATTCGAACTTGCGACCTGTCGGTCTTCAGTCCTGCTGGCACAGGGGTTCAACCCACTGCGCCACCGGGGCTCCTCAAGAAAAGCAGATACAAAGGGGGACACGGAATTTCCCCAAAAAGCAGTAGGAAATGAGCTATACAATTTCAGAAGTCTATATACAAATGGGATGAGCTCCCGCTGTTATGCCCAGCTTCTGCCAACCTAGCAGTTCAAAAAATGCAAGTGTGAGTAGATTACTAGGTACCGCTTATGCGGGAAGGTAATGATGCTCCATCCACACTGCCATATAATCCAGTTCAATGTGGATGTTATGTACCGGGATTGTGGCGCAGCTGGCTGAGTGTCAGCTGCATTAAGATCACTCTGACCAAAAGGTCATGAGTTCGAAGCCAGCCCGGGCTGGAGTGGGTGTCCAGCCATTGTGTAGCCTGTTGTCGACCTTTGCAACCCGAAAGACAGTTGCATCTGTCAAGTAGGAAAATAAGGTACCACCTTGTGTGGGAGGCAAATTTAACTAATTTATGAGGCCATAAAGAAAAAGACTCCGGGGAATGTGGAATGCGGAAGAACTTCATCGGTGTCGTTGATGGACGATGAAAAGCAGCAGCTCCCCTGGCGGCCAGAAAAAAAAAAGTTAAATAGCCTTTGTCTATTAAATGTTGTTTGTCAAACTGGCATTGAATGTTTGCCATATATGTGTTTACTGTAATCCGCCCTGAGTCCCCTGCGGGGTGAGAAGGGCGGAATATAAGAACTGTAAATAAATAAATAAATAAATAAATAATAAATATGTAGCTGTGTGGAAGAGACCTCAGACTCTTTCACAGTTTTGCTGCAACAGACTTGCTGGAGCGGATATATAGTCACACCTCTGTTCCATATGCTTTTACGTTTCACACTGGGAAATGAAGGAGACTTGATATCTTTATGAGCCATGTTCAATTTGAGCAAAGGAAAGAGATGAGAAAAAGACCAAACGGAGGACGGAGTAAATGTTGAGAAAGAAAGGGTTGGGAGGAGATGGAAATCAGTTCTGAAAGTGCGAAGCAACACAGGCAGAGGTGGTGAAAAGTGTAGTAATGCCTGAAATAGTCTCACAATGGCAGCAAGGAGTGAAATGTATAGAGTTTTTTTTAAGTGGCTTCTAGTCAGCTAAGATTCCCATGGGCTTCTAGCTCTGTGGTTGACATTGCTGAAGTTCCCTGGCACAGCCTCCATTTCACAAACCTCCTTGCCAAAGCTTGGCATCTTTCCTTTTGGATTCTCCCATGCATTGCATTGTCATCTGCTGACATATTGTGGGGGCAGCTTTTAAGAGAGCTTGGGAAAGTTGCTGTGGGAAAAGTGCAATTCCAAGAACTTCCCTCTCCACATCCTCCTAATCTTTTTCTTCAACCTCATCCACACAGCTGTATAAAATCCACATTGAACTAGGTTGTATGGTAGTGTAGACTCAGATTATCCAGTTCAAAGCAGATATTGTGGATTATCTGCCTTGATATTCTGGGCTATATGGCTGTGTGGAAGGGCCCTTAATTCCATAGACAGAAACAACACTGTTTGCTTTGGTAATTGTTGGCTGTACCTTCCTTGTTCTTCACACTATACATCCATCCCTCACATACAGTTTGTTGTTAGTTGTTGCTGTGATACATCAATTTCTTTAAGGAATTTATCATACAAAGCAGACAAATTGCAATGAGAGCACGACAACAGCATCTTTTCCCTGGACTTGTGATAAAACATTTCTGCTTTCATTATTCCAATGGGAGATCATTGGAAGATATTTCTTGTACAAAAAAAAAAAGGTCCTTAATGGATTATTTGTGTCTGTAAAGAAATGCTTTCCAGGCTGTTACCAACCGGGAGAACAGCAGGGGGAAAGGAATATCATGTGATAAGTCTGATGCATTATCCTACTGTAATTGCAATTTCCCTACTTCATATGAAAAACTCCCAAAATGTTCCAAAGTTTTTCATGATGTACACAACCAAAGGCTTTTCTATAATTTAACATAGAATCCTCTTTGGCTTCTGTTGGTGAAGCACAAATTTGGTTTATGGTTCTATTGATGGGTTTTTCCACAAGTCTGACTGATAAAATGTAATCAGATGTTGTACTATATATTTTGACTGTTTTTGCTGTATCTTGCCTCACTATTAATGTCACCTCCTCCTTCTTTAGAGTTTCATTTCCTATGTAAAACACTGGATAATGAATGAACTTTCATCTCTGAATTTGGCAACAGCTGAATGTCCTTTTAGGCTGGGTCTGGTAGCATTAATAGCCACTGCACTACTTGTGCTCTCTCCCAGTAGCTCACTGGGGGCCCATCCAGATAGTACCTTTATTACGGTAACTCCCGCAATAAACAATGTTCTGGACAGTCCTGAATTAATTTGCTACAAACCAAGAAAACCCTGGTTTGTAGAGAATCAATTAGATAGTGGGTTCTTGAAAAGAGTGGAATAAACCCACTATTTCTGGTTCTGGACTGCAGAATACTGCAGTCCAAACAGTATTCTCATAGTTTTCTTAGCTAAATTAGCCCATAAAACTGTGGGAATCCCAACTCCTCCCCCAAAGTCTCCCTAAACTGAATTAAAAAAAGAAAATAACTCACCCAGCCTCCCTGGGATGGTTGCCAGAGTTCTCCTGGCACGTACAAATGACGCACCAGGAGAAAGGAGGGGGGAGAAGAAAATTGCTCCCCCCTCTCCTTTCTCCTCCTGTGTCATTTGTACTCACCAGGAGAACTCCGGCAACCATCCCAGGAAGACCAGGTGAGTTCTTTTCTATTTTTACTGAGTTTAGTGGGGCTTCTGGAGAGGGTGATTAGTGTCCCAATGTTGTATTGGGAAGTCCCAGTACAACACCTGGACACCCACCTCAGAAAGTGTGCACTTTCTGGGGTGGGTGTAGACAGCCTCCCAAGAACATCCACATTTTTTAAACGTGGATGTTCCTGGGATAAAAGGCTGTCTGAATCCGCCCTGGGAGTTTCTATATCTTGTTTCATTTTAGATGGTCTCATCATAGGATTTTCATGGCTCTTCAAAAGATCTTCAAAAGAAGATTGCCATGCATCCTTCTGGGCAGTACTAACAAGTGCAAATTATTGTTATTCCTGAGAAATCTTCCTCCAGTATCACCCTCCGCTGCTGTTGTTGCCCCATAGCTGTTTGCCACATTTAATTTGGCTCCTTAGCAAAAGCCTGCCTGACATGGCAGACCCTATTGGCAGCCCTGCTGCCTTCAGCATAGACTCACAGGAGTATGCGAGCCCACTACAATGGACAGGTAATGGGCAGGCACATGTATTTAAGAATTGCTTATTCTGTTTGTCATAGTTGTGCTTTTCTTCTTGTTTGATCATAGCTTTGCACTCCTTGCCAAATGGAGTGTTTCCACTTCATTTCGATGACTAATAATCATTATACTGAGAAGTGGATAAGAGAAGATGAGGTCAGGGCAGAGAGGAAGAAAGAGAAATGGAGAACTCCGGTTCATTGTGTTTGTTTCTCATAACATACTTTGTGGTTTATGACTCAATATGTTTTAAATAACAACTACCCTTCCATGCTCATATATTTTTACATTTTGAGGCAGATCCTTATGGTACAAGAGGCAATTAGGAAAAACAGAGGCAGTAAATACATGCAGATGTTTTAAGGGAAGGGGAAAAGACTACAGTCACCACAGACTCCCCCCTCCCAATGAATAACAAGCCCCCAATAAAAGATGAGTATAGTTTCCTTCTGCATTCACATGATTTGTTACACTGGAAACAGATATGGATCTTCCAGTTGGAATTCTTCTTTGAAAGTTTCTTCTCAAGCCAGTACAAAGATAACATTATTTTAGAGTGGCATGTATCAATCTACTCTATTTTATACACAGCAAATCTTGGAGAACACTTTCCAGCATTTGGATTTGGAACAGTTGATTTCTAGGACCCTACCACTATCTATCATCCTTGTTGTTAGTGCTGGTCCTCTGCACCCACAAATTCAACCAACCACACCTCTAGAATATTGGAGAGGGGGGACAAAAAGCAAATCATCATTTTGCTGCATGCCCAGCCCTATACTGACGTGCAGGCATACCTTGTTATAGCCTTCTGCCATTTTATAGATCATCAGGCTCCCTCTGGTACCTATTTAGGTTTTTTGGCCATTTTATATGAAAGATGTCATTCTACTTCACCTTTGTATACAACAGGACTTGAACATCCATTGTATTTTGGTATCCACAACGGGGCCCAAAACCAAACCCCAGTGGATATTTTAAATGGTTCCACAACATGTCTTTAATACGAGGGTTGAATGAAAAGTAATGCCTCCACCTTTGTTACTTGGGTTTGAATGGGAATATTTTAATAAATCAAATGCAGAAATAATCCTTCAAATGTGCTCTTTAACTACCACTATTCACTTTTTCACATAATCACCAGACAATTGGATACATTTCTGCCAACAATGGACAAGTTTTCTGAAGCCGTCATGAAAGAAGTCAACACTCTGTTTCCGCAATCAACATCTCATAGTTCTCTTAACATCTCCATCAGAAGCATGTCCTCACAGATCTTCTTTCATTATCAGGAAGAGATGGAAGTCAGACAGTTCTAAATCTGGACTGTATGGAGGCTGTCGTATGGCGGTGAGATCCAGTCTCTGTAGTTTCAAGTCTGTGCACTTTCATTTCAGGCATCAGCATCCTGGGTACCCATCGTGCACAGATCTTCTGATTGCCAAGCAAAGCAATAATGTGACCCACACATTCTTGTGAAATTCCGTTTATGCTTGAAATTTTTCTCCTGAATCAGTCTGTCAACATTTTGCTGTGAAACTCGGTGGTTGTTGTCACAGGACGTTCAACTCTTTGTTTGTCATGCAAGTCACATGTTCCCACTTCAACATCTTTAAACTTACTCTCCCAACGACGCACAGTACTCACATCAACACAATCACCATAAACATCTTGCATTCTCTGATGAATCTCCTTTGGGGTGACACCTTCTGCTGCCAAGAATTCAATGACTGCATGTTGCTTTAGTCGCATTGCCGACAGTCTGCGCAAGGTTCCATACTTTGCACTTTAACAACACAACCATTCAATGCTAGGGCTTCCTGCCAAAATAGAGCTGTAGAGGAGAGTCTACTGAACAAGCCAGTACCTGCTGCATACCAGTACTGCCATCTGTTGAGGAGTTACGAAGGTGGAGGCATTACTTTTCATTCAACCCTTGTATTAGCACAGTTAGGGCATTCATATTTGGAAAGTGTAGTGTAGCACATTACTACATTACGACTCTGTGTGTGTATGTGAGCACATACACACCCACCCAGACACATATGCATACTATTTACAAACATAATTTTCCATGATGTTTTTTGAAAGTAAAAATTTGTTCTCCAGCTGTAAATATTGTCCACTTGGAATAACATTAAACCACCATCTCAGGTTGTGTGTATACTTATGTATTATACACAGAGATTCTTTATTTATTTCATGTCAAAAGCATTGCATAAATAAATAAGTTTAAAACTGATAAAATAAAGGGATCGCAAGCAGCTAAATAGTTTTAGACCAGAAATAGGCAACAGTGATGACATTGTCTGTAGTTTTTAACAGTTCTTCCTCTGTGCATGAGGGAGCGCACTGTGCACAAGCATACAAATACTGACTAGTTTGTTCTGTTCCACAGTCGCACAAGGTGGAGGATTCTTTTAGGTAATGCTATTTTGCCGGGTTGTCTTTTGATCTGCCCACTCCGCTTCTGAGTCTGTTCAGTAACTTCCAAGTTGCCCATTCTTGGTTTGCTCCAGGAGGCTATCCAATTGGGATTGCCTGATTTTGCTGCCTACAGGGATATTCTTGCTGTTGCTGAAAAAACATTTAGAGGAGTGGTGGCTCTCATGAAACTTTTCCTTGATCTAAATCTACTTGGAGGAGGCTGATAGCCGTACAGTGGGTGACTTTCACAGCGTTCAACCTTATTTCTTTCACAATTGGCAGCCACTTCCCATTGCACATCGGGTTGGTGGTGGTGGTGGTGGTGGGGGCATTCCAACTAGCTTAATGCCAGCTACACTTCAACCAGGTATAGGTTTGAGACATCCTGTGATTATTCTACACGTCTCATTCAGTGCAATATTCACCTGCTTCGCGTGGGCATATTTATGTCAGATGGGACAGGCATACTGAGCATTTGGGGGGACATGGAAAAAGCCTCCTCGAAGACTGGATAAATACAGTTGGGCATCCTCTGGGCAACATTTCTTGTAAATGGATAATCTTTCCAACCTAAAAGCATTGCTTTACAACATATACAGAGGTCTGTCASACACACACACTTTAAACAGATATTCATACACTTGTTCAGCTAGTACTTTAATGCAATTTTGTGATATTTTCTTAGTCCTATAAAAGGTATTTATAGATGCTTGATCATTTTTTTTTTGCCAAAAACATTCTAAAGCTGCAACCTTTTATATCAGGGGTAGGCAAGTGAGACTATACACCCTAGCATTTTTTTGTTGTTGGAAACAAATACCACCTATACATCATTTTATTAAAAACATTATTTAARATAACAATTCAAAATGTAATTAAAGCAGTGGTTCTCAACCTGGCCTACAACTCCCAGAAATCCCAGACAGTTTATCAGCTGTTAGGATTTCTGGGAGTTGAAGGCCAAAACATCTGGGAGCCCACAGGTTGAGAACCATAGATTTAAAGCCATTGGCACACATTCCTTCATACTCAACATAACCAAAATTTTGGGCCCATTTAACTTTTATTTTTCCATCTTCCAATTCTATCTTCAACAAAACTTTTTACATTTTCCCAATCCATAATCCAAATAAAATTGAATTTCCAACCAAACAACTTTTTATGTAATTTATATTTTCCATGTAGCTCTTTATATTGATACCAACGAGAGTCATAACATGAATGTATTATTCTGTCCTGAGTTTTAAATCTTGCTTGCACATTTTCAAACTACATCAGTTCTTTATATGTTAATCATCTTTCGGTACTCTTTCTATCCAGTCTATAAAAAGTTTTTTGACTTGATATACTAATCGCATTTAAAACACAAGCTGGGTTTGCAATCCATTGCATATTCCCAATGAGAAACAAAATGGTTCTCAAAGTCAATATTTACTTTCTCTTTGCCATGTCATAAATAACCAGGCCACTTGATGGCAGGTTCAAGAAGGCATTGAAGTTTTAGACTTTCTGCTTTTTTCAAGGAGAGTTTTCCCCAAAGTTTTAAATCACAAAACAGTGCAGACAGTGAGTGTTCCTTCATGACTTAGCATTACCATAGCAACACTATAATAGTGTCTTATTATACAAAGATGCCTAAATGTGCTGGAGAAAAGTTATACAATAATTAAATATAATGTAGTCTTTGGAGCCAAAACTAAAAACTGAAAATTGGAGGAAAACGAGATGCCAGTATTCAAGGCAGTCCTTTAACATAGTCATTTTCTTCCATAGGCTGCTTTGATCTGCCATGAAATTATGTAATATACTGATGAAGATTTTTTTTACCCCTAGATTTCAGAGAAAGAAGCTTTTGTCTACAGCCCCTCAAGACCTTACTTTATTTTCAGTGAAGCATCCTATATTAATAGACTCTTTCCTATTATCCATTCTTGAATACTTTCACTATTTCTTTTGTTGCTTGCTTGCTTGATGTTTGTTAAAATCTAAGTTAAAAGGAAGCTTGTGTTATCTTTACTGCTTGCTCTGCCTCTTCTTTTTAGTACTTGAAAAGAAACACAGATACCATGCAGGCTGCATTCGATTTCAGAATGGTGCGGCAGTGTACTTTAAAAAAGAGAAGATAAGGCCCACAATGCATGGCGACCAAGTTTAGTTGTTCAAGAACACGATACTGAAAACCATGAGAATATGATTTTATGTCTTACAAAGAAGGTGCTTTGTATTAGATGGCCATATTTCCCCCAATCACTATCCAATGCTACCCAATTAGACTTTGATTATCTTTTTTTAAAAGGGCATCATATATAATATAGTTTCAGCTGTGCTAAGATAAAAACTTGCACTTTATTTTCTCTTCTTTTCTCCACATATAGCATAGCCTATTTTTTGTTTTTGTACTTGGTTTTTTGTTGTTGTTGTTTTTTTGCTTATGTCTAAAGTTAGATCAAGATGACATGTCGATTTATAGCTTGTGTTTGTGTGTGTGTGGGGGGGGGGGCACACACGCCATTTTGTACTTCCAAAGGTAAATCTACACTGTTTCCAAAGGTAAATCCAAACTTAATACAGTTTTACATCACTTTCTCGGACATGGCTAAATACTAGAGAATTCTGGGAGTCCAAGGCACAAGCTCTAAGATTTGCCGGGGAGGTCCTCCTCTCGGTCCCACCACCATCACAAGCACTATTGGTGGGGATGAGGGAGAGGGTTTTCTCGCTGGTGGCCCCTTCAGTTTTGGAATGCCCTCCCCAAGGAGATTAGGCAAGCACTATAATGTCCTCCTTCTGTAAAGACCTGAAGTCCTGGTTGTTTAAACAAGCTTTTGGGAACGGATCTATGATCTAACTCAGTGGTTCTCAGCCTGTGGTTCCCCAGATGTTTTGGCCTTCAACTCCCAGAAATCCTAACAGCTAGTAAACCCTGTCCAATTGTTTACAGTCTAGCCACATTTATAGAAGCTTACCGCCATTATTTATCAGCGTTGTTTTAATTGGGTTTTAAGTTGTCGTTTAATATGCTGATATGTTTTATTCAACTGTATTTTAATTGTGTTTCATTTTATGTTCTGCTTTTGGCATGTTGTGCCGTGTGTAAGTCGTCCCAAGTCCTTTCGGGGAAATGGTGGCAGGATACAAGAGTAAAGTTATTAATGTTGTTGT
>NW_026844366.1:162015703-162071709 GCF_025583915.1 Anolis sagrei ordinatus | reverse complement strand
TACTACTACTACTACTATTATAAAGAGTACTGGTGTCTTGCAAGTTCCAGGACTCCATAGTATTGAGTCATGGCAAATAAAGTGAAAGTAAATTGTATTAATTCTCCAGTGTAGATGAACCCTTAATTCCCTATTGTTCCCTTTTCTTCAAGTAAGTACATTGGAGGTTTTCAGTCAGAAGACATGGGCTACTATTTGGAACCAGAGAAAGGTTCGTACTTGTAAGGAGTGTGTGAAGAACAAAACATGGCAAACAACAAACATCTTTCCTAGCCATTTCCTTCCACTGTTTTGGTCCAATTTGTCCTCAAGATGTTCCCTAAATGAAATACTCCAGGGCCATCTGATTCCAATTTAGATAAGATTCCTATGGTCCTGGGAATTGTTTCAGTGTTCCCTCAAATATTTTGTCCATCTGCTTTTATTCATTCCTTTTTCTGTAAATCTTTGTACCAATTTGTTTGACTTCAACATGTTTCCCTAAATGCAGTTGATAGATTGATTAATGAATCAAATTAAGATATGCTGCTAATCTCTTGTGACCTAGTGTTCTTTTTTGGGGCGGGGGAAGGGGGAAGAAAAGAAATCTGTTCTGTTCCTTTCTGTTCTCATTTTCTAATCTTTGTACCATCCAGTTTGAGTTAGACATGTTTTTCTAAATAAGATTGATGGATGGATTGATTGATCGATTGATTTAGGTGTGCTGAGAAACTCGGCTGGCCTACACTTCTTTTTAAAAATGCCTGTCTGTTTCTTTGTTTACATTCATTTTGTACCACTTAGAGGTGCTCCGCTAAAGTTAATTTGTAAAACAGATTTAATCAACAGTCTTCAATGTTTGCCGACACTTTTCATTTTTAAACCGTTCAAACACTTAAAGGAGTCAATATGTTGTGCTTGAAATCAACACTTTGGCCAACTCTATGTGAAAATATAATCTTCAAAGCCAACAACCACTACCTTTTAAGATTAAAGATATGAAGTCTTATCTACATTCCAATAATGTGTCAGAAAAGATTTTGTATCTCCTGCGTGATATCAATTCCATGGATACTCGCAAGGTTTTTCTTTTCACCCTGGGGTACATCTACACTGACAAATTAATTGGGGGCAGAAGTAGCATAGAAAGAAGGAGTTTCATTGTGTAGATCAGGGGTGTCCAAAATGTGTAAGCCAAGGGCCAGTTCACAGTCCCTCAGACTGTTGGAGGGCCAGACTATAGTTTGAAAAAAACATGAATGAACACTGCATATGTCTTATTTGTAGTGCAAGAACAATGCACTGGGACAGGATGCCCAAGGCTGGACCAACCCAAGGGAAAGGCAATACTTAATTGGGGTGAAGGGTTGCAAGAGGCTGCCATCTCTCTTTCTCTCCTCCTGAGGAGCCCACCTTTTCCAGGGCCCTAGCCCCAAGGAAGGAAGGAAGGAAGGAAGGAAGGAAGGAAGGAAGGAAGGAAGGAAGGAAGTTAAAAGGGAGGGGAAAAGAAAGAAACAAGGGAGGGAGGCCTGGAGAGCGAGGGCCGATGGAAATTTGAACAGAAGTCGCAATTGGCCCCCAGGCCGGACTTTGAATATGCCTGTCAGGCCCGTAGCCAGGATTTCGATTCGGGGGGGAGGGGGGGGGGCTGAGTTTGTTTTTTTGGGGGGGGGGCTGAGTCTGAGTGAAAGAGGGTCTACCCTAGCAAACCTTTTGTATCATTACCCAATACCCCCATGCATATGGGATATATTGAGTATGGTGATCAGATCATTATATCAATAAACATAACAGTTTAAATAATGCACCAGTAAGGCCTTTTTGCGGACCACCATCAGGATTTCGGGGGGGGGGCTGAAGCCCCTCAAGCCCCTCCGCCCCCAGCTACATGCCTGCTCCTGTTGTAGATCAGGCTTCCTCAAACTGCAGCCCTCCAGCTATTTGGGCCTCCAACTCCCAGAAGCCCTAACAAGCTTGTTCAATTGTCAGGAATTCTGGGAGTTGAAGGCCCAAACGGCTGGAGGACTGCAGTTTGAGGATGCCTGGTATAGATGATTGGGGTTTCAAACCAATATTGAAGAAAGTGGTTTCACTGTGCAGGTGATTACATAGGAAGCCTGGGAACCAGTTGGAAGCCCTGCTGGTGATTACACCAACCACATAGCACTGGTGCAGATTCAGAGCTTTCTTTTGCACACATTTATTAGAGTTTGTTGTCAGGCCACTGCAGTTTGAAGCTAGCTAATAATAATAATAATAATAATTTATTTATTTATTTATTTATTTATTTATTTATTTATTTATTTATTTATTTATATACCGCTCCATCTCCCCGAGGGGACTCAGAGCAGTTCCCAAGTAATATCACAAAACATACAGAGTAAAAACAACATAACCATAAGATTAACAAACAAAATATAAACATAAAAATTGTCGCCATAACACACATATATTAAAAGTAATCCTGCCTTTTCAAGGCAATTGAAAATTTAAAAGGCCGGGCCAAGATTTGTGCAAACCCAAAAATTCTAGGAGGGGCAATTCTAGGAGGGGCAATTCTAGGAGTGCAATGCTATGGCAGGCAACAATAATATTAGGTCTGTGGCTGTCAATTCCAGGGCTGATTAGAGAAAAGAATCTGGGCAGCTGGTAGGAAGAATAAGGCCGTATTAGACAATGTGTGGGGCCGAGTTAGAACTGGTCATTTTCAAAGGCTTGTTGAAACCACCAGGTCTTCAAGCTCTTACGAAAGGAGGAGAGGGATGGGACCTGTCTTATTTCCTTTGGAAGGGCTTTCCAGAGACAGGGGGCCACCACTGAGAAGGCCCTCTCTCTCATCCCCACCAACCGCGCTTGAGATGGTAGTAGGACCGAGAGGAGGGCCTCCCCAGAAGATCTTAGAGCTCGCGCCAGTTCATAGAAGGAGATGCGATCGCAGAGATAAGCTTAGAACTACATTAAATGGTTAGTGTATATGGTTAGTGTATATGAGCCTTGGAACTAGTTCACTCTAGAGGCTGGCCTCCAACTGTTCCAGGATCTGTAGTATCTGGAGCTTGACAGCCGTAGATAATATAGTTTTCTTTTCAATTCCTTCCCATCAAATGTGCAGATCAGTGCTTTGGTTGTCCATCCAATGATTGACATTCAATAGAGTCAATTTCACCATACAGTTTTGGCTTGCATTAAAGCTTGCTAATGTGTGTTAAGGGTTCTATAGGGTGTTTAAAATGATGGATCCAATTTCAAAGCAGTATATTTCATGATGATGACATGTCATAATAACACAAAAAGTTACACATGGTTTAATGAGTAATCAAGTTATCAAGTTTTGCTGACCATTTTGAGCTAGAAAGAAATCTAAAAGATCACTCTGCCAATGGAGAACATCTCATCAAGCCTTATGTAGCACTGGGAGACACATCTAGTAGCAATGCTTTGAAACTCTATGCCTCACATTTTCAAGTGGTAAGGGTTTCATTTGTGGGTGGTTTGTGGTTGCAGAGGTGCAGCGATTTCAAAGCAGGTCCATCTTTTTGAAACTATCCTGGCTTAAATCCCTTATAGTATGTTTCACTGTCAATTCACGGATGTGTTATGAAAACACGGCACTCTCAAGCTGCTTTCAGACTTCATTAAATGCCCAGTGTAGATGTGCCCCGAGCAGCAATGAAAATTCAGATAGAATTTATTGCTGATATTGCAGTTGATTGCTCTGGGGCTGCTCTTATCTAATCTAATTTTATCTAATTTAAATTTTAGTACTGTTGTTTATATTTAATGTGCTATATTGTATTTTAATGGTATTGAATTTTTATATGCAACAACTCTATGCCAATTATTTTGTGTAGTACTTTCATATTGTTTTATACTGTTGCACTTGTTTATCGTATTTATTTATTTTGTATGCAAATAGTCTGTGGTCAAAGCATTAATAAATAACTACTCTTCTATTTTCACTGATCAAATTCAATAGGTACAGCTGTTCCCGGGACTTTTTTTGCACCCAGGTATGAACAAAGGGAAGCTTATTTGACAAAAATCAGATGACGTTTTACTCAATGCTGAAATGTTGAATGCACAGGAGTTCAAAGACGGAGTTGTTACATCAGGACTCAAATCTAGCAGCAATTCATTGAAATGAATCTGTTTTAGAATAGGTCCAGTATCTCATATTTGAAATCCTTGGAATCAGAACTGTAAGACTGTACAGTTCTGTACAGAACTGTACAAACCCCTCCTCCCCAATTTTGGTATACTTGTACTTGCATAGATGTACATAATGAGATATCTTTGGAAGGACTATACATAAAGTTTCATTTATTTTTAATAGACACATGAAGACATATAAAAGATACATAAAGCTTTAAAAGCAATTTCATACAATATTTTAAGTGCTTTCATGGATGAAACAAAATTTGTGTACACTTAACCATCAGAAAGAAAGAGTAACTACCTTAGCTACCCATATGGACAATTTTGGAGTCTTTTGCAATTCAGAATTCTAGATAAGGGATGCTCAACCGGTGTCATAGAAATTCAGTACTTATGGAAAAAAAATTATATTAATTCCATCCTGACTGTAAAAAAAAGTTTATTCAGGAAAATTTGGGTGATAGATAACTTATAATAAAGTCTCATTCGTATATATTTAAGACAGAATTCATAAAAGGCACCCGTTGCCTCATTGACATGTGTTTTAGCCAGGTATATCACCTTGTGTCCAATAGGATCTAGTCCCAAGTAGGGACATTTTAGCTTGGCTTCTTAGAATCATAGAATCATATACTCATTGATTTGGAAGAGACCTCATGGGCCATCCAGTCCAACCCCTGACAAGAAGCAGGAAAATTGCATCTTAAAACACTGTCAAGCCTTTCTTGTGCTGTTGGGGTGAGGTTGAGGAAGACAAAATACAGTTTAAATTGTTTTTGAGTCAAATTTTTCTTGAGTCAGATGTTTAAACCAAGTGGTAGCCCTTCAGGAAATGGATTTACAATCCCATTTGAAGCTGTCTGTGTTCCTTGTATACAAAAACAACAGTCTCATGCTGATTTAAGGATTAGTAAATTTATCAGAGCATAAAATGTCGATGAAAACTTATGTCACAATAAATTTTCCAAGCTTTAAAATACTACAGAATTCTTTATTGCTTTTGCTACAACAAATCCACACAAATATTCCTCTGTTGCTTGTGTTACTATAGATCAGGGGTCCTCAAACTTTTTAAACATAGGGCCATGTCATAGTCTCTCAAACTGTTTTGGGGCCAGATTATAATTTGAAAAAAAAAACAAACACAAATGAATTCCTATGCACACTGCACATATCTTATTTGTAGTGCAAAATACACTTAAAACAACACAATAATTAAAATGAAGAACAATTTTAACAAATATAAACTTATTAGTATTTCAGTGGGAACTGTGGGCCTGCTTTTGGTTAAAGGGTTGTTGTTGTTGTTGTTGTTGTTGTTGTTGTGTGCTTTCAAGTCATTTCAGACTTAATTTGACCCTGAGTGAGGGCCGGGTAAATGACCTTGGAGGGCCGTATCCAGCTCCTGGGCCTTAGTTTAAGAACCCCTGCTATAGATTAACATACGTGTCTGTGTGTTTGGGTTTGCAAGCACTATTTCCCAGGTGGCCCCAGATTGCATCCACTTAACTGGGGTGACCTGCATCCCACCTCCTCATTGTCACTACAACCCCCACTCCTAGCTAGTTACAGTGCCCCATCCAAACTTTTGATCGTCATGGATGTTTCTGTCAATGTCAGAATGGGGCCCTTGCATGACCAGCAAGAAGGAGGAGGTTGGTCTCCCCTCTTCTTTGCTGGTCACACAGGCATAATCGGTTCCCTTACCCTGTGCTGATGAGTGTAAGGAACTGGTGATGCCCTCTGAAGTCAGTTGAAATAATAATAATAATAATAATAATAATAATAATAATAATAATAATAATAAGAAGAAGAAGAAGAAGAAGAAGAAGAAGAAACTGAAAGCCACTGTGTGTTGAGAGGATAACCAGTGGTCACAATTCATAGTCAATCCAGGGTTTGGGGCTTATATTGACAAGCCCCTTATCTAAGACAATGAGTGGTCACAGAAGAGAACATCATGTAAGCCAGTGGTTCTTAACCTGTGGGCCACGGACCACCAGTGGGCTGCAAGGATGAAAATCTGGTCCTTCTTCTTTATTTTATTTTATTTTATTTTATTTTATTTCCGCTCCTTTTGCACCACCTACCAATCCTTCCCTATCATTGACCATGGCTTATGTTCAGAAACTAGAGCTGATGTGGTCTGTCCAATGCAATTTTCTGAATCAGCACGCTAAACCGGATCTAAAGTTGACCAAAAACTGATTCATAACTTTTTGGTACTAATTAATTGAAATAATTGAATGCAAACTATTTAGTCTGTAGGTATTGAAGGAAGTTGTGGACAAAGGGAGAAAGTGGGAGATCAGGGTACATAAACAGCTGAAAGAACTAAACAACTAAGGATCAATGTATTATCGAAGGCTTTCATGGCCGGAATCACTGGGTTGTTGTAGGTTTTTCCGGGCTATATGGCCATGTTCTGGAGGCAATTTTTCTCCTGACGTTTCGCCCGCATCTATGGCAAGCATCCTCAGAGATAGTGAGGTCTGTTGGAAGTAGGAAAAATGGGTCCAGCACTTCTGTGTTCTCAAATAATATGCTGTGTCCAGGTTGATTCATCAGGTGCTCTGCTATGGCTGATTTCTCTGGTTGGAGTAGTTTGCAGTGCCTTTCATGTTCCTTGATGCGTGTCTGGGCGCTGCGTTTGGTGGTCCCTATGTAGACTTGTCCACAGCTGCATGGTACACGGTAGACTCCTGCAGAGGTGAGAGGATCCCTCTTGTCCTTTGCTGAACGTAGCATTTGTTGGATTTTCTTGGTGGGTCTGTAAGTGGTTTGTATGTTGTGTTTCCTCATCAGTTTTCCTATGTGGTCAGTGGTTCCCTTGATGTATGGCAAGAACACTTTTCCTCTGGGTGGATCTTCATCTTTACTCTCGTGACTTGTTCTCGGTCTTGCAGCTCTTCTGATGTGTGAGGTGGAGTATCCATTGGCATGTAGAGCCCAGTTTAGGTGGTTCAGTTCATCTTGAAGAAGGTGGGGTTCGCAGATTCTTTTTGCATGGTCTGCCAAGGCTTTAATACTGCCAAGGCTACCAGTATTAAAGGACTCAAAAATCACAACAGCAAAACAACAGAGGGGAAACAAACAGGCACATAAAATCACTCTCAACAAGGGATTCCCCCCCCGCCCCCGGGCACTTCTAAGCCATTGAATGCTAATCAAGGTGATCAGCTGAAACATTCACATCTAGCCCCAGCAAACAAAAGTCCTTTGTCTCAGGTCATTCCACAGATATATAAACCCATTTTTCCTACTTCCACCAGACCTCACTACCTCTGAGGATGCTTGCCATAGATGCAGGTGAAACGTCAGGAGAAAAATTGCTTCCAGAACATGGCCATATAGCCCGGAAAAACCTACAACAACCCAACTAAGGATCAGTTGCAACTACCCCTCCCAAATCAGAAGCATTGGAAAGTATGCACATAAGTGTTTTCCGATATTTGTTTTCTCTTCAGGCGAATTCAAGCTGCATATCTTGAATTCTGTGCACTCAGAATCAAGCTTGACTGAGCTCAATGGGACTTAAGCCTGAGTTGAAATGTACAGCTTTGTACTGTAGGCTGTCAATATGCAATCTGTCATTTCATTCAGCCTGGTATTTGTGCTGAGGATTGCCTATGAAATACCTTTGATGGGAGTCCCCGAGTAGCAGGGAAAGAAACCCATACTGTGATAGATTACAAAAGCTATTTTCAGTTAAAATTGTTTCTTTGTCTATTCCAGGCAGAGCTCAGACTCGTAAGCCTCATAATGAGAGTGAACTGCATTCGGAGGCCGGAGCTAAACAGCATCCACTCAGTAGAATCCAACTGCATCCTACATGTGTTTCTTTCCACACTGGCAAACGTAATCCCCATCCTGCAACATAATTAACTCCTAATTCAGTCTTGAATGCTGTGACTTCAACATCCTCCGCTTACTCAGTAGGAGGCACACAGCTGCGTCCTCCGAGTGATTATGGGCAAGGGACGAATGCAGCAAACGTCATTCCTACCAGAGCGACGCCACACTAATGGGATCTTGCAGAGGAGAATGTAAGGCGTTTGTCCAATTGCACACTCGCTATGTCGCTTATTATGGAGATAATAAGGGGCCTATGCCAGTGTCAGTCTCAGAAAAATTAAGGGAAAGAAGCAGTGATCTAAGTCAGTGCTATTTATCTACTAGAGTCAAGTAATACACATATCAGAGGATACATGCCTCAGAGAAAAGCAGGTCTATCAGGTTTAAACAATTATGCCTACATGTCTCTGAATTGTTAGGGGTGCCAAAATCCACATTCTAAATGGGGAGGGGGGAATCCCAGGATCTGATTACAGACCCCCACACAGACCTGTTCGTTCTGAGATTGCCCCCCCCCTATTGGAACAAGATGGAGGGCGGGAGACATCCAGTGGAAGGTGTGTTTTTTTTAAAAAAAAACACTCTGTTATGAGCTGGTCTGTATATGTGCACATATGAATATCTTAATATAAATACTAATATATGGAGATTAGTATGTGCTCAAATGAGGTCCAGTACATAATAGAAGGAATGTTTTTGAAAATGTTCCACTGGATCTCCTTCTTTCCCCAATTGTTAATTCAATCTCTGTTTAAGATTATAAAGTTTCAAATAAAGAGTTTCAGAGAGTTCTAATTGCTCTCAGTTTGTGCTTCCTTTAAAACAGCTGTGTGTCGGTTTCACAGCCCAATCAGCTGATCAATTGTTTCAGGCTTTTAAAAAGTGGACATGGTATAAAGGAGTTGAGATTTATTTGTGAACAAATCCCAACCGCTGCAAACCAAATATAATAGATTGAGGCTTAATTGGTTATAAAATCCCACCAACTGAACCACCATTTGGTAATTGAATGTGGCGTCTCTAATTAAAAATCAAAAGTAAAAAGCTGTGATAAAGCTGGAACTTTCTTCTGGCCGGAAAACCATTTGAAAGAACTCTGGCACCCACCAAACTTAAAAGCAATATTAAGCCTTTGGCTTCCTAGAGGCATCTTTAGGCAAGAATGTGCTGGATTTGCACTTAGGCCTGCACTCTAGGGTAACACTGAAAAGATTTCTTCATTAAAATATACGCTGCCACCATTAAATCTTTGACTTATTCAGTAGATTGCTTTTAAAACTTCTTACACAGAGGCACACGTGAGGCAGATGTTGTGAACAATAAAACAATGAAGTTTATTTCAGAGAACTTTGAACAAAATAGGCACTAAGCATAGCTGGTTTGAAGTACTGACTTAAAAGCATGTGGTTTCTTTAAGCAGTTCAAACTTAGTTACAAATAAAACTCCTTTCTCCCTCCAGAGATTACTGTCAGGATTTCTTCTCTGAAAGTAATCCCAAACTCCACACAGACAGTCCTTTTCTCTTGGGATCTGTCTCCTCAGCTATCTTCCCCAAGAGCTGTAATCTTCCCACTAGCTATCTCTGCTAGCTAACTGACCACTTTAGGCCTCTCTCCCTAATCTCGTCTCCACTCCAAAACCCCAACTCCTTCTCCTTTGACACCGAGAATCAATCTCCCTGACAGGGTTTTAAAACGCCCCCTTAAAGTCATTTTTTTCCTTTTCTAAGTTAAGCTCCACCCACTCTCTCCCAGCCAATCATTAGCTCCTATTTTTTAATTAACAAGTTAATTAACAAGTTAATTAAAAGGTAAAACATATCAAACAATTACAGGGAAGGGAGAGTGGCAAATGCTGCCAGATAGCAGCTGAACTCAATAAAACAAAAACAGAAATGTACACATTTAGGGAGGATGAGTTTATCTCAGTTTATTACCTGTAAATATTTAACAAAAATTCACAAATCCCTTTATATCTGTCATGGAAAGAACCTGATTTAAAAAAAAAACCCGTAGGTGGGAAAACAAAAAGCTGACAGATTTATGTACCCATGGAGAGGAATTTAAGGTTGGCTCTTAAAAATCTGGACGCTGGACCTTTGTGTATCCAAACATGTTGATGTTTTGGTTGCCTCATCTTTTCTTTGGCAGGCGCTTCACTTTTAACACCTATATGGCAGGCAGTTATGCAACAGAGTACTCTCCACACTGAAAACAATATTTCTATCTGGATGTAGATGCTGCGGGTGGGTAGAATTTTGTTTCACTTTGTTTTAGAAAAATTTACTAATATTTACACATTGATGCACACAAAGGATATAAATAAAATCAGTCAGTCAATATATTGTCGAAGGCTTTCATGGCTGGAATCACTGGGCTGTTGTAGGTTTTTCAGGCTGTATGGCCATGTTCTAGAAGCATTCTCTCCTGACGTTTCACCTGCATCTGTGGCAGGCATCCTCAGAGGTTGTGAGATCTTCACATCCTCAGAGGTCCTCTCAACCTCTGAGAATGCCCGCCATAGATGCAGGTGAAACGTCAGGAGAGAATCCTTCTAAAATATGGCCATACAGCCCAAAAAACCTAAAACAGCCCAGTTAGTCAATAGTCAGGATTGTTGTTTATGATGATGTTGATGTTGTGTGACCTAAGTAGTATCTGACTTATGGGAACCTTACAATAAACCCTATCATAGGGTTTTCTTGGCAAGATTGGTTCAGCAGGGGTCTGCTTTGCCTTCCTTTGAGTCTGAAATTATATAACTTGTCCATGACCACCCAGTGGCCTTCCATGATTGAGTGATGAGTCAAGTCCTGGTATACGGAGTCCCAGTCCAATATTCAAGCCACTACACCACATTGACTCTTGTTATATTCAAAGGAGACATAATAATTCAACTCAAATTCCAAATGGGAGGAAGCGAAATCAATAGATGTGCTCATTTCTAGCTCAAGGAAAGCCTGACAGCTTGCTGGTATTCCTGTAGCAACATAAAATCTGTCTGAAAGTACAAGGAAGTAATTGGCAATGAAAATAGCGAGATAGGGTACTTCTGCAAGAAATGCTTAAACTCTTATTAAGGCACTCTTTGCATTTTCCATATCCCTTTGCTATGCATGTTCAAAAGGTTTATTTTCATATTCTTGCTTAGTCTCCTCTGCTCATTTTTTTAAACATACAAGAGATGGTGGATTGTATAATTTTACTCTAATGTTGATTTTATTCTGTGCTCTGTTTACTGATGACTTCGTTACATTTCAATCTGTTGAACCTTTAATGCAATTTCATGAAATGTAATGCTGAACTTGGAAGGCTATTTTGATATGTATTATGAGTCACTTTGCCCACTCCTTACGACATGTAAATGTGGCATATAAAACTAACTAATATTAAATTGAATTATAGCAAATTGCGGGGAGGGGAGGCAAGATCGCAATACCAAAATTCAAGCTAGATTAAAGAGATTGATCTGTATTCAATATACATTTTAAAGAGATATAATTACAGTTACGTATGCATAGCCTTGGTTCTGCAGATGCCATAGTAGTGACTGGATAAAAATAGTAATGATCAGTAGCAAAGACAAAAAACATTTGCCCTTGCATTCCACATGTAGAAAAACATTGACTTTGCGGACGATCTTCCTTCTATCCTGACAATGGGATAATATTCTTAATTCAACCTGAAAGCAGTTGGGTAAATTAAGGGCAAAGACCAGGCACTGTTGTAAACCCATCTGAGGCTAAGGATGGGTTGAAGAAAAACTACTGCCTCAGGTCTCTGCCTTGTTTTTACTAAAGCATGTTATGTGAAATTTTCAAACAACAACCATGAACTTTACTTCACGGAAGTGGCAAACTGGCATTGTATTGTACAACATCATGTGATACTATTGCTGGTCCACCACCTCCTGTGATGAAGTTGTCAGGGGCTATTGATGGGCAGAGTCCATGAATGTGCCATGGTCCTGGGACTTTCCTTATGCGGTGAATTCAGGTGCTTCTGTGGCAGCATTCGCCCTACTCCCTCATTGCACATTTAAAAAAAAATTAACCTGGCACTCTGCAATTAAAGAAAAAAACAAAGAAGGGAAAGTGACATAGCGCAAGGGAAAGTTATGTTACCCACACAGAAGTGTGACTTTGCACAGCCAAGGTATTGCAATCTCATAACGCCAGTGGCTGTATGAAGCCAGCCATCACAATGACAATAAGTTATCGCTACCCTTTATGGCAGAAATAGAAAGGATAGAGGCAAATGTGTGGCAATGTCTCATGTGTCACTCATTCAAAAAGTCACATGGGATACGTTTCATGTTGGCTGGAGAGCCTGAAAACCATATGCCCACCTCTAAGATGTACACAGACAAAGATTATGGGTTGTTACCTCTCACTACCTTAGATTCTGTGCCTTTCTGCAATGCACCTTGTGCATGAATTGGAAAGCATTATCAGTACCTCATCCAACAGTTTGTTGAAACTGCAAATAATTATCCATAACATTTATTTTGGTGCTCCGATTGGGATATATGTAGCCAAATATATTTCTGGTAATCGAGAGCCAGCCTATGACTCTGAAGAAGTGGGTTCAAATCCCTGCTTGGTCATGGAAACCCACTGGGTGACCAGCAAGTCACACTCTTAGAGCCTCATCACATGGAGAAGCTGAGGGACAGCAGAAGAACCATGGGGCAGTGTATCACTTCATGTCCTTACCATTGCTGGTCATGGGATCCCTTCCTATGACATTTCTCCACTGTCCCTGGCTTCTTCTCTGGCTTCTTCTATGAGGAGTATACACCTGACTCCTCATGGCTCCATCTCTCTGTGCTGCCAGCACACTGACAGCATGAAGTTCAACGGACTCTCATGGGAAGTAGCCTTGTGTCATCTGATGAGTTCTGGCGGGCTCCATGCTACCAGTGCTGTGAAAGAGGGAGAAGATGATGCTTCTTGGCCTCCATGTGATCAGGTTGTTATTCTCAGAAAATCCCATGATAGGTTCACTTTAGGGTTACCATTTCAGAAACTACTTGAAGGCACACAACAACCAAAACAACGTACAGCAATCAGGAGCCAAGCAACCAGAAAATTTGTAGTCATCCTAAAACAGAATGGTCAGCATCACGTTGTGGTTTAATATCTTTGTAAGTTGACTGACATATGTGGGAAATAGAATTGACCAGTTTCATGACGTCCAAATCCAGTAGAGGGTTGCTGTTATGTCACTACATAGCACAACCTTCAGAGTCCATTGGTTCCAATGAGCATTTGGGTCAGTTGGGTCAGTTTCGCCATTTGGGTCAGTTTCGCCATTTTCTCCTTTGTCTCAGGGTGAAAAATGTATTGGGCTGGCTCTGATTGTAGGGCTCCTAAAGCAACACTGATGTGTTATAGTCCTTGTTTGATACTTAGATGTGAAGCAATAGAATGAGCATTATAACTCAGGAGTCATTAACTGAGGAGAATAGTGGATTCCAGTTGCCATATATTTTATAGGTGCTGACACCAATGTACTATGGTTTGAATATAAAATGTAGTTACTTAGCTTTAATTACCTGTTATACATTTAGAGTATATTCTGGAAGTTATTAATGCAGGCCATAAAATATCAAACAAACCCCATAAACAGATCCAGTTACATAGAACATCACAATCTAGTTTGAAAGGGTACCGAAAGACACTGAAAACGTCTAGACAACAGCTTAGATAAAGAGGGAGTCTATCCATAAAGTTCAAGGACTATGTGGACAATCAAAGTTTAGGTGATTGAGGTTCTTCAGCCTACATCATCAGGGATGATCAACAAAAGCAACAGGCTGAGCTTGAAAGAGTTACTTTTTTTAGTTCAGCTAAGTCATGACAGCTAAGGGTTCTGGGAAAAGTAACTTCCATAAGGTTTGTTAAAGGTTTTAATCAAGATTTAGGGATGTGCAACTGGGATATCAGAAAGGGAATTCCCCACTCTCTTCCCCATAGCAACATCTCCACCCCACAGAAAACACCACAAAGATAACTGGGAAAACTTGCAGAATTGGGATACCTTTGATTCAAGGGGAAATCTATCTCAAAAATGAGCAGATGTGTCTTGTGTTAGCAGATCCTTCTGTCAGCAGATGACAGATCCTGGATCAAATGCATTGTAAATATGCAAAACCATATGTAATGAATTTTATCTTTGTAATCCATTACTTGTGTGTAAAATTCTGGGTCATAAGATATAATCTATGACTGTAAAACTACCAAAGTGGTGTAAGACACTTTGCGAGAAGATATATGTCAAAATTCTTCTGGCTTGAAGATAAATTTGCAAATTAAGGAGGCTAATTGATAACCATTTAAAAAACTGTATCAAGCTGAGATCTAATCTGCATAGTCATCGTCTTCATTATTTGCTCCTGATTTTTCATTTTTGATTTATGTGATAGACGACACAGCACACATCCTATTATTAGCCAAGAGCCATTTCCTTAATCTTCTGATTCAGCTAAGTGGCAACAATAACTTTGTGTAATAGTGGTCTAGAAGTAATAGTGCCCGTTAGGAATATCGAAGAATGCTCATGGAACACGCCAAAGAGTGCATCTATATTACAAAATTAATGCAGTTTGACACCATTTTACCTGCCGTGGCTCAATGCTATGGAATCACATGAACTTAGTATTCTTAGGCAGAGAAGTCCCACAACTCTCATGATTCCATAACATTAGACCTTAAAGTTGTCTGGCTATGATCCCTTCCCTAAGTGGTCCAAGGCTTCATTTGACATGATTGCTGATTGGTTCGTGCTTTGGTGGGAACCTTTCATAAACTGGGTTTGTTTCATAAACTGTCATTAGATTAATTCAAAGGGTCCAACCATTTATTAATCTGAGGGGTGCAATTGAAAAGGAATGTAGTTTTGCAATTAATAATGGGCTCTGAAAGATTCAGTGGGGTTAGTCCAAGATAAACAATGGGTGCTTTAGGGGATAAGTACCTCAATGGGTGTCACAAGGGTAAGTCTAGCTGGGGGCATGGGAGAGGAATCATCCCAAAAAATAGACTATATCATATCAGGAGAAACAGGAAAGGGACCAGGAGCTCTGACGGAAACCGATTGTGTGTGCCTCCCAAGCCTTCCATGTCAATGTAAGAGGATTATGATAATTTGGGGGCATTGTTTTCTGGAGTCCAAGATGAGGGAAGCAACATTCCAAAGAAATTCATGAAAGTTTAGTACAGGACAAAGGCAAAGATGGGCTTACTGTATGTCTCAACAGAGCCACATCTCATAATTCACCTATTTCATAATTTGGGGCACAAATTTTCTATAACAGAGAGGAACGATTGATGAAAGCACAACAAATTATTTCCATAAACAGAGAAGTCTTCTAGTGTCAAAGGAGATGTGGTAAGATGTAACCAATTTTCCAAAAAATTGCATTAAAAGGTATACGTTTCTTTCTTGTTGTTCATTTGTTCAGTCATTTCCGATGCTTCGTGACCTCATGGACCAGCCCACGCCAGAGCTCCCTCATGGCCGTGGCCACTCCCAGCTCCTTCAAGGTCAATCCAGTCACTTCAAGGATGCCTTCCATCCATCTTGCCCTTGGTCGGTCCCTCTTCCTTTTTCCTTCCATTTTCCCCAGCATCATTGTCTTCTCTAAGCTTTCCTTTCTTCTCATGATGTGGCCAAAGTACTTAATCTTTGCCTCTACTATCCTTCCCTCCAATGAACAGTCGGGCTTTATTTCCTGAATTATGGACTGGTTGGATCTTCTCGTGGTCCAAGGCACTCTCAGAACTATAAGTTTATTTACTTGCTGCTTTAAATTAATGTCATTTTGGTGGGAAGAGATCTTTGGGGAAATACAATTTATACATGCATGCTCAAAGACCTCAATCAGCCACGAGTTCCTTCGTTTTCTGTGGTTTCCATAGGTCAGTAAAACATGGGGCAAAATTTGCCACTAAAACAATTTGCTATTTACGAGCCTATCAAATGACGCAGGAGGAGATTTAAGAAGGCAGGAGGGGAAATACAGACATAATGACATCAGTTCAGCCTTCAAACATGTTCTGTAGGTTTCCAAACATTCCATCCCTTTACCAATTTTGGTAGGTAGCTGGAGTCAGAATTTCTCAATGAGACTAGATTGATTTTATTTTTGTAGTCTGTGTATCAAACCATAACCATTTTCTGGATCAGAAAAATGTCCTTAGATATAGGCAATATACATCGCGTGCTCCTATGCTGTAGAATTAGTATAGCTTGAGAGCACTTTAATTGCCCTGGCAGAATGCTATACAACCCTAGGAGTTGTAGTTTGGTGAGAAACCAGCACTCTTTGGCAGAGAAGGCTGAAGACCTTGTAAAACTCCACATTCCAGGAATCCTGGAGTTTGCAGCTTAGGGCCCTCCCACACTACCCTATATCCCAGAATATCAAGGCAGGAAATCCCATATTATCTGAGTGTGGAATCAGATAAGCACATATTGTGAGATTTTCTGCCTTCATATATATAGGGCTGTGTAGAAGGGCCCTTAGAGAGGTGGTATCTAGTATTTTTTAGCCAAAAAGCTCTAGTGCAAAACCATAGCAGTTAAAGTAGTTTTAAAGCATGTGTGGAATGAGTACAGGATATTCATCATCTTTGACCACATGTTTACTATTGCTGGCGGATGTTCACCTCATTTAGCCCTCCCTGTTGAATAGGTATTCATCCCGAAATCTGACAGTTTCTTAATTGCAGACCTCCATTTCTGATACGCTTCCACGAAACCCTGCGTTCTGCAATCATTGTGCACAATGGGCATTGGTGGGAGGGTGCCATTTGTTTTGTAAATTGGCATGCATTTCTTGCTCTCTTTAAGTTGTGTTTGCTGGTAAAGGCACACAGCAGGGGGGAACAACATATCGGCACTATGATGATTGGCTGTAACTAAATGCTTAAGATAGAAAAAAGGCACCAGAAATATCCACAAAGAAGCTACAAAGAGCAACAAAGACAGGAACAAAACACACATACCGTGACAACAGAAAACAAATTGCTGGCTATTGTAAATCCTATTATTTTCTCAATGCGTCTAAATACTGTACTACCAGGACTCCCACTGATTTTACCAGCATGGAAATATAATATTATTGTGAACATATTTTGAAAATAATACAGAAGGCACTGGAGTCAAAGTAATTTTCTGTGCCATATAGAATATTAGGAAGCTGGAAAGATTTTATCCTGCATTGGGTGTCAAAGTGTACAACTTGCTGTGAACTTTGAATCTGAGCACAACATGCAAAGATGCTGGGGGCAGAAGAGAGTGTTGTCTACATGGAGTCTTAGGCTGGCTCCACTCCATAGAATTAATGCAGTTTGACACCGCTTTAACTGCCAAACCTCAATGTTATGGAATCCCGGGAGTTTTACTTTGATGAGGCACCAGCACTCTTTGGTACAGAAGGCAAAAGACCTTGTAAAATTACAACTCTTAGAATTCCATAGTACTGAACAATGACAATTAATTGGTGTCAAACTGCATTAATTTCACAGTGTGGCTGTATCCTTAAAGTAATATCACATTGAGATCATATAATCATTTTGCATTGCCTTACCTGTGCTTTGCCTTGGAAGAGGGATTGGTTTTCCCTGGTAGCCCACATACAATACAAGTTAGAGTAACTTTGAAGCACAAGCTGCGGTTCATTGGTCTGCTCATACAGCTTGTTCCTGCAGTTGGTTGTGGAATTAAAGGATATCCTCACACATGTTGCTTTCCAATTACAGAGAAATGTGAGTCAGCTTCATGGCACACACTCCACAGATTGCCTTGCAATGTATTGTCACTGCCCAATTAGAGAAGTTTGATACTGCTTTAATTGCCGTGCATCCATCCTATGGAATCCTGGGATTTATCGTTGAGTGAACTATGCAGAAGGCACCAACTTTGGAGCATTTGGTCTGCTTTTATAGAAACTTAAGACTAATCTAGTTATTTTTCATTTTTTTTTCTATTTATGTTTTTTTTCCTGCCTTTGTTATACTGGAACATTATTGCATATAATCCCTTTTGAATATAAATAAAATTTAAAAACATTACAAAGAAAAAAATAGTAGGCAGACACCAATGAATCCTGAAAAGATATGACCAGAGGTTTTAATCAGTTTAAATTCGTAATGTAGACAAGGATGTAGAGTAACTTGGGAACTATGGATTAATGTTCTCTATCAGAAATGTCCAACTCCTTTCCCTAAACTACAAAACTCATAATATTCCATTGGATGGAGCCATGGCAGTTAAAGTGGCATAAAACTGCTATAAATATGCTGGGTGGTATTCAACTAGTTGCCCAGTCAACTATTGTACATGGGATGTGGGATAACATCTTGAACTTAGCCTCAAGCAGCAAAAAGTCTTGGATCAGCCCTAATGCACATTATGGAGAGCTCTTGCAGAAAAATCTTTGAAGGCCTCTGCAATTTACAACACTTCTGACCAGCATGGAGCTGCTATAAGTTGGTGAAGAATGCTAAGAGTTGCAGTTAAAAAAATTCTAGAGAGTGTTTCCTACTTCTTTTGTAAGGATTTTATCGCATGAAGCTGGCATGTCAAGGCTATCATACTATCATATATAGCAGTTACATACTGGGATGAATACCGTTGATATCTCACCTCTCTTCATTCACGCAATTACACCAGTTCAACAATCTGTGGTCCCATGATTGTATACCCTCGTAACCCCACCTTCCCACATGTCTGCAGCTCCATACATAGATCAATTTCACAATTTCAGCAATGAAAAAAAGCCAAAGATAACTGTAAAATATAAAATGAACAGCAAACAGGCAGCAAAGGGTGGGCAGGGAAAGAATCTGACTCTGGATATTACTTTCCTGCCAGCATGCAGACACAAATCAGAAGGGACCCATCACACCCAATAGGTGAGAAAAATGTTACAAGATTGTGAGGTATTTATGGATTTTGTCTGTCAATAACAGGGAGCGGATTCATCGCAGACTAGCAGCAGGATGTGCAGGGCTTCTTGCAATTGAAACCACAACCAATTTCCCCGCCTTGTGTAATAAAATCCCTAGGCTCAAAATATTTATTTAACATATTTGACATTGAGCAGGTAGTTGTTCCCCCACCATAGCAAAGTTCAGAATCCCTCTTAGACCCCTAAGAGTCTCTAAACCAGCATTTCTCAACCTGGGGGGCAGGACCCCTGGGGGGTCGTAAGGGTGTTTCAGAAGGGTCACCAAAGATAATCAGAAAACCTATATTTCTGATAGTCTTAGGAACCCCTTTGGCAGAGAAGGCTAAATATCTCTCCACCTGTCCTTCTCTTCCTTTTAGGAAACAGACGGAGAATCTTCCCACCAAAAGCCCTGCACCACTGTGATTAGCCGGCCTCTCAGCCAAGGGGAGGGCTGTTTCTGAAACTCCAAGTGAGGAGGGGAGAGCAGGAGTGCTTGGTGCATAGCAGCATGGTGTGCATGTGTGGGCAAGGGAGAGCTCACAAGGCTGGAGGGAGGTTTGCACCAGCAAGTTCCTTCAAGTCATGGGGGTTCTGTGTGGGAGGTTTGGCCCAATTCTATCATTGATGGAGTTCAGAATGCTCTTTGATTTTTGGTGAACTATAAATCCAAGCAACTACAAATGTCAAGGTCTATTTTCCCCAAACTCCACCAGTGTTCACATTTGGGCATATTGAGTATTTGTGCCAAGCTTGGTCCATATCCACCATTGTTTGAGTCCACAACTCCAAAACTCAAGGCCAATGCCCACTAAACCCTTCCAGTATTTTCTGTTGGTCATGGGGTTCTGTGTGGGAAATTTGGTTCAATTCCATCATTGGTGGAGTTCAGAATACTCTTTGATTGCAGGTTAACTATAAATCCCAGCAACTATAACTCCCAAATGACAAAATCAATGCCCTCTCCAACCCCACCAGTATTCAAATTTGGACATATTGGGCATTTGTGCCAAATTTGGTCAGTGAATGAAAATACTTTCTGCATAACAGATCTTTACATTATGATTCATAACAGTAGCAAAATTACAGTTATGAAGTAGAAGCGAAAGTAATTTTATGGCTGGGGATGACCATAACATGAAGAACTGTGTTAAGGGGATGCGGCATTAGGAAGGTTGAGAAACACTACCCTAAACATTCACTGCATTGTATTGATTGTATTGAAAATTGTATTAATACTCTAAAAATGACCAGTTGTGCTGCCAGAAGCTTATTGAAATATAACTATTATTTAAAGAGAGGTGGTTTAAGGCTTTTTTTAAAAAAAAAAAACACAGAAATGAGCTTTGAGAAGTAAATAACCAGCAAGTATGATCCACCTAAGTTTGGGAGAGGTCAAAAAATGGCCCTGGATCCAGAAACCTGTCTACCGTTAACCTAATTAGTCAAAAAAAGTTCCCAAAGCTTGAATGGTATTTCCTGCATTCTTCTGGATGGGCCTCTTAAATGCCTTAAAATTCTAGTCTAATTGTAACTGCATCACTTATTCTCTTTTCCGTTCTCATCAAATCCTGAATGCCTCATTGTCACAACCAATGTTTGACAGTGTGCCTGTCAAATACAACCTGCAATGAGGTTTCCTAGCTCCAAACCAACATTTCAGAAGATCCGAGGCAAACATTCCCCATTCCTTTCTCCGTATGCCTGATGGGGCGTTCCATGACTAATTTTCCCAAAGGCAACCCAGAACCTTTATCAAAGGCTTTGTTTTAAATAACGAGGTCATAAAAAAAGAAAGTGTCAAAAGACAAAGTAACTATTAGCACAGTAAACAATCCCGAAGTTCGCATAAGACTTTCAAATGATGCCTGGAACAGAGCAAACAACAAAAACTGTATATTAAATACAATTCTTAAAGACAGCTAATGTATCAAGCCCACTTCAGCAGGTTGGTAATGTTCCTAGCAAACAATGCAAATTCAACGGCATGCATAATGAATTATTCAAAACATAGATGCAGTGTGTGGCTCACCACCACAAACATACGAAATTGCACCATGCCTTGAATGCTAATTTTGTTGTAAATGCGCAGAGCCAATTTTATTGTGCACCTCGCTCAAATTCCAAGTGAAATGATTAAATATAGTGTGCAAATATGGTAAAGTGCAGCCCAATGTTTGCATAATGGTTACAGAACATGAATAAAAAACAGGGTATAAACAGCCATCGCTTTACTACGGCTGCCCCAAATTGTACTATTTCATCGAAGGAAACAACCAAAGGCATCAAAGTTCATGGGGTGTCCAGAGAAATCATGTTTGTCAAGATGTTATTTATGTATGGCTGATATTACATCAGAGCCCTTCCTGATTTGAAGGGAGGAGAAAGTGTTGTAGAATAAAAAGTGTATGGGGTGAAAAATGTCTGAAAAGTCAGCAGACTGGTCAGCAGCTCTCTGTAGTTCATTTTGGGGGCAAAAACTCTAGACCTCCAAATCTGGAGGATGGGATGGGGGCAACACAAAGCAGCATGCAGCCATAGGTTTCACTTTACGCACTGCTGCTCAATGCCTCCTACTTTAGGACAGAAATCATAGATTATTTGTGAAGACTAGCTGGTAACCTCCCAATTCTATGTACAGAATTCAGCTAGTTGGGATGTACTTTAACACTGACAATGGGACAATAGTCTAGATATTTCCCTATGTTGGAGAATGGGGAAGCCCTCCAATAGTTGTTGGAGTGCAATTACCATCAATCCTCGCTGTTAGATATGTCCCCTTCCACACAGCTGAATAAAATCTCACATTATCTCCTTTGAACTGGAATATATGACAGTGTGGACTCAGAGAACCTGGTTCAAAACAGATATTGTGGGATTTTCCACCTTGACATTCTGGGTTATATGGCTATATGGAAGGGCCCTAGACTGGATAAGGAAGATTTAACTGCACATGAACAACACCTAGAAGGTCAAATGTTCTTTACCTCAATTAAACTTGACAATACCGGATACATAATAAATGAAATATGAATTCACACAATCAATGGTTCATTTATGAATTTGCTAAAAAGGTAAAGGTAAAGGTTTCCCCTTGACATTAAGTCTAGTCGTGTCTGCCCTCTTCTCTGAGGAAAGTGGAAAGAGGCAAGAGTTTGACCCTCAACTAATCCATGGGTAATAATAATAATAATAATAATAATAATAATAATAATAATAGGTAAAGGAAATGGTTGTCCCCTGACATTAAGTCCAGCATGTCCAACTCTGGGGGTTGGTGTTAATTTCCATTTCTAAGAGCAGGCATTGTCCACAGACAYGTCCTAGGTCATGTGGCCAGCATGATTACATGGAGCACTGTTACCTTCCCGCAGAAGTGGTACCTATTAATCTACTCACATTTGCATGTTTTCAAATTGTTAGGTTGGCAGAAGCTGGACCTAACAACGGGAGCTCTCCCCGGATTSAAACTGCCAACCTTTGGRTCAGCAAGTTCAACAGTTCAGTGGTTTAACCCATTGTGCCACCAGGGGGCCCATGAATTTGTTTCCAGAAGATAAATKGATGGTCCCTAATACTCTAAAGCAGGGGTCCTCAAACTAAGGCCCGGGGGCTGGATGCGGCCCTCCAAGGTCATTTACCCGGCCCTTGCTCAGGGTYAACCTAAGTATGGAACTACTTGAAAGCACACAATAACAACAACAATCCTATCTYATCAGCCACACTTTCCATTGAAATACTAATAAGTTTATATTTGTTAAAATTATTCTTAGTTTTAATTATTGTATTGTTTTTAAAATGTTTTTGCACTATAAATAAGATATGTGCAGTGTGCAGAGGAATTCATTCATATATTTTTCGCATTATAATCTGGCCCACCAACAGTTTGAGGGACTGTGACCTGGCCCTCTGCTTTAAAAGTTTGTGGACCCCTGCTCTAAAGGCACCAGATCCTGTCTGATCTTGGAAGCAAAGCAGCATCAGCTCAAGTTAGTTCTTGGATGGGGAAACCATAAATAAATATCAAGTGCCATAGGCTATATTTTCAAAAAGGAAATTGACAAAACTGCTTGAGTACTCCTTGTCTAAGAAAATCCTATAAAATCCACAGGGTCATCATAAATTGGAAGACAACTTGAAGATACAAACACATCCTTAGAAGGGTCTGAAAGCAAAGTGAGCAAAAATATGC
This sequence comes from Anolis sagrei ordinatus, assembly GCF_025583915.1. NCBI lineage: Eukaryota > Metazoa > Chordata > Lepidosauria > Squamata > Anolidae > Anolis > Anolis sagrei. The sequence continues at coordinate 162,048,571 of NW_026844366.1, read as the reverse complement.
AGAATTAGTATGTAAATAGATTCGGAGACATCATGTTTCCAAATTCATTAGAAAAGATTTGGTGAAACACAAGTTGCCAAGGCAGAAAACAAGGGATGCTTTGAACGTGTCAGGTTTTTCTTGAGACATCTCACTGGGCTCTTTTCATGTTCTTATTTTCAATTTCTAATTTTCCATTCCTACCTTTTGGGGGAGAGGACAGGGACAAGGCACCTAAGCACTGTTCTACATCACCTGGTCTTGTTCCCTGGTGAAATAATTTCTGCTTCTGGTATTTGCCCTTGGTCGCTTCTCAATTCTAACTTTCTGCCCTGATTTCTACAATACTCACTTGCCTTCACTTGTCAGCCAAATTAATGATGCAGTCCTGTAGTCTAATAAGAGCCCTTGCCTTGTTGGATGGTATTAGTCTATAACTTGATTCATTGCCTCAGTGCACTATGTAAGGATGGCAACACATTCTGTTTGACTTGGCCAAAGTAGCAATTGAGGAAAATAACATCTTTGAACCTCTTGTGACTTGTTATGAGAAAATATGCAGCTCAGCTTCAGCATCCCCACATTTGTGAGTATTCAGGAAAAGTATTCAAAACAAATGCACATAGTTTTTACACATTTTGTTAAAATACACTGAGACATGTTTTAGTCGATGGGGGAAAGTTACGTAAATTAGGCAAGTCACACAAAATAAATAAGAAAGAGGTGTTTAAATTGGTGTGATTATCACAGTAGGGAGAAAACACCAAGACAGGAAGAAAATGCAGGTGAGATTCAAAGGAAACTGAGACTGAAAAAATGTTTGAATCCTTGGCATAATATGTGGATCAAGGGTTTGCAAAAGAAAGGGCAGAAAGATAAGAGTCCTGAAGAAGTTGACACTGCTAAGTTATCTTTTATCAGAAAGCAAGAGTTTTGCAAGGAAATCACTAGGTTACTAAAGGCATTGATGCATAAAGAAATATATACAGTCCATCAATTGAAGACTTCACTGTAGTAAAGAGAATGAAAAACAACCTAGATTGGTAGGCTCAAAAAAGTGTTGCCTTGTTTAAGCAAGGCCCAACTGCAGAGCCAACAGATATCTTCCAACTGTCCCAGTTTGGCAGAGACAATCCCAATTAACCCTCCCCCATCACACTTTTCCCATCTGCTTTTAAAATATTCAGTTTCTCTTTCCTCTAAGTTTCCCAGCATGCCTTTCAATTGCTGTGAAATGAATTCACTTTGTTTGTTTGTTTGTTTTAAAAAAAGAAGTTTGCATGCAACTAAGRACCTCATCACATTGAGGTCCTGAAGCCGGGCAACAGCGGGGAAATCCATGGGGCAGTGGAGGAAACAGTCACCCCATGCCCTTTCCCACCACATGGGGGAAGCTATCATTCTCCCCCCCCCCCCGACAGTCACACATGTTCTGAATTCTTCCTTCCAATATGCTTTCCATCAGAAGTAGGCCTACGTCATGAGATGGACTCTGGCAGGCTCTGTACCAGCTCCATGTTGAAGGCATCCTATGATGGGGCAAAAGCCAATAGGTGGGAGATGGCTGGCAAAGAGGGACATCTTGTCCTTCCCTTTAAGCTCAGACAAAAACAAACTGTTATAACCTATCCTAGCTTGTATTTTCTTCCTAAACTTTTGCCATCTTGATCACATTGTGATATCATTGGCCACAGGTGATAACAGTGGAGAGGAAGCAAAATCTGCCGTTAGGCAGAGTGAGGCAATTGCTTCATGTGACAAATAATTAGCTGGATGGGGTTACACTCTCCCTGAAGACACAAGTTTGCAGCTTGGGAATGATCCTCGATTCATCACTGGTCTCGATGGTGTCTAGGGGAGCTTTTGCACAAAACTTGTGCGCCAGCTGTGCCTGTATCTTGGGAAGTCTGACTTGGCCACGGTGATCCACCCTCTTGTTACATCCCAAATAGATTACTGCAATGTGCTCTATGTGTAGATGCCTTTGAAGACTGTTCGGAAGCTACAATTACTCCAATGGGGCAGCAACCAGATTGCTTACTGGAGTGGCAGCTCCACTGGCTGCCAGCCTGCTACTTCAAAGTGCTGGCTTTAGCCTATAAAGTCCTAAACAGTACCAGCTCAGCTTACTTGTATGAATCTCCTTCTATGATCGGAGATTAAGATTGATGGGGAGGCCCTGCTCTTGATCCCACCACCCTCGCAAGCGCGACTGGTGAGGACAAGAGACAAGGCCTTTTCAATGGTGGCCCCATGGCTGTGCAACAACCCTCCCACCTATCGTTTAGAAAAAAACTTATAACATGGTTGTGGGACCAAGCATTTGAGCAGCAGACACAGCGATAACAATGCTAGTGACCTGTCACTGGCAATGGACAGACCTCAGACTATGACATTGGATTTTGTGTCATTTTAAATGGGTGTTTATAACCAATGTTTTAAACTAATTGTCTTGATTGTAATTGTTTTATAATTGTTTGCTTTGGAATCTAATGATTGCCGGTTATGACCCACCCTGTATCGTTCCCCCCCCCCCCCAGGTGGTGGTGGTGGTGGTGAGAAGGACGGGATTTAAATACTGGAAATAAATAGATAAATAAATAAATAGTAGGAGTAGCAAAGTGTTAGAAAGAAGAACTGTATATTAAATGCCCTGCTCCTTTTAAACAATGCCCTATGACCAACAGTGAAGAAATAGCCAACTGGCTTTTATATTTGGAGCAGGAGGGAAAGCACAGCCAAATCTCTTGGTTAAATCCTGTTTAGCACCTTCATTTTTGGGATTATTTGGACTCTCCGTTGTAAGAATGTTTAAGAGGATTTCTCTGCCAGTTGCCATTGGTTTTAAATTTGTATGCATTGCTTTGAGGAGAATTCGGGAAACCCTAGATCATGACAAACCTTGTTTCCTGAAAGGTCCACACATAGAATATGTTTCCACTTCAGCAGTTCCTGAGTAGTGAATGAAACATTTGACAATGTCTTACATTCTGGCGAAGGCAGTGGTACCGTTGTCTCCCCCTTCTGCAGAACTGTAGTATATTTAGATCTGGTTTTTCATGGTCTTCAATCCTAACCAATTAAGTTATCAAAAATAATTGAATGTGGGTAATCATGATCTCAAAAGATGTGGAACCATTTCCAGCACCCAATCCCACTTATTTATATTTGTGCCTCTTGCTTATCAAGAGAAAGACTGACTATTTGGGGAATATGGATTATTGGCCTGGGCTACAAACACTTGGAAAAGGATTGCAGCTCTCAGCAAATGTGCTTCCTTAATCTATGCTCATGATTCAATTGGCTTAACTGTTATGAGGACTAGATTGCCCCTTAGTGGCACAAGGGAGAAGGACGCTGGTGTTGCATTGCTTGGGTTCATACAGTGTGATTCTTATAGTTGGTGAAGTATGGGTTTCTAGCACTGAGTGGAGCCATTGAGCCAGATGACTAAGGTCAATCTTCAAGAAGATATCTGACACCAAGAAGAGCATTAGTTATTTCCTGTAAGTTGTCCAATGTCAGCCAAGGCATATTCAAGTGTGTGTGTGTGCCTTCAAGTCATTGTCAACTTATGCTGACTCCATGGATCTCTAAGGGGTTTCTTAGGCAAGGAATACTCAGAAATGGTTTTGACAGTTCCTTCTTTTGGAATATATAGCCTACAACACACAATATTTATTGGCAGTCTTTTGTCCAAATAGTAACCAGGTTTGACCCTGCTTAGATCTGGTGCCTTTAGGGAATAGGGTTAGTAAGATCAGTTCCCTCAGAGAGGAGTAGGAATATGTACATATGCCATTGGGGTGCTGTAAATGGTTTTGCATCTTTTGATGTCACAATTAAGCATAATTGGAAGTTTGAAACCCCAGGTTTGTCACGTCTCAATAAGGAGATGCTTGCCAATGTTGTAAGCTCTTCAAAAATAGATTGAAATGAAGTTATTTCCCATCTGCATAGGCCAGTTTCAGTAGGATTGCTCATCTCAGCATAAGATCATGCTGTAAGTGCCTGTCATGCAGGTGTAAATAAACAAGGATTGCTGTTGTGTGTGGCCAACTCATTTCCTATTTATAGTGATCCTAAGGTGAAATCTTTGGCCACATCATGAGGAGACAGCAAAGCCTAGAGAAGACAATTATGCTGGGGAAAGTGGGAGGTAAAAGGAAGAGGGGCCAACCAAGGGCAAGATGGATGGATGGCATCCTTGAAGTGACTGGACTGACCTTGAAGGAGCTGGGGGTGGTGATGGCCGACAGGGAGCTCTGGCGTGGGCTGGCCCATGAGGTCACAAAGAGTCGGAGATGACTGAATGAATGAACAACAACAACAAAGGTGAAATCTTTGGCAGGATTTGTTTAGAGGAGGTGCCCTTATGGTCCTCCAAAGCTAAGTGAATGAGACCCAGCCCCTTCCACACAGCTGAATAAAACCCCACATTATCTGCTTTGAACTGGAAAAATATGGCAGTGTGGACTCAGATAACCCAGTTCAAAGCAGATATTGTAGGATTTTCTACCTTGATATTCTGAGTTATATGGCTTTGTGGAAGGGCGCCCAGTGGGTTTCCCTGGCCAAGCAAAGATTCAAGCTCCGGTCTCCAGAGTCCTAGTCCAAAATGCAAACTACTACACTGGGCTAAGACAATAATACTTCCCAGAGGAAAAAGGGTGGCAACCCTCATTCACTCATTGAACCTCATTCACTCACTTAACATACAGAGATCTATACTTTTAAACAACAAATCTACAAGCTTGGATGGATTTGTTGTTTAAAAGTATGAATCTCTGTGTGTATCAGTTTTGATGTCTCCTACACTTAGATTAAAAACATCAAATGTATTCCGTCCTCAGAAAGATGCAGAATTTTGTGGATTTTATTGAACTTTTGTCAAGAGGAATAGAAATAAAATTCTCACCTATTCATCCTCATTTTCCACTTCAGTAAAACAGGAGCAAACTAGGCTTGTAGAAGTTAATGGGAATTTTGCCATTTGAAGTTCACCCTTTTTGCAGCAGTGCTATCAAGTTCATGCTGTAGAATGTTCCACTAAATAACCTGTGAAGATATCACTTACCATCTTATGTAATGTTGAAATTTCAGTGATAACTTCACAGAAAGCTGCCTTGGCGAGTTTAATTAGACTTGAGTGCTTTTTTGTGTGTGTCAGGAGCCACTTGAAAAACTGCAAATCGCTTCTGATGTGAGGGAATTGGCCACCTGCAAGGACGTTGCCCAGGAGATGTCCGGATGTTTTGATGTTTTACCATCCTTGTGGGAAGCTTCTCTCATGTCTCCACATGGGAAACAGGAGCTGACAGAGGGAGCTTCTCAATGTTCTCCCCAGATTCGAACCTCCGACCTGTCAGTCTTTAGTCCTGATGGCACAAGGATTTAATCCATTGGTCACGAAGAGTCGGAGACGACTGAACGAATGAACAACAACAAGAACTACCAGGAGCTCCTGACTTCAGTATTGATGGCATTTTCCATGTACATTGACACTACTTACTTACTTACTTACTTAGGCGATCCCTCATAGCCTGAAGATGATGGTCCTCTGAGTTCAGTGTCTTGGCTATGAGTCCATAGGTGGCTTGAGCCGCATGTTCTCCTGCAGTGAGGACATTGGTTTCCAGGTGGAAGGTGGTCTCGGTCAGGGTTGGCTTGATGTGTCTTCCTCTTGGCACGTTTCTCTCTTTTGCCCTCCATTTGTGCCTCTTCAAATTCTGCAGCACTGCTGGTCACAGCTGACCTCCAGTTAGAGCACTCAAGGGCCAGGGCTTCCCAGTTCTCGGTGTCTATGCACAGTTTTGAAGGCTGGCTTTAAGCTCATCTTTAAATCTTTTTTCATGTCCACCAACATTGCATTTCCCTTTCTTGAGATCAGAGTATAGCAATGGCTTTGGGAGACAGTGATCGGGCATTCAGACAACGTGGCCAGACCAGCAGAGGTGATGGCGTAGGAGCATCGCTTCAGTGCTAGTTGTCTTTGCTTCTTCCACCATGCTGACATTGTCTGCCTGTCTTCCCAAAAGATTTGCAGGATTTTTCAGAGGCAACGCTGATGAAATCGTTCCAGGAGTTGAGTGTGACGTCCATAGACAGTCAATGTTTCGTAAGCATATAACAGGGTTGGGAGAACAATAGTTTTATAAACAAGCACCTTGGTATCCCTACAGATGTTCCGGTCCTCAAACACTCTCAGCTTCATTCAGAAGAATGCTGCACTCACAGAGCTCAGACAGTGTTGTATTTCAGTTTCAATGTTGACTTTTGTGGAGAGGTGGCTGCTAAGGTAGCAGAAATGGTCAATATTTTCTAAAGTTACACCATTAAGCTGTATTTCTGGCACTGGAGAGGGATTGGCTGGTGATTACTGAGAGAGCACTTTGGTTTTCTCGATGTTCAGTGAGAAGCTGAGTTTCTCGTATGCTTCCTCAAAGGCAGGCATCCTCAAACTTTTTAAATATAGGGCCAGGTCACAGTCCCTCAAATTGTTGGAGAGCCGGATTATAATTTGGAAAAAAAATTAATGAATTCCTATGCACACTGCACATACCTTATTTGTAGTGCAAAAAACACACACTTAAAACAACACAATAATTAAAATGAACAACAATTTTAACAATATACACTTATTAGTATTTCAATGGAAAGTGTGGGTTTGCTTTTGGCTGATGAGTTGGGATTGGTGTTGTTGGTGTTGTTGTGTGTTTTCAAGTCATTTCAGACTTAGGTTGACCCTGAGCAAGGGCCGGGTAAATGTCCTTGGAGGGCCATATCTGGCCCACGGGCCTTAGTTTGAGGACCCCTGCTCAAAGGTGTTTAGAGAGGCTTTTAGGTCTTCTTCTGAATGCACACAGACTACGTTGTCATCAGCTACTATAACTGCCATCACAGAATGCTATAAAATCCTGGAATTTGTAGTTTTCAAATGAGGCACCACCACTCTTGGACAAAGAAGGTTGAACATATATAGGACAGCAAAAATTGGAAAATGTCATGCTTTTTTGTTTTATCTTCACTCCCCTCGAGTTGGCTTTAGCTGCACTGTGGGAGAAATGCAGGGAGGAAATGAAGGGGCTACAAGATACAATAGGAAAAATATGCATTAGCACAATTGTCTTGAAGGGTGGAATATACTAAATTTCTTAAGTGTGATTATAGCTCGTCCATATTATCAGAGCCAGCCCATCACATTTTGTCATCTGATCCAAATGATACCCCACTGACCCTTCACTTTCATGCATAAACATCAAGCTGGTGAAATTCCTGAGGCAGAAAATCTCTAAAACACTTCTTTCTATATAATGGCCATTTGCTGTCCTGTCATAAGATCTCAAGCCAACAGCCTGAAATGATTGCCTTATTCTTCCTGACACTGATGCAGGCCCTGCCTTATTTCTGTTTTCATTTTTGGGTTTTCTACTCCCCAAAGCAGTTTCCTAAACGTACATTAGAATCTGTAGATTTTGGTCACTGCACTTTCATAGTCCAGAGAGTTCCCATATTTCCACATTTTTGTCAATTTTATTTCATCCCATTTTGCTTCACTAAAGTACTCCCGACTTGACTGATGAAGACAGGAGGAGCAGTTGAAAAGTCACTCGTACAAAGAGTTATGTTATCTGTCGGGCTAAAACCTCTAATCTTCTCATTCATCATCACTCATGTATTTCCTAACCCGTAACACACAGCTGCAATGGGAGTTACAGCCTTTGGAGAAAATCCTTGTCTTCAGCTCATGTGTCAACCTCTTGTGCTGATATTATCGTTTTTATATTTCTGATTTTGAGGGGCACAAAAATTGAAAGCCAGACTTTCCAGAAGTGATGGGATTATGGCAGTCGCCTCCGCTCCTTACTCAAAAAAAGGATGTTAAAATATTCTGCCACTTCTTGAACAACAAAGAACATGACTCTAGTCTCGCCTTCCAAAGCTTTTCAAAAACAAAGTCTTAAAGATATTTTAAGATTACTTTTACCCAAAGGGTGGTGGGAAGAAGGGAAAGAAAAGAATGCTAGCTACACATAATCAAACAGCTCGGATTATAGGTCACGGAGGTGAATATGCTCTTTTCAGTCTTGAAATAGCATGTGAAAAATAAGTGTGAATATCTGCCTTCCATATTACAGATAATGGGTTTTCAACTGTCACCGGGAGAACAGCGTTTTCAGACAATTGGTGCCTCTTATTTGCAATTACAAAACATTTTTTTTGCCTTCCACAGACGAACAATCCAGTTAATGTCATTGTTTCGCCGTGTTTTGGCACACCATTTTTCTTCCTACACAAATTCAACTGCAGGTAAATAAATATTCTTCTAGAAATGCCGTTGGTCTTAAAAGTACCAGATGTTTGAGTAGGAATCACTCTTTTTTTTTTTTTTGGAAAAACAAAACCAAAGCTGCCTTTGCAAATCTTCAGTCTGAATGTGAATCACAAAAGCAGACTTTGTAGGACTGCTGACTCTTTTAAATGATTAATAATTCGCCCTTTTAAGCTGATTAATCAATTGGCGAGAAATACATGTGCGTATTTTGCAAAAGTTGGCATGGGAACCTTCTTGACTGCAGAAAGTAATGTGAGAAATTAAGGTAGCAGCCATGGGGTTACATCAAGGAGGGAAATGCATACAAAGCAAACTCTCCATCCTTCATGTTGTTTGTGTGCTCTACTCATTGCTTACTGTGTTGGACATGGTTTGGGAAATCCAAGATGCAGTCTTCACTTGGCCATGAAACCCAGGGCCCTTCCACGCAGCCATATAACCCAGAATATCAAGGCAGAAAATTCCACAATATCTGCTTTGTACTGGGTTATCTGAGTCCACACTACCAAATATTCTAGTTCAAAGAAGAAAAAGTGGGAAGGAACCCCATTGTGTGTGATTTGGGGCCAGTTATTCTCTCTCCTTTGCTCATACGCCCCTCCTACACTGCCATATAATCCAGATTTTCAAAGCGGATAGTCCACATTGTCTGCTTTGAACTGGATTATATGAGTCTACATTCCCATATAATCCAGTTCAAAGCAGATAATCTGGATTTTATATGGCAGTGTAGAAGGACCCACAGTTGTTGGGAATACAAAGTGACAAAAAAGAAAATACTGATTTGAGCTCACTAGAGGTAAGGCAGGACATTATTATAGGCTAAAGCAGGGGCGGCTCGTCAATTACGCGAAGTAAGCGGTCGCAGAACACTTTTTTTTGCCAGGGGCGCAGAGGCGCCTCTGTAAATGCTCCTCGACCGCCACTTGAGGAGCGCCCCCTCAGCTCACAACAGCCCTAGCAGTCCGGGGGGAGCCTCGGCTTTCTTGCCTCGTTGCCAGGCGATCCTCTTCCCAAAGGGGCCGGGCCCTTGAGCCTCGCCTCGCCCCTCTCGTTCCTGCTCCACCCGGCCACCGGGTGCGCGAACAGAGCCGGCGCTCAATCGTTCTCCGCGTTCGATCCCTTCCCCATGACCGGCTCCCTTTCCCGATCCCCCGGCGCTCCACCAGCCTCCTCTCCTCTCCCCAATCCGGGTGGGCCAAGGGGCGGAGCCGCCGCGCCTGGCCCGCTTCGGGTCCGGAGGCATGTCTGAAGACCCCAGCATGCACACCAAAAGTCGCCTCTTTCTCCTGACTTTTTCTTCAGCCATTGGGACCAAGAGAGAGAGAGAGAGAGCCCCTCCGGCTGGAGGTATCTCCCACCTCCACTCCCTCCTTTGTTTTTGCGCTTACCTTCAGGAAAGGTGGGCATCTCCACTCTCTCTCTCTCTCTCTCTCTCTTGGTCCCAATGGCTGAGGAGAAAGTCAGGAGAAGAGGTGACTTTTGGTGCACACGCCGGGGTCTTCAGGCACGCCTCCGGACCCAAAGCGGCCCAGGCAAGGGAGCAAGTGCGGCAAGTGTAGTTATTGGGATGTATAGTTCACCTACAATCAAAGAGCATTTTGAACTCCACGAATGATGGAATTGAACCAAATATGGCACACAGAACTCCCACGACAAACAGAAAATATATATCAATGATTGGTTGGGGGGGGGGAGGCGCCAAAATACTGTTTGCTTACCGTTGAAAATTACCTAGGGCCGCCTCTGGGCTAAAGGTAAAGGTTTTCCCCTGACATTAAGTCTAGTCATGTTCGACTAGAGCTAGCGTTGTCTGTAGATGCCTCCGAGGTTATGTGGCTGGCATGACGGCATGGAGCGCCGTTTCCTTCCTGCCAGAGAGGTACCTATTGATCTACTCACATTTGCATGTTTTTAAACTGCTAGGTTGGCAGAAGCAGGAGCTCATCCCACTCCCTGGATCTGACCTGCTGACCTTTTGGTCAGCAAGTTATCAGCTCAGTGGTTTAACCTGCTGCACCACCGGGGAACATTATTATGGCAAAACAAATAATAGCTTTCAACTTCTTTGTTGTTGTATTCCATCAAATCATTTCCAACATAAAGCAACTCTAAGGCAGGGTTTTCTTCACCAGCTTTGTTCAGAGGGTAGTTGCTTTTGCCTCTTTCTGATACTGAGGCCCCTTCCACACAGTGGTATAAAATCCATATTGAACTGGATTATATGGCAGTGTGGACTCAGATAACCCACTTCAAAGCAGATATTGTGGATTATCTGCCTTGATATTCTGGGTTATATGGCTGTGTGGAAGGGCCCTGGGAGAATGTGACTTGTCCAGGGTCACCAAGTGGATTTCCATGGCTAAACAGTGATTCACATCCTAGTCTAGAGCAGAAATCCAGTGCTCAGACCATTACACCATGCAGGGTCTTTGTGACTTCCTCTACATTGGAAAAGCCTGTAGGAACCCCACAGCAAAGTATTGGGGGCTACCACACGCACACATACACAGAGAATCTAAAACAGAGGTCAATTTGTATGAACACTTCACATGGACCACCTCCACGAAAATCTTCCCAATTTCCATTGCTTCCCCATACCTGATGTTTTTGTTTATCTTCAGGAGAGTGATCTGGAGGGCACAGGAATTTACAAGGGGAAAACCTATGGGAAACTCTCCTTCTGTTTATTTTCTTGCACTCTTGTTGTATTGGGTACCCACTTTTAGTAAGAAAGTTTTAGTAGATTGTATCAAATTGCATCCGACTCAGCTGATGTGATGGTATGGAATAGTCCTGCTACTCTGGGGAAAAAAGCTCTCATCAGCAAATGGTTCAGCGTGCATTGTCTGTGAAACAAGACTGAGAACTAAACACTGAAATTAAAAGAGCTTTAAAGTGTATGAAACTCCATCAGAAGGCAGCCCAAGAGCAAAATACTTAAAATAAAGGGGGAGAACAACTGAGGCCCCTTCTACACTATCATCTAATCCAGATTATCAAATCATCCAGATTATCAGATCACATAATCCAGATTTTCTGCTTTAAACTGGATTATATGAGTCTGCAGTGCCATATAATCCAGTTCAAAGCAGATATTCTGGAATTTATATGGCAGTGTAGAAGAGGCCAAACTGGTAAAATGTAGATGTGAAGGAAGGCAAGATGGAAAGACAGACACCCCAAAAGAAGTTTAGGAGTGTCTTGACCGCAGGACCGGTAGCAGAGCTGTCAACCTGAGTTTTTGAGAATTTATCATTTTCTCTCCTTCTCTCTCCTCCACTCTCTCTGGCACCTTTTACACTACCATATAAATCCAGATTATATGTTTTAAACTAGATTATCTGGCAGTGTAGACTCATATAATCCAGTACTAAGCGGATAACGTGGATCTGCTTTGATAATCTGGATTATATGGTAGTGTAGAAAGGGCCTCTCTGTATTTTTGTATGTACATATGTGCATATGTATGCACAAATATATAAATTAAACTGAATGGTTTATGCACCCTTAATGCCAAAATGGAAAAGTGAAATAAGTTTCACTTTTCCTTTCTGGCATTATTTATATATTATTTTGATGAAGCAGCTCATTGCACATATCTAGTCTAATTCCCTCCCTGTTTCACTCACAGAACAGAAGCAAAATAGCCAGTCTCGCTGATTAAAGTTGGCATTATCGCCAACAAAGAATTGCATCAACTGATTAATTAACTAAAACATTTGTTGATTCATCAACCATTACAAAAACCTAATAATATTTCAAATTATATGGTGTAAGTAGTAGCAATTACATCATCTCGTGCTATGCCTTTTTGGACTGATTGCAGGACTAAGAAGTCCTTTAGAATTTTACATGCTAGAATGTGTGAGTCAAAGAAATTTGCCTCATAAAGAATATGGGTGGTTCCAGACAGGCCTTTATCCCAGAACCATCTGCGTTTTTTAAACGCCGATGTTCCTGGGGGCCTGTCTACACACATCCCAGAAAGCGCATGCTTTCGGAGGTGGGTGTCCAGATGCTCTCACTGGACTGGCCCACAAGAACATTTGGAGGTCCTACCACCCTTCCCCAAAGCCCCCAAACCCCTTTGAAAGGCAAGGAAAACTTACCTGGCCTCCAGTAGACTGTAGCTGGAGCTCTTCAGGCATGTAGAAATGACATGCCAGGAGAGTGGGGTAGGGGAGTGATTTTCCTCCTCCCCACCTGTTGGAGGCCAGGTAAGTTTTTTTTAGCTTTCAAAGGAGTTTGGGGGCTGTGGGGGAGGGGGATGGGTATTCTCACAGTTTTTCAGACTAATTTAGCCCATAAAACCGTGGGAATGGTGTCTGGAATGCAGTCAAGACACTGGAAATAGTGAGTTTATCCAAGAAGGCAAAGAATAAACCCACTATCTAATTAATTATCTACAAACCAGGGATTTCCTGGCAAATTAATTTGGGATTGTCCAGGATGTCATCTGGACAACCCCTTCTTTATACCAGGAGCTACCACAATAAAAGAGCTGTCTGGATGCACCCATCGTGGAGTAGTATGAGAGAAGTTAATATTGAAGTTGGCCAGGGGGTGGCTGGTCATGGGTGTTTTCCCCACTCGATGGACTTAGGATGGATCCACACTGCCATATAATCCAGTTTCAGATTACCTGTGTTGAATGGGTTTATGTGAATCTACACTGCCATATAATCCAGTTCAATGAAGTTAATCTGCACACTTAAACTGCATTATATGGCAATGTGGATTCAGCCTGACTCTCACCTTATCCATGAGTCATATCAAAATCTACATTTTTGTCCCCAAACCTGTCCTCAATTTATACATGAGGTCTATGTTTACATCAGTATATTCAGTAAGTACCAATCGGTAAGCAGGGTTCAGACTGCAACTTGAAAAGTTCCTGCTATGAAAGTGTAGCAGATAATAACACAGGAATCCAAACCAATATATTGCTGGCAGGACAAAAGGTCCTTTTTGAAGCCTGTAGAGAATCAACCATCCACTGCCAGTTATGCATCTACAAGAGACAGTGAGCAGGTAATGTTATGCCTTTTATGTTCTCTTCAAAGATGACATTCTTTTCTCTCTTTTTTTCCTCTTCCAAACAAGGAAAATCTGAAAGCATGGGAGGAAGAGCAGATGGAGATGTAACTGCAAAATTGCAATTGTGCAGGGAGGTGCAAGCATGTGTACACACACCCAGGCACACACTATATTGGGAACTTTTATCTGTATTAAAGAGCCCTTTTCATTGCTCTGATTTTATGAGACAGATGACAACAGCAAACCTGTATGCCTTATGGTCACTTCACACACTGGATTATTTAGATGTACATCCAAGCTATTTTATGCCTTTATCTAAAATATGGAAAGCAGCTTTCTCCAGCATGGTTGGTTCCCTTCAGATGTCTTATCAAACAAGTGTACTCATTAAGTAACCACGAGTAACTTTAGCTGTCTGTTTAATATATAATGTGCTGCAGAAAATAAAAACCAGCTCTGAATATTCCTTACCTAAGAAAACCCTAGGGAACTCACAGGGTCACCGTAACTTGACAGTCATTTGAAGGCACATGTGCACACCAAATCATTATGAGGGACTCCCTGACATTAAGAGCTGTTTGACAGTGGAATACACTGTCTCCTATTGTAGTGGAGTCTCCTACTCTGGAGGTTTTTATAAACAAGCTGGATAGCCAGCTTTCCGGAGGGCTTTGATTGCGTTTTCTCACATAGCAGAATGGCCCTCCTATGATTCAAAGGAGCTGTAATGCCCAAATGGGTCCTTAGATACCTTTTAGTCCTCTGGATCATGGTATGATCTACCCTTGGGTAAGAGCAGCGTTTCTCAACCTGGGGATTTCTCAACCTGGGGTGTCAGAAGTGTCACTGAAGACCATCAGGACCATGGTTGGGGGTCACCACACCATGAGGAACTGTATTAAGGGGTCGCGGTATTAGGAAGGTCGAGAAACACTGGGTAAAACAGAGTTGAACAGGACACGGCAGGATGCTGTATTTGAAAATATGCCTTCAGTAACCAAGAGGGAAATTTTGAGCTTGTGAAAAATGATGTTGTTATACCAATGACTCATCTGAACTAGCCAACACACACCTGGGATTATGGAAAGGGATTTTAGGGCACAAGAGTGTGATGTTCAGACAGGCTAGAGACTCTACACATCTCATTTAGAAATTAACTATGTTTGTATAGCCTTTCTCCAAGAAACTCAGAACAGCAATTTAACCTGCTGTGAAGGAAAGATTAGGCTGAGAGATATTGCTTGCCCAGGGCTACCCGATGAACTAGATGACTGAGAAGGGACTCAAACATTGTGCTTCCTACATCAAAAAATGTATTTCATAGTCCAGCTTTTTCCTACAGCTCCCATGGTGACCAAAGGGTTCTGGGGATTGAGATCCTACACATCTGGAAGGTATCAGGTTGGGAGGCTGCCACAGCCAGAAGACTATAATGACCTAAAACATGCATTAGCTCTATTAATATCTCCATCATACTGCCCATGCCTTAAATCTTATAAGAATAGCAAGCTATATGCGTAGCATTTCCCATCAGATGGTTTTCCAAAATCTGAATGAATATACACCAAAGCCTGAACTTAGACCTCTACTTAAGATGTTCAACTTGTCGTATTCAAAATGAGGACTTAGTAAGAATGAGGATGAGACAGACAATGTGGTGGGTTCAGGCTCAATAAATAAAGTATAGATCACCTCGATCTATAGCATTCTTTAAGTCCTGTTTATTTTTATATGCAAAAATAAATGTTTTCAAAAGTCCTACCCTATGTAGGTGAAACTGCAAGATATATTGCTGCATTTTTCAGCAATTTCTTTCCTTTCTTTCTTTCTTTCTTTTGGCAAAAAGTATTGTGCAAGCAACTCTTGTACTTTACACAATATTGTTCACTTCGTGTGTCAAACAGAATTGTCGCACGAATAAATGTTGCATATCCTGAAATGTGTGAAATTTCACAGCAATTGACCATTTTCTCAAGAGGCAGCCTTGACCTGTTGTGACACCACTTCTCATCAAACAATCTGAGGATATTGTTTATGTTCCTCATCAAGAGCTAAGTCTTACTGTGCTCAGTCAGACTTATTTAGTAAATGTGTATAGGATTGCAACCTTTATCCAAATGCAGCCCACATACTGTGGATCATAATGGTTTTTATGTGGCCATGCGACCAAAAAGCAAACAGAGAGGAGACCATGTACTATGTAGAAAGTGAACACTACTAGAAGCAAATTGCGGGTGGGTGTTTCCATTTAATCCTCCACTTCAAAAGTAAATAAATAGAACATTTATCCAGAAAATGCATACAAATTTTAACTATCTGGTTCCTATATCTAGTTCCCGGTGGCACAGTGGGTTAAACCGCTGAGCTGCTGAGCTTGTTGACCGAAAGGTTGCAGGTTCAAATCTGGGGAGCGGCATGAGCTTACTCTGTCAGCCCCAGCTTCTGCCAACCTAGCAGTTCGATAACATGCAAAATGTGAGTAGATCAATAGGTACCGCTCTGGTGGAAAGTTAATGGTGTTCCATGCAGTCAGGCTGTCTACATGACCTTGGAGGTGTCTATGGACAATGGCGGCTCTTCGGCTTAGAAATGGAGATCAGCACCACCCCCCAAAGTCGGACATGACTAGACTTATTGTCAGGGGAAACCTTTACCTTTACTTCCAATTATCATAAAACCTTTGCCATTGTTAGGCTATTTTCCCCAGTTCCACATAAGGCAGGACGAGAGGAAAAATGCCAGGTGAGGAGAAAATCCCCACCCTAAAGGCTCACAGGGAGAGAATTCCCTAATGGTTTTTCATGCAGTTATGATTTCCATCTGCAGCTGTAGTAGGGCACAGCTCACATTTCCCAATGTACCTATCAGTGGAAATGTTTTCTTCACTTATTTAAAGTAGAGGGCGAGGGAGAGTGCAAGGGAATTTTATTTATCCACGTGATCCTTTGCTTTCCGATGGTTGCTTTGAGGACTGTAACATTTCTTTGACCAAAGAAATCAATGGAAGCAGCATCTCTCTTGAGAGATGTAGGGAAGATTTAATTCGGAAATTTGGAAGGGAACTTCTTGCCCCAAGAGGGATGTTGAAGGGCCCATTAGGACCACTCTTAGAGCAACAAACTACTTTCTAAAGACTAGGTGTCCATCACCTAGGTGTCCATCACTTGCCCGCTCACAATTATCCAAACTGAAACTATGAAAATGAATAGATGAAACACAAATTAACAAAAACAACAAAAATGAATTATTGAAATATTTTTATATAAACCTCTCCCTAAATAATAATAGTAATACTGGTAGTAAAATCATTTTACAAGTACGTATCCCCATTGCACACATGATTAAATGCCAAGCTGATATCCTGTACATTTCAAATATACAGCTCATCCTCAGGAGAGATTTTCCAACAAGCCAAGCCTGAAGAAAGCAGGTGTTTTTATGAACTGTAAATCTGAGTACAGTGATGTTTTCATATCAAATGCTGGAGAACTCCCCCTGAAGAACTGTAATTTGAAAATGGGTTGGATATCAACTTGGCATGAAATCATTTTTGCACCCAGAGGGCTTTTCCTTCCACATCTGTCAAACTTTAGCAGATGTGAGGTCATCACATAAAATCAGGCAGTGCTGCTCAAAGCCAAACATGTAGCTTCAATCATAGCAGGGACCTCTTCCATGATAGGAGTTGGCATAAAATAGACCAGGATCTACTGATAATTTTCTTGGTGGCTGATAGTAGATAGAAAAGGATTCCAACTTCCAGCTGATCTGCAATAGCAATAACAGAATGACTTTCCTCCAGCTCTCAGTTATACTGCTGAAATAAAGCCAGAAGTGGATTTATGACTTATGTTCATGCTGGCACTCAGAACAAAATCCAGGGCTTAGCATTCTTTTAGGTCAAGTACATATCTTTTGCAGTAGGTTCCGGATGGTGAGGATCTCAGATTTCCTGTCCCCCCCCCCTAGAGTTACAGTAAAATTCCCCCCACATTAATGCATTTTAAACACCATAGTTAGTTGTTAAATATCCTGGGAGATGTAGTTTTATAAGATCTTTAGCTGTCTTTGCCCAAGACTGCTGGTGCCTCACCAGCTTCATTTCCAATGATTCTAAAGCACATGTCATGGCAGTTAAGTGGTGTCAAACTGTATTAATTCTACACTGTAGATGCATCCATAGTCACCCTGTCATCAACAGCCCTGGTTTTGCAGGGCTTCAAGAGAAAGTTGTCATGGCTGAAGTGGAATATAGTGCTATAATTATGTAATCTGACCAGGCCTCCAAACAGCAGATGATGTGCCCACACACACCTTTTGGTCTTTGGATTATCATTGTTTATTGCACACATATTTACCAAGGAAGGGTTCAAAGCAGCATACACATTCTTTAAAAGACTGGTTTATTATGGATCCCCAAACGTTTAAGCTTTGTTTATTAGTAAAGCTAAAGGTTTCCCCTGACATTAAGTCCAGTCGTGCCCGACTCTGGGGTGTGGTGCTCATCTCCATTTCTAAGCCTAAGAGCCAGCGTTGTCCATAGACAGCTCCAATTTGTTATGTTATTTATTTTGGGTATTTATACCCCGCCCTTCTCAACCCCCTGTGGGGGGGGGGGGCACTCAGGCCGGCTTCCAGCCGGCATATATTTGATGCCTACAAGTAAACACAATAAAATCTACATGAAAATCAAAAATTATGAATAGTTAAAATATTAAATTAATACAATAAAATCTACTAAAACGAGAAAGCCAGTCTGGAGGCCATTGTCCCATCAAGTTCTGTAGTTGGCGACTCCGTTAAGCTTGTCCATAATCCGTTTCCCTAGCAATTATCTTCATTGTCTGCAGAGATTACCCGAAGGCCTGGTTCCACATCCATGTTTTTAACTTCCTTCTAAAGGAGAGGAGGGATGAAGATGACCTAATTTTCCTGGGGAGTGAATTCCACAGGTGGGGGGCCACCACTGAGAAGGCCCTGTCCCTCATTTCTGCCAACCGCTTTTGTGACAGGAGCGGGGCTGAGAGCAGGGCCCCTCCAGAAGATCTCAAACTCCTAGGTGGGAAGTAGAAGAAGATATGTTCAGACAGATACGCTGGGCCAGAACCAAGGTCATGTGGCCAGCATGACTGCATTGAACTCCGGTACTTATTGAACTACCCACATTTGCATGTTTTCGAACTGCTAGGTTTTTAGGAGCTGGGTCTAACAACAAGAGCTCAAGTACATGTTTATTATGAACTCTGAAATTTGAAATCATCTCCAAACTTGTACAAAAGTTTTGCAATTGTTTTGCAACATTTTGCGGCAACCCTCTCCCCCCAAGTTTTGCAAAGTTGGGGTTCCTAGTAAATAGTTACTGGGAGCACTGAAATTTGGAATTGCTTAAAAGGTCTCCAATCCAGATACAGCAGAGATCTGCTTGGCTTCAGCTAGCTTGATGGATTGTGTACTTTGAGATCACACAGCAGAGTTCTCAAACTGACCCCTATTCCTCAGGCAAACTGATGACTCTGAACACTGGAGGCATAGAGAAATCGACACACTCCGCAAGGGTGGCCCCCTTAACTGAGTTTAAGCAGGCACACAGCTGCTGTGTTGACCTGGAAATTCCAGCTGCCCTACCTCAAATTCCAGATTTCCCCAGTCCTGGTTTAGTTTTAACGAGGAAGGCTGTTTTTAATCAATGCAACATAAAGAAAAGAGAGTGGCATCTTTAATCACAAAAGCCTCCCTTGCACTAATTTATGGCATTTTATGACATTCAAGCACTATCACTAAATTGCTTGTGCTGAGGGAGTGATCATTCCAGGTACAGAATGTGATCCATCAGGAAGCCCATTTACATTGAAACATTTTGACAGCTGCAGTAATTAAACCTTTTCACAGGTGCAAGAAAGCATCTTAACTACCCCTCCGGCTACAGGTTTGTCTGTCTTCCTTAGTAACCGTTGTGAGCACAAGATAATGGAAAGGTAGTTAAAAACACGCATAAAGAGAGATACGTTGACAGCCGAGTAAATACTCTGGGTCATCTGAGATCTTGAAACAACAAACACCAATTTTCCATTGGATGACAGTTAAAAATTAATGTCAGATTAAGGTGGAGGAAGAGGAACGGGAGTGAGGTGGGAAGAAAAATTGAACATGATTACATAATCATAATCCCATATTTACTTGAAACTAAGCCATATTGGATTCAATGGGATTTACAATTGAGTAGTGTCAATTTCTCTCACCTCCTGTTGCCTTCTTCCTCTCCTTTTCTAGCTTCTTCTTCTTCTTCTTCTTCTTCTTCTCTATGGTCTTCTACTCCTCCTCCTCTTTAATGTTCCTTCATTATGGTGACGCTGATGGCTGAGAATGTGTGACTAGCCCAAGGGAACCCCCGTGGGTTTCCATGGTTGAGCGGGGAATTGAACACTGGTTTCCAGAGTTACTTTTACTTTTTACTTTACTTT
This sequence comes from Anolis sagrei ordinatus, assembly GCF_025583915.1. Lineage (NCBI taxonomy): Eukaryota > Metazoa > Chordata > Lepidosauria > Squamata > Anolidae > Anolis > Anolis sagrei. Next base: position 162,028,756 of record NW_026844366.1, on the reverse strand, counting down.
AGGCGATCCCTCGTTATCCGAGTAGGATTGTTTTCCAAGATCGCTGTACTGGTGGTAGGTCCATAGGTGACTGTGGAGCCCTATTTTTGACCTGCATGTTCTCCTGCAGTGAGGGCATTGGTTTCCAGGTGGAAGGCGGTCCCGGTCAGGGTTGGCTTGATGTGCCTTCATCTTGGCATGTTTCTCTCTTTTGCCCTCCATTCGTGCCTCTTCAAATTGTACATCACTGCTGGTCACAACTGACCTCCAGCAGGCGTGCTCAAGGGCCAGGCTTCCCAGTTTTCAGTGTCTAGGCCAGTAAAAGTAAAGTAAAAAGTAATTATGGTGACACTGATGGAACACTAGCATGGTGTTTTCTAAGGCTGAGAATGTGCGACTAGCCCAAGGGCACCCCAGTGGGTTTCCATGGTTGAGCGGGGAATTGAACCTTGGTTTCCAGAGTTGTAGACTAGTGCTTAAAACATTATGCCACACTAGCTCTCAGTCACATTTATACAAACTTTCAGTATAAATAAGAAAATCAATTCAAATATTACAATGTACAGTATCAGTGGAAGGTGAGATTTGATCCCTGCCTTTTCTCTATGTGCGCCATGATACCGCTTCTGCATCAGAATAAGGAAATGGATGCTGTTCAGGAAAGGGGCTTGAGTAATGTTAGACAGACTACGGAGGCAGGGAAAAGATGCATGTCATTTAAGACAAGGCAGAACTTTTGATCATGCTTGAAGGTTCTTTTGGCACAGCTAATTCTTAAAGGCTAGAAAAAGGATAATGGTGGCTTTCTTAAATAAAATATGAATTAAAAGTGCATTTTTCAACTAATCTTTGAAACAGCCTCTCAATATTCTACTGAGATGACTATGAAATATGCATGGGAGATGTATCATATACATGTAATTTCTACTAGCTTTGGACAGGAATATAGAAACAATTGTTAGCAGAAGAAACTAAAATCATGAAGAATGTCACAGGCTTTCTGAGTTTGAGGCCTTGTCTACACTGGCCAGAAACCCCAAATTGGAACAGAAGTATCTCCTCAATGTCTAGACGACACCCAAGGACTTCCAGTCCAGAACATTCCCCATGTTTAGCAAAAGTTGCAGAATGCACTGGAGTTTCCCTAAAACCCTAGGGCAGTCCTGCACTTCAGAGTTGGTGTGGACAAATGAACCAGTTCTAATTCAAGCCAGTCCACTATCCACACGGGCCAATGTCATCATCCTATTTTCGTTGTGATATGTGTTGCAGGGAAAAGGAAATGGATCTTACCTAGGCTGATGGTCCAGCATAACAGGACAGTCTAGACTCCACCATCCTACTGCTGCTGTGAGCAGAAGTGGGCAGTGTAGATGCCCACAGTGCCAGTGTGGAATATTGCTACTCCAGCAATACTCCAGACCAGCCTCAGGTTTTGTGACTCTGGTTCTCAAAGCATGTTCTGGGGCTCTTCAGAATCCTGGGTTAGCCATTGGTTCTGCTTTCATAGAATCCTGTGTCTGAATCACAGATAAAAGTCAGCATCCTGTTTTTTGCAGGACTGTCCAAAACCAAGTTTCATAGGTATTAAGAAGAGTGGTCCAAAAGTTGCAATTTACATATGGCCAGTAGAGAAAGGAGACATAGTTGTGACCTTTCACACAGCACAATTAAAGTGCTATGATTCCAATCCAAAGTCTTTAAGTGCCCTTCCAGACATGGCTAAATCCAGGGAGGAACTGGGATTTAGTCCCCACAGCTACACCAAATCCTGGGCTTTCCCTGGAAGGGTGGCTACATGCACTCCCGGGTCAATCAGCCCTCAGCCCCTTTCTATGCGGGACATCAAATGAATAGGTGATGATGAGGATACAGGAGGGACTGTGCATGATTTTGCCTTTCAGTGACTTCATTATGCAGGGATTTGTATCATTTGCACATTATCATCCCAGAAGCTACTGTAATGCCTACCTGTCCTGTGGGATATATACTGGGATTCCTTGTGAGACAAGTTGACATGGAGCAACATTTCCTCCAAGCAGAATATTTCAAAAACATGGCACCCACTAGGCTTGAGAAGTCAGTGTGAAAAACATTTGGTGATTTGTGAGGATAAAGAGTGCATAAGAAACATGCTCTCTTTGGGTTTTTTCCCCTTCCACTCCTGCCTTCCTGTCACCCCACTGCTCTCTAGGATTTCATTACCATTTTGTGGGCCAGTCTTTCTTTCCATGACTCCAGAGACTGGAATGCTTTTCAGCAGCACTTGCTAACAGCCCTGCAAGCACATCTCACTCCCTTGCTTATATAAAATCTAAATTTGGAAAAATGGAGCACTCATGGGTAAATATTTACTACTGGAATTCATGCAGAAGGCAGCTAAGATCACCATGGCCTCCTGCAGGAGCACAATCTGGCTAGGTGTGAGTAATTTAAAACTGACACTTATTCCCTCACTTTTCCAGGGCACATTCAGACCCAGGCTGTGTGCGCCAACTCATTCTCCAGGCAGCTGGCCTTTTGCCACCTTTGAAATCAGTCTGGTCATGAGTCACCCAGATAAGGTCCCCACAGCTGCATTATTGAAAGTAATTGTGCAGTTACACTATGATATTTCTCATCCCTTTTTGTTTTGTTTTTTTAATCAGGATATTAAAAGGAAACATGTTACAGAACTTTATTCTGGGCAGTCGAGCTTTCTTGCTAATTTGCAAAAAAGCAACTTTGCTCTGTTTAGTTCTCCACAATGTCCCTCCCTCTCTCCATCTATCTGTTTTCCATCATATGTAACAGAACAATTATGGTCAAGAGAAGATCCATCCAATCCATACTTCAGGAAATAAAGCCCGACTGCTCATTGGAGGGAAGGATATTAGAAGCAAAGATGAAGTACTTTGGCCACATAATGAGAAGAAAGGAAAGCTTAGAGAAGACGATGCTGGGGAAAATGGAAGGAAAAAGGAAGAGGGGCCGACCAAGGGCAAGATGGATGGATGGCATCCTTGAAGTGACTGGATTGACCTTGAAGGAGCTGGGGGTGGTGACGGCCAACAGGGAGCTCTGGTGTGGGCTGGTCCATGAGGTCACGAAGAGTTGGAAGCAACTGAATGAATAACCAACAAAAAAATTGGCAATACAGTTGCATAAGTGAAAAGAAAGGGATGCTGCCCCAGGAAACTTATTGGCATCCAGTTTGGAGTTTATCACCCAAAGCTGCTATCCTGTGACAGTCATGTGACCACTAATAGTCACAACATACCAAGAGGTATTCTTAGCAAAATATCTTCAGGTGGGGATACTATTACCTTCCTTTGAGAATGTGACTTGCCCAACATCCCAAGTTAGCTTACATATCTGAGTGCAGATTCAAGCTATAGTCTTCTGGAATTCTAGTTCAATGCTCAAACTACAAGCTGGGTTTATAAAAGGCTGAGGAACAAGAGACCAAATTGCCAATATCTGCTGAATAATGGAGAAAGGCAGGAAGTTTCAGAAAAACATCTATTTCTTTTTTATTGACTATTCTAACGCCTTTGACTGTGTGGATCATAATAAATTGTGGCAAGTTCTTGGTGGTATGGGAATACCAAGCCACCTTCTCTGTATCCTGAGGAATCTGTATAACGACCAAGTAGCAACAGTATGAACAGACCATGGAATAACCGACCGGTTCCAGATTGGGGAAGGAGTACGGCAAGGCTGTATACTCTCAGCCAACCTATTCAATTTGTATGCAAAACACATTATGCAGCATGCAGGGCTTGATTAATCCAAGGCTGGAGTTAAAATTGTTGAAAGAAACATTAGCAACTTTAGATATGAAGATGATACCACTGATGACTGAAAGGGAGGAGGAGCTGAGGAGCCTTCTTACTAAGGTGAGAAAGTGCAAAAGCTGGATTGCAGTTAAACATAAAAAAAACCAAGATTATGGCAAGTTATTGGTAACTGGCAAATAGAGGGAGAAAACGTGGAGGGTGACAGACTTTGTATTTCTAGGTGCAAAGATTACTGCAGACGCAGACTGCAGCCAGGAAATCAGAAGACATTTACTTCTTGGGAGGAGAGCAATGACCAATCTCGATAAAATAGTGAAGAGTAGAGATATCACACTGGCAACGAAGATCCACATAGTTAAAGCAATGGTATTCCCCGTAGTAACCTACGGATGTGAGAGCTGGACCATAAGGAAGGCTGAGTGAAGGAAGATAGATGCTTTTGAACTGTGGTGTTGGAGAAAAATTCTGAGAGTACATTGGACCACAAGAAGATCCAACCAGTCCATACTTCAGGAATTAAAGTCTGACTGCTCACTGGAAGGAAGGATATTAGAGGCAAAGATGAAGTACTTTGGCCACATCATGAGAAGACAGGAAAGCTTAGAGAAGACAATGATGGGGAAAATGGAAGGAAAAAGGAAGAGGGGCTGACCAAGGGCAAGATGGATGGATGATCCTTGAAGTGACTGGCTTGACTTTGAAGGAGCTGGGGTGGTGACGGCTGACAGGGAGCTCTGGCATGGGCTGGTCCATGAAGTCACGAATAGTCGGAAGTGACTGAACTTAAGGTAAAGGTTTCCCCTTGACATAAGTCTAGTCAAGTCCAACTCTGGGGGGTGGTGCTCATCTCAATTTCTAAGTCAAAGAGCCGGCATTGTCAATAGAGGCCTCCAAGGTCATGTGGCTGGCATGACTGCAGGGAACGCTATTATCTTCCCATCTGAGCAGTACCTATTGATGTACTCACATTTTGCATGTTTTTGAACTGCTAGGTTGGCAGAAGCTGGGGCTAACAATGGGAGCTCACCCTCTCCCCCCTGGATTCAAACCACCAACCTTTTGGTCAGCAAGTTCAGCAGCTCAGTGGTTTAACCCGTTGCACCTCCCCATTTAGGTTACCTTATGGGAAAATTACATTTCATGGAATGATTGGGTACCTCTCCTTAGACTGTGTACAAAGTTCTCTCGTTTAAAAAAAAAGATCCTTGGAGTTCCCTAGAACTTGTACAAAATACAAACAAAAAATAGAAAGCAAAACATTATGAAAACCAAAATGAAATCAGCACAAAGATACAGCAAATAAAAATGGAAGGAAATAACATATATTACGGAGCCATCTAGTAAACTCCAATATGGATCACTCATTATTTTGGGCTGACTACAAAATAATGTAGTTGCAATGGCAGACATGAATTACTGCAGGAAAATTGCTGCAAGGAATAAGTAGGATAAATATTTTGTTGAAATACCTGTAGCTGTGTGCTGTTTGCAGATAGATAAAGAGTTACACAAGCTCATACAACGGATCTTAAGTCTCACCCAGCTGAATTTATGACATTTTGAAATTTTGGCTTTTGAAATATCTCCATAGAATCAAAATAAATAAGCTCTCTCTAATTCAAAAGCACTTTCCCATGTCGTCCCTGCAGATACAGAGTGAGTCTAAGTTTGGAGGAAAAAGATGTCTAATGTCTTATAAGCTAAAGGTGGTAGTTTCATCATTCTTTGAATCCTAAACCATTGTGTTTGGAGGGGGGGAATATACAGATCACAATCATCTTTATGTTTATAAATGAAAAGGCAACAGACTGACAGCGCAAATCTCTGTTTTCTTTTCTCTGCTTCTCTTAAATCTGCATATCAGGCCAGTCCTATCGTTAGACACAGTGAGGTTTCATGTCAGGCAGCAAATTTTGGGAGTTGTAAAAGGTCAGAAAATTGCTAAGAGCTTTACTTTTTATTATTATAGAATTACAGTATTTTTGTAAGAAGGGATCACAAGAACCATCTAGCCCAACAATTGCACTACTGAAAAATGTTCATCCAACCCCTGTTTAACGATCTCCAAAAGCGGACATTCACTACACTCCAAAATATTCTATTCCACTGTTGAACCACTCTTATAGTACATATTCCTAATATTTGATTGGAATTTCTTTTCTTGTCATGTGAACCTATTGGTTTATGTTCTAGTCACAGGAGCAGTGGAAAACAAGCTTACTCTGCCTTCTTCATGACATCCCTTCAGGTATTTAAAAGACAGATATTGTGTCACCTCTCAGTCTTCTCTTCCTCAAGCTAAACATGCCAAGTTTCTAAATCAGTGGTTCTCAACCTGTGGGCCATGGCCCAGCAGTGTGCCACAAGAATGAAAATCTAGTCTGCGAACCCCCTTCCTCTTTATTTATGTATTTATTTATTTATTTTATTTCATTGATTTTATTTCCACTCCTTTCAGCAGATCCAACCAGTCCCACCCCTTTTGGTATTAATGTTGGAAAGTGGTCCATGGTCAAAGTGGTCCCGGGAGAAGTAGTCCCTGGTCAAGTGGTCCATGGTAAAAATATGCCCAGGTTAAGTGGGCCCTGGTCAAAGTGGGCCCTGCTCAAGTGAGCTCTGGTTAAAGTGGGTCCTGGTCAATTGGGCCCTGATGAAAGTGGACCCTGGTCAAAGTGGTCCCGGGAGAAGTGGTCCCTGGTCAAAGTGGTCCTCAGTCAAGTGATCCCTGGTCAAAGTATACCCTGGTTAAGTGATCCCTGATCAAAGTGGTCCCCGGTCAAGTGGTCCCTGGTCAATGTATTCCCTGGTTAAGTGGTCCCTGGTCAAAGTGGGCTCTGGTCAAAGTATGCCCTGCTCAAGTGGGTCCTTGTTAGTACCCCCTGGTCAAGTGGGCCCTGGGCAAAAAAAGGTTGGGAACCACTGCTCTAAGCTATTCCTAAGGCTTGGTTTCTAAATCTTTCATCATCTTAAGCTGCATCTATACTGTAGAATTAATATAGTTTGACACCATTTTAATTGTCATGATTCAATGCTATGGAATCATAGGAGTTGTAATTTGGTGAGGAATCAGCACTCATCGGCAAATAAGGTTAAAGAATTTGTGAAACTACTGCTCTCATGATTCTGTAGCACGAGGGTTGCTATGGCATTTTGCCATGGAGTCAACGTGCATTCATTTTATGGTGCAATGCACCCATAAACCTTTTCTGGGCACATCCCAGCTTGTTGATATCCCTCTTGAACTGTGGCACCCAGATCTGGATACAAAATTACAGATAAGATCATTCATTTCTATTTATTTTTAAATAATTTTATATCATTGCGAGATATGCTGTATGCCTATTTTCATTTTGGAGAAAAGATTGGAACATTGACCAATAACACTTAGATACTAGGACAGCCTATACACCAAATGTCGGAAGGCATCTCACTACAACTGGGTCACAAAAGACTGGTGTTGAGATAAATGTTTAAAGAGAATATATTAACTTGGGCCATTTGTTAACCTCCTTTAGCCAAAGGACTCCCAGTACAACTATTTAAAGCAATAATAAAATCAATTCAGTAAAAAAAAATGAACTGTGTGGCCAGAGGGTAGCAAAGTTGAACCAGGTTAAAATAGCAGGTTTAAAAACAAAGCAATATGGCAGTCCTTCACCCACGTATTTGGATTCAAGGTCCACAGGGTCACAGTGAAATTTATTTCCATGTAAGCAGGCACATGATCTGAAAATGTAAACCTCAAAAGAAAAAAAAACCCTCTGCTGATGAAAATATCTGCACTAGATCTCAGAAAGGCGTCTTTATCAATATCAGGCGAATTTCCTGAGGAGCCTTTATTTCAGTTGATGTGTCACAATTGAAAAACATCTTTACTACAGTTGACTACCCTGGAATTTTTTTGTGTTAATGAAAAACCCTCTGTAGAGACGGAATTTCAGAGGGAGAGTCACAGCAAGATTCACACACTTGCTTTTCAGTATATTGGATATCCAATTGCCTCAAAGCAATAGATTTGTTACAGTTGTTTTCTATGGGTATGTGTATGCCTTCAAGTCGATGTATGGTCACCCCCTGAATTTCATCAGGTTTTCTTCTGCAAGGAAACTTCATGAATGATAGAAAATTATGAATTGTTTAATTTTTGTGTTTCTACTGACAGTGAAGGTGAGATTTTCTTGTGAGACTTTCTGTGCCTGAGCTAATGTAGAGATTTCAGCTAGGACCACAGATAATGAGATCCATGTCCGGTGAGCTTCCACTAAACCAAATCAGCCGAGATTGAGAACAAGCACTCCAGGTTAAAGGCAAAACTACAGAGGTTTTTTTTATGAATTGTCCAAAAAGGAATGCAAGTACAAGCAGTACACTTCAAAAGGTACAAACAGAAATTCACAGAAAAATACAAGACATTTTATGCAGTTCTGACAGCTATTCAGACTTCCCACTCCCTCTCCTGATTAGCTGGAAAACAGGACCAGCTATGATGCATGCAGAGATTGTCCAAGGTTCCCCTAACGTCACAACCAGAAGGAAGAGATCCCCATGTTGGGAAGAAGAACAGTTGATGATTGGTCAGTTCAAAGACCCAGTCTGTTGGAGGTCATGAAACAAAGGGAAGCAGAAACAAAGGGTATGCAGATGATCTCTTGATTAACTCACATGTCCAGTTCCGTGGAGACAAAGGAGCAAGACTCAAAAGACAGAGTGAAAATACTAAACAATCAGGGGCTCTGCTGCTTATTCAGAAGACTAATGTATTCATATTTGTTTAGCCTTTTCTTCTGATGAGCCTCTAGCAATGTCCAAAAACAGAAAACATCTTAAACTTATCTTGGTGACAAAAAGGATAATCTGGTTCCAATTTGTACACAAAAGTTTTGACTTTATCTGGCTTGTGAGATAGCTAGAAATATATATTTTTAATTGTTAGCAATCTCTATTCCCAGAAGCTTATGAAAACAAAAGGCAGGGGTACAGTGGATGTCTTCAGGATACATTTGATACAAGTTTATACATTTAGTTATTTGAGGTATTTTTATACCACCCTTCTCAACCCCGAAGGGGAGTCAGGGCAGATCACAGTGTTGGCAACAATTCAATGCCATTGATTAAGAAAAAGTATAAAACATCAAAATTGACCCTCCACTGATAAAACATTAAACATTATTAAACACATCACATGAAATAATATTTAGAAATCAGTCATTTGCTGAAATTCTGAATTTGTAGAGAGACCAGACAAAAAACCTTATAATGCCATCATGTGTATTTCTCCACACATAGGTTCAATTAGGTGGAATGTCAGGATGCTCAATGATTTTAAACAGCCATATATTTATGAAATAAACCTGATTTGCAATTTTTGATGTAATACACAGATCAGGACACAGACACCTTTCTGTTTTTGCATTTTCTTCAAATTATGTGACATTATGTCTGATTTCAGTCATTGCAAAGTCTGTGTAAACACCTATTTAAAGTTGTAAATAAAATACATTCAATGAAAAAAAATAGGAGCCCCTGGTGGCGCAGTGGGTTAAACCCTTGTGACGGCAGGACTGAAGACCGTCAGGTCGCAGGTTCGAATCTGGGGAGAGCGTGGATGAGCTCCCTCTGTCAGCTCCAGCTCCTCATGCGGGGACATGAGAGAAGCCTCCCACAGGATGGTAAAACATCCGGGTGTCCCCTGGGCAACGTCCTTGCAGATGGCCAATTCTCTCACACCAGAAGCGACTTGCAGTTTCTCAAGTTACTCCTGATATGAAAAAAAAAAGGAAAAAATAAGTTTATAATACTGTGAGCTTTCATTTAGAAAAGTATAGACAGAGGTGGAAAACAGAAAAGAACATGGACCTGACACAATCCAATCCAGGTTTGTATTCCCAAATACAGTAGGCACTCCACTTTTACAGAAATTAGTGAAGCAGGACCCCTGTGAACATGGAAAAAGCTGAGATAATACAACTCTAGGAATCATAATTGATTAAATCTGTGAAAGATCTTAAGTGAAACCCACAAATGTGGATGGCCAGCAGTAGCTTCATATGAAATCGAAACCTTCATTCTGGGTTCAGTCCAGCATCAGCAAAACTCCCAGTGATTTTATAGAAAGTAAGTATATGGTACTCAGAGGAGAAAAAGTATGCAGTGTGTGGATGCAAAAGCTTCTTTTTATGGCATATGAATGTGTTTGGAAGTCAGGTTTAACAAGAGTTTTAATCTCTTTAGAAATCCACAAGGTCATCCAAAAAAAGTATGAAAACACTACTGCCCCTGGATACAGTTTGCCTTGTTATTGCAGAATTGTTTCTTTGTGCTAACTGTGACAAAGAAAAAATAAGCAAAGGAAAAAGAGGTGATTTCTTGGGCACACAGGGCTTCGGTATCTATGACAGTGCTACTGGGGAAAATCAACAAAACTATGGGGAAAGGAAAGGAGCAAAATAATACCGATCCCGGGTGGTGAGGGGGACTGTGAATTTTATTTCTCAATCTTTGACCTTGCGGAAAGAGATATTAAGAGAGAGACCAATAATAATTAAATGCAAAGCATGTATATAGAAATCCAAATCCATAAAGCAAGTTTGCATTTTCATAGTTATTTCAAGTTGGTTGGTTATTCTCTGTCGTCAACCTGTTGAAATTTCGGCAAAGGGCCCCTGCTTCCTTGGCTCTATTTTCTGAGCATTTGACAGCAGAGATATCCAACATAGCTCAGCCCCAGCTTTCAGTGTCACTGTCACTGTTTGAAACATAAAGAGAAGGAAGAAGAAACAAATCTTTGCCGTCTCAGCAACTGGAAGTAAAAACAGTTACTCCCTTCAAATGTCAATTGTCTTTTGGCTCACTGCCTTGAACAGCTCTGAAAGCACAACCAGGCAGACCTCAGAGGCAGGCCTGTGTGTGAATGGTCACACAAAAGTGGCAAGAGATCTCAGTTTGTTCCTAATAACTAGGACTGGAATTGAAGAACGGTGGCTGTAATGAAGAGCTGTGTTGGGGCTAGGCAGGAAAATGATGTGCTACTTTGAGAAGACCGGGGCTCTATATAAGATCAAAAAAGGTGGCTGTCTCGAACAGGCGACTTAAACTGGAGCTGGAGGAGGACGAGAGTGGCTCGTACTGTATCATGGGAAATGACAAGAGCCAGCAGGTCAAGAGCAGTTAAGGCTGAATTTTAATTTAATTTTTTTTAATATAATTTTTATTGAAAATTTTCTTTGTGTTACAAAACATCGAAAGAAACTAGATAGAGATTGTGAATAAAAGAAAGAGAGAGAGAAAGGAGAGTGCAAGGGGGAAGGGAAAGAAGGGGGAATAAAGATGTGAGGAGAAGGGAGGAGGGGAATAGAGTGGGGGGGAAAGGTAAGGGAAAAGGAAAGGTATAGAAGGAGAAAGAAAAGGGAGAAGTGATAGACAAACAGAAAAGAATATAAATAAAAAGTTGGAGACCGATGGAAAATGTCTCTCTCGTTGACTTCCTTCATATCTTCCGAGTGGATGTTCCTTTTCCTTCTTCTATTCTTGGCCTCTTTACCATTCTCTCTTCTACTTATTCTTCTGTGTTATTACTTATGTGGTCTGTATAATCTATCACCCTTGTCCAATCAGTTTCTTTTATTGGGGTTCCTTTACTTTTAGTTATCAAATATGTTAATCTGTCCATATTTTTAATATCCAATACTTTCTCAATCCAATCCTTTATTTCAGGGGTTTCTTCTTTCTTCCAAAGTTTCGCGTAGCACATTCTTGCCGCAGTATTCATTAAGAAGAGAAGTTTATCTTTGTTTTTTTCCAATTTTGTATCAGTCACTCCTAATAGGAATATTTCCGGTTTGAAGAGTAATTTCTCATTTAAAATTTCCTGTGATATTTTGTAAATTTTTTTCCAGTATATTTGTGCTTTTGGGCACGACCACCACATGTGGAAGTACGTGCCCTCCATTTTCCCACACTTCCAACATTTTATATTTAAGTTTTTGTATGAGTTGTTTAATTTTTTAGGGGTCATATACCACCTATGCGCTACCTTTAGCCAATTCTCCTTTAGATCTATTGCATAGGTATATCTGATCTRTGTTTTCCAGATCTTTRCCCAATCTTCTTTCTTAATTATTTTGCCCAAATTCTCGTTCCATCTTTTCATATATTTTTTCTCTCCATCTTTTTCTGAGTTCCATTCCCTCAGTGTCTTKTATAACTTTGTYATTATCTTTCTATTGGAGTTTAATATCTTGTCCCAGAARGTCTCCTGATCCTCAAACCCGAGCTCTCTATCTTTTTTATAGCACTCTATTATCTGTCTGTGCTGAAACCACGATATATTTTTATTTATCATYTTCATTTCTTGTTGTYTCTTCATTACCATCCCTTCTRCTTCTTTTTTTAATAGATCTTTATYTTTTGGCCAGTTATACCATCCCATTTCTCTTCTTTGGGTGGCTTCCAATGGGGAGAGCCATAATGGGGTTTTTTCACATATTTTTGATTTATATTTCTGCCAAATTTTTATAATTGCGGATCTAATGAAATGGTTCCCAAATTTTTTCTCTTTCTGTGGATCTCCGTACCATAAATAATGGTGCCAGCCTGTTCTTAATTCGATTCCTTCTAGGGCAATGATGGGCAACCTTTTGAGCTTGGTGTGTCAAAATTTGCCAAAAACCTGAGCATACCTTGGGTGGAGTGTCACTTTGAGGAAAAAAAACAACATAATTTTGCAATATTTATAGTTTAAATAAGAAAAATATGTAATCCATGCTGAGTTATAGAGTGAACAATGCTCAAACGTACAGATGTTAAATTTGTAGAGCCTTTTACAAATTTAAGGATGGAATTAGATTGGCTCTTATAAGGTGTATTTCTCTGTATGTGGCCGCATGTGTCTGCGTGTCATCAAAAATAGCCATGCGTGTCAGTGCTGACACGCGTGTCATAGGTTCACCATCACGGTTCTAGGGTAAGCAATTTTTCTTTCTTCAATTCTGCTCAATCTTTCACCCACATCAATGCACTCGCTTCGAAGTATGACCTTAAATCCGGAACTGCAAAACCCCCCCTTTTTGTGTCCTCGGTCATGTTTTTAAAATTTACCCTTGCTTTTTTACCTTGCCAGATATATTTCATTATTTCCCTGTTCCATTCTTTTAATAAATTTTGATTTCTAAGTATTGGTAGATTTTGAAAAATAAAAATAAATTTAGGCAATATTTTCATTTTAATACTGGCAATTCTCCCTAATAGAGACAGATTCAGGTTTTTCCAGCTATCCATTTCTTTTTTCATTTTTTTC
>NW_026844366.1:161846197-162015474 GCF_025583915.1 Anolis sagrei ordinatus | reverse complement strand
GGCGACCCCTCTGACACCCCCTCGTGACCCCCTCAGGGGTCCCGACCCCCAGGTTGAGAAACACTGCTCTATATAGTTGTTTTGTAATAACTGTAGGTTTTTAGCGGTCAATATTATACCTAGATATTTCAGTTTAGTTACGATCTGAATATTCCAATTTCCTTGAAGTTTCTCCCTTTCTTTTTGTGTAATATTCTTCGTCAGTGCTTTTGTTTTATCTAGATTTAATTTGAAGCCCGCCACCTCACCGAATTCGTTTATTGTTTGTATCCATTTTCCCAAATTTTTCACGGGTTCTTCTATCACGCAGATAATATCATCGGCATATGCCCTTAATTTGAAATCTTGACCCTGAATTTTTGCACCTTTTAATTCTTTGTCTTCTCTAATTTTATCTAATAGGACCTCTAGTGTTAGGATAAATAATAAGGGAGATAGGGGGCATCCTTGTCTTGTCCCTTTCTCTATTTCGATTTTTTCAGTCTCTTGTCCGTTGATCCAAATTTTGGCTTCTTGTTTCTCATAAATTGCGTTTATCATGTTTTGAAAGTATAGTCCAATATCCATTTCTCGCATGAGAGACTTAAAAAAATCCCAGTTTACCTTATCAAAGGCTTTCTCCGCATCAAGGGCTAATAACATTACTTTTTTTTTTATTATTGACATCATAATATTCAATTAGGTCTAATATTGTCCTAACATTTTCTTTCTGTTGTCTATTCGGAAGAAAGCCGGATTGTTCTTCTTTAATTCTTTTTGTAAGTAATTTTTTTAATCTCTCCGCAATTATTAAACTAAATATTTTGTAGTCTAGATTTAGAAGTGATATAGGCCTATAATTTCCCACTCTTTCAGGGTCAGAATTTTCTTTATGTAGCACTGATATGTTTGCTTGTCTCCATGAATTTGGTATTGTCTTGGTTTCTCTAATCGTATTCATAATTTTTCTTAAGTAGGGTGTTAATTCATCTTGAAAGGTCTTATAATATGTGGCTGAGAAGCCATCAGGACCTGGGGCCTTATCTGTTTTTAGCTTTTTTATTGCTTCTCTTATCTGTAGGTCTGAGAACTCCTTATTTAGATCTTCCCTTTCTTCTTCAGATATTCTTTCTATTTTTCTTTCTCCTAAATATTTTGAGATCTTTTCTTTATCTATCTCATCTTTTTTATAGAGATTTTTGTAAAATTCTTTAAATTGCTTTTTTATTTCCACTTCTTGGGTATATATTTTGTCATCTTCTTTCAATTTCGTCACAAACGTTGATTCTCTTTTCCTTCTCAGTTTCCTTGACAGCCACTTCCCTGGCTTATTTGCGTTCATAAAATGATTTTGCTTCAGGTATTTTAGGTCCTTTGCTCTCTCCTCTAGTTCTAGATGCTCTCTTTGTTTATGTAGTATTTTTAATTTATCTACTCTATTCTTATTTCGTGGGTTTTTTTAAAGATTTTCTTCCTCCTGTTTGACTTCTTCCATTACTGCTTCCCATTCTTGTCTTTTCATCTTGTTCTTTCTTGCTTTCTGTTGAATGAAGTTACCCCGCATTACAACTTTGCTGGCCTCCCATGTCGTGTACAAGTGTGTTTCCTCTTTATCGTTTATTTCGAAAAATTCCTTCAGTTTTTTCCTATTGCTTTCTATATCCTCTTCCTTTTTTAATAGATTTTCATCTAATCTCCATTTTCTTGTTGTTTTGGTTATTTGCATCTTCATTACTAATGGGCAGTGATCAGATTCTATTCTTGGTAATATATTTATTTCTTTTACTCTGGTTGTCAAAGAATTCGATATCCATATCATGTCTATTCTAGACCAGCTTCTATAGCGGTCCGAATAGAAGGTGTAATCTATTTCTTTTTCGTGTTTTAGTCTCCAAATGTCTTGTAGTTTGTATTCGCTTTTCCAATTTAGAATTGATTTTGGTAGGTTTCCGCTAATCGAAGTTCTATTACCCTTCTGTTTTGTATTTTTACTTCTGTCTAATTTACCATCTATTACTCCATTAAAATCCCCTAGTATTAATAATTGATCAAATGGTTGGGTATCTATCTGTCTTTTTAACTTTTCTGAGAATGCTGTTTTCGAGTCATTTGGGGCATAAATATTGCAAATTAGCATTGTTTTTCCTTGAATCGTAACATTGACTCCTAGAAATCTTCCCTCGTCATCTTTAAATGCCAGAGTTGCCGGAATATTTGTGTCTATATATGTTGCCACCCCTCTTTTCTTTTCACTTGCTGAGGCATAAAAGACTCTTCCCAATTTTTTGTTATTAAGGTGTGCTACATGTTTATGTGTTATGTGGGTTTCTTGTAGGGCAATAACGTGATACTTTTCCTTTTTTAATCTGTTAAATATTTTATTTCTTTTATTCTGTGAATTAGTTCCGTTAATATTATTTGAGTAAATTTTTAATTCTCCATGCATTCTTCTTTTTGCGTGTCTTCCTCCTGCTCTCCTTCCTCCCTCTCTGATTCTCCATACACCTCTTCTTCCTCCTCCGATCTCTCTTCTTCTTCATGTTTTGTCTCATCTGTCCTTCTAGATCTTTCTTCTTCTGTAATTCCTTCTGTTGTTGTCCTCATCGTCCTTTCTGGTTGTTCATTCAGTCTATCCGAACCGTCTTGTCTTTCCGGGGAGTTTCTTCCTTGTCTGTTCTTCCTTCTTCTTTCTCTCTCATATTCCTCTCTTTTCTTTCCTGCCTCTCTTTTTATTTTATCGTAGAAATCCTTAGCACATTCCTCATTTAGGATCCAGTGTCGTTGTTCTCTATATGTAACCATTAGACCATCTCCTCTTTCCCACCGGAATCTAATATTTTGTTTCTTTAGTTCTTCCGTTAGGAAATTATATTTCCTTCTTTTGTTCAATGTTGCTTTTGGGTATTCTCTCAATATTGCCACTTTTTTCCCTTTGTAGTATACATTTTTGTAGCTGTTTATTTTTAGAACTTCATCCCGAACTGTTTTTTTCGTAAAGTTCACAATCACGTCTCGTGCAGTTTTGTTCTTTTTTGCATAGATGGTATTGACCCGATATATTCTGTCTGTGTGGTCTATCACTTCTTGTTCTGTCCACTTTAACATTTCTGAGAGAATTTCTATAACCTTCTCTTGTATGTTCTCTTTAGCCTCTTCAACGATATTTCTTAGTCTGAGCTGGTATTCCAGATTCCTTGCTTCTATAGCTTCCTGTCTTTCTTCTATCCGGTAGCTTTTTAGGTCCATGGTTTTTATTTTTACTGATATTTCTTCCTGTTCCTTCTTCAGCTCTTGTTTTTCCTTTTTTAGGTCCTTTAGTTTTCTTTGTATGGAAGCTATGTTTCCTTTCATAGCTCCCAGTTCTTCCTTCAGGCCGGCCATCTGTTCTTGAGCAATACTTTGATAAGCATCCTGCTTTTCCTGCATTTTGTCCTGTTTATCTTGCATCGTTTGTATTTCTGCTAATATCTTCTTCATCATTTCTTTTATATTCATCTCTTTTGGGATTGCTTCTTCTGACATTGAGTTTTTCCTAGATGTTCCTTTCATTTCCTTCGTCTCCTTCTCTTTCTCCCCTCTACCTTTCGGTGTGGTCATTTTTACTATCGTTGCTCTTCCTATATCTTCCTTCTCTTTTAATCTCCTCTCTTCCTTCTATCTAGATTGTTCAGTAGACTTTATTCCGTTTCTGAGTCAATTATTGTCCTTATATATGAAATTCTTGTAGGTACCTGGGAGGTTATGGGTAGAGGATTTGGTAGGGGGAAGAGTATTATTGCTTTTCAAATTAACAGTATTCCTTGGTTTAACTGGGTTGTGATTTCTCTTTTTTCTCCCTCACTGCCCCCGTTTTCCCCCCCAGTTTTGAGCCCTTGTTTAATCTGGGGTATTTAATTAGTTAAGATTTCCTTACCCTTATTTTCCGTTCCTTTATTTCTTTATTTTCTTTTTCGCTGGGTTTCTGCCTTATAATTCTCCCTCTGTTCGTTGCTTCTCTTCTTACCACTTCAGTTCTTATTCTTGTTTCTCCTCCGTCTTTCTCCCGCTTTCAGATTTAACCTCCTTGGAGTTGTCAGTTCTCGCGTTATTTCCTGGTCCTCCTGCAGTTTTTCACAAACTTCCGCCCTCTTTCCGCCACACCTCAACCTTCTCTCGTCTGCTCTCGCGATGTTTTCTCTCCTTTCTCACCTCTCGTTATTTCTCCCTTCTTCTCGCGCGGTTTCCGTCCTCGCGCCGCAGCACGGCATGCAGCACTGTGTTACCTCCTGACTTCTCCCTCCCACGCGGTCCGCTCCTGCCTGTTTATCTTCTCTGTCCCAGCCTTATCACTCTTCTTCTCCCAGAATGGCGTTTTCAAGGTCAGCTTTCCTTCCCCTCCGGTTTATGTCTCTTAATATGGTGGTTCTTTATTTTCTCCTTGTTTAAGTTTGTTTAGACTCGTTTAGGCTTCTTTTTTGGTATTTAAATTGGGGATACAATAAGTTTTCCTATTAGTTCTCCTTGATTCTTCTCTCGTTCTAGCTTAGATCGATTTCTCTCCTTATATCAATCTCTGCTTATTTCTCTGCTTAAATCAATCTTTAAGTTTGCTTCCTTATTTCTTTGTTAGCTCTTTTCTTTCTTTATTGCTCTTTCTCCCCCTCTCTCTCCTCCTTCCTTCTTCTTTCCTTCTTCCCCTCTTCCCTCTTATCGCACCTTTTTCTCGTTATATCTTTTGTCCTCTATAGTTCTCCGGAGTCACCTTGGACCTTGGACAGATTAATGTACTCCTTTCTTCGTTTTCTATCTTTTCTGTCTTTCACTCCTCTTCTCTTTCTCTTTCCCCGGGTATTATACCCTTTCTTATTTTAATTCTTTATGGTTCTTACCTTCTTGTCTGCTCTACCATTCTTCTCTCAGTTTTAGAAGAGCCTTCTTCTCCACCTTTCCGATACTTTCTTGTGACTTCAGTCGCTATTTTTCATTTTACATTCTTCTTTGAAATTTGAGTGTGCGCGCCCGGAGATATACAGGGATATATTACCCTGTGCGCTACTGTGGCGGCCCGCCTTACCTCGGGGACCTATTTGCCGGGTTCTTCGGGAGCCCCCCCTTGAGGGGAGAGCCCCCTTTAGAACCGTCGGCCGGTCCCCTTGCGGTTACACAGTTTTCCTCACTTCGATCCATGAGGAAAAGGGAGCTTTAGCTCTACCCGGCCGCTTACAGAGCTGACACCTCTCAGCCGAGTCTATGGTGCCTGTCTCTCCGCCATTGCGGCACACCGGAAGTCCCCGCTGAATTTTAATTTTAAATCACCATATGCATGTGGATAGTTGCAGGATGGCTAAATACATGCACATACATACTAGAGGTGTGCATTTTTTCCATTAGTCCTCATAAGTTGTATCAAATTTGTTAAATTCATACTTTTATCTGATACATGAGCGTGGCCTGCACCAAAAAATTAAGAATTGAAATTTACCCCATACTTTTTTTATTTTAGTTTTGTAAATCTCAGATGGCTCCCAAAGTCATGCATATTCAGTGAAAGGAAGCAAAGCTGAAAGCAAAGCCAAAAAGGCTGCCTTAGTGCCTTACATTTCCTCTCTACATTAATGGAGTCTCGGCATTAGGAGTGGGGAAAAGAGGGAGCAGTGTTTGCTGGGCACAGCACAGAACTCTGGGAAATGTAGTTTGGGAAGGTGACAGAGAATTCAAAAGGCCCTGCCCTAAACTACATTTCCTAGAATTCAGTGCACAGCTCCACATGGGAGAGATTTACCTCTCCGTAGCCAGCCAGAGTTCCAATAACTGTGATTTTTTTTCCTGGGTTATAAATGTCATATCCTATTTGATTCTATCAATAAAACATAGTAAAAATTTATTAAACTGCAAAAAAAATTGTCTTTGCATGAGGGACATTGTATCATCACACATTTTGCTATCCAGTCCACCAATTTAACATAGTCATCCATCCATTTAACTAAGTTTTTGCTGCAAAAACAAAGTTCCTGGTGTAGAACAACTACTTTCAAAGTAAAGACTATGCAACTAAACAGGAAATAATACTTTCAAAGTAGGAACATATTTTCTTTATTATTAAAAATGTTGTTTATAAAAACTTTGAAAATTCCCCAAAACTCCATGGATATGTGAAATGTCCTGAAATTTGGTGGACTAAGAGTGGTAAATGTGTTCTACCATTATAGTGGGTTTTAACCTAATAGCTGTAAAAATGAGGGGAAAATGAGCCCCTGAAGTTTCCCCAATTATAGTAATTATGGCAATTACTATAATGAGATAGTAACTTAATTTTGTTGCTCTCATTATAATAACATTTTTTCACTAACTATACTTTAGAAATCCTTTAGAAATTAAACCTCAGTGCCCCCCAGTTTTGTAATGACTTTTGAACCATTTTTAATGGATCGCATATCCCTACTACATACTGATGTGTGTCCTCCAATAGTGCAAATGGAGGAGTTTTCTATGACCACTTCAGATGAACTCATCACAATGTGTGGCACTAATGAAGCAAATGTGAGGTCAGATCAGGAAATCTGTTACAAATATGGATATTTTTTTCCACTTGTAGACAGGTCCATGGTGATAGAGGATGAAGCTGCAGTGAACAAAGGAGGTGTACTTAAAACCACAATGGGAATCTTGTGGCCCTCCAAACGTTGGACTGCAACTTCTATAATTTCTTCTTATCTGTACTGCCCAGCAATGCTGGGAGTTGCAGTCAATTAATAATTGATGTTCTTGCATTCCTACAACTTAGCTCCAAATTCATTCATATCCTCTAGTATATGCCTAGCCAAGGCTTATGAATTTCATGGGCAGGCTTTCTCTCCTTTCCACTATGCTACCAGGTTTGGCTGGAGAGGACTCAGAAGAGAGCCTTCCTGGTGGCTGCTCCTAGGTTTAGGAACTCCCACCCAAGGGAGGTTAAATCTGCCTCCTCTGTGCTATCTTTTCACTGACAAGCAAAAATATTTTGGTTTGAACAGGCCTTTAGCCTTGGCTAACCAGAGAAGAATGATGTGCAATTGAGCATACTGTTTTTTGTATGTAGTGTGTATGTTCATTTTAATGCTTTAAATGTGATGTTTCAAGTGAACATATGATTTAATGCTTTTTAAATGTTTATATTCCATATTGTTAAATGTTTAAATGTTTATATTCCATGTAGATCGGCGACCTCCCCCCCGGCATTCAGGAAACAACTGAAAACCTGGGTCTGGGACCAAGCCTTTGGACACACTGGCAGCTAAATTAAGGATCTGATGACAGACAACGACAAATGGAATGGAATGGTTATATGGACTCTGAACCTGAGCATGAGATTGTTTTAATATTTTATTATGTACTGATGTTTTAACTTTAACTGTTGAATTGTTTTGTTGTATTTATATTTTGTTAATTGATTTAGGCATTTAATTCTGCCTTCTCTGTAAGCCGCCCTGAGTCCCCCTCGGGGTGAGAAGGGCGGGGTATAAGTAATTGAAATAAATAAATAAATAAATATTGTTCGGCAGTGCTCTCCCAGGTATTATAGCATGTTCATTGAATTGTGGATGCTCTAATCTGCAGTTCAATAACCCTGAAAGAGTAGGAGTTTTCAAAAAGAGGACCATTTTTGGTATTCCTTCAAATAGTCCTGTATTCAAAAGATCATTTTCATCATGTCCCCCATTTCTCTCCCCAAAAGAAAGTGATAATGAATGCTCTCAATGCCTTAGCAGATTGTCTTTTTTGATCGTTTCCAGATCCCTGGTAAGCAAAAGAACCTGCATTCTTCATTTCCAATATAAAGGAGGACCTCCTATACTTCTAAGGAAGTTAATAAGCATTTCTTAACTTCTTATTTTGTGTAGGTTCTACACAAATATTTCAAATTAATCTGTTGCTGCTCCCCCCACCCTTCTCAGTCAAGGTGTAGAACTTAAAGTTTTTCATTTATATTTGTTTTGCCTAAATGTGGGTGGCTCATGATGACACCTGAAAATCACAATTTACATGACCTACGTTGTTTAGAAGAGAAAATAGTATATGTACATAGTAACATATGATTCACATATGGCTCAAAAGACCACACGCAACTGTAATTCAGGGATAACAGAGCATGTAATGGTGCTTTGGAATTAGCTTTACATCGAAAAGCAGAAGGAAAATTGATTCAAAACAACCCCAAAAATAATTAGTAGTGAAATTGCGGAACAAAAATATAAAGTGTATAAATTTCATGATTATTAGTAGAGAACAGGCAAACAGTTCATAATTCCTTTGATTTACAATTTACACAGGTCTTTATATTCTTAAGCACATTCTGTGTCTCTTTGATATTATACTAATGAGCCTTTTTGTAGTTCATGGGCTGATGGATATGGACAGCACATTTACCATGTGCATTTAAGCTAGCAACATATCGAAAGAAACATTGGCACGCTTGTCATGGATTACCAGGTTGCGACTCAAAGCTTTTTTTTTTCAATTTTAGAAGAAGACCAAGCTGCTTTGGGGAATTTTGCTTTTTTTCTCTCCCACTCACCATTACCACTCCTTAAGCTGTCCTGAGATATCTTGTTGTCTGAGGTATAGAAACAAATGTACACATTACTTCTACAAGGTGTCCATAGCATTTAAGTACCTCATCACAAAGCCCCATGGATTTGCCACTCAATGTGGCAAATCTATGGGGTCCCAGTGGTGGCCGTGTAGAAACCATTGTTCCACTCGACTTGCCTTTTCTCTCAACCGATGGGAGGAAGTGTCTGTAAGTCAACATAGAATCATAGAATCAAAGAGTTGGAAGAGACCTCATGGGCAATCCAGTCCAACCCCCTGCCAAGAAGCAGGAATATTGCATTCAAATCATCCCTGACAGACGGCCATCTAGCCTTTAAAAGCTTCCAAAGAAGGAGCCTCCACCACACTTCAGGGCAGAGAGTTCCACCGCTGAACGGCTCTCACAGTCAGGAAGTTCTTCCTCATGTTCAGATGGAATCTCCTCTCTTGTAGATTGAAGCCATTGTTCTGCGTCCTAGTCTCCAGGGAAGCAGAAAACAAGCTTGCTCCCTCCTCCCTGTGACTTCCTCTCACATATTTATACATGGCTATCTTCTCAGCCTTCTCTTCTTCAGGCTAAACATGCCCAGCTCCTTAAGCCGCTCCTCATAGGGCTTGTTCTCCAGAGCCTTGATCATTTTAATCGCCCTCCTCTGGACACATTCCAGCTTGTCAATATCTCTCTTGAATTGTGGTGCCCAGAATTGGACACAATATTCCAGGTGTGGTCTAACCAAAGCAGAATAGAGGGGTAGCATGACTTCCCTAGATCTAGACACTATGCTCCTATTGATGCAGGCCAAAATCCCATTGGCTTTTTTTGGCCACATCACATTGTTGGCTCATGTTTAACTTGTTGTCCACGAGGACTCCAAGATCTTTTTCACACGTACTGCTCTCGAGCCAGGCGTCCCCATTCTGTATCTTTGCATTTCGTTTTTTCTGACTAAGTGGAGTATCTTGCATTTGTCACTGTTGAACTTCATTTTGTTAGTTTTGGCCCATCTCTCTAATCTGTCCAGATCATTTTGAATTATGCTCCTGTCCTCTGGAGTATTGGCTATCCCTCCCAATTTGGTGTCGTCTGCAAACTTGATGATCATGCCTTCTAGCCCTTCATCTAAGTCATTAATAAAGATGTTGAACAGGACCGGGCCCAGGACGGAACCCTGCGGCACTCCACTCGTCACTTCTTTCCAGGATGAAGAGGAAGCATTGGTGAGCACCCTCTGGGTTCATCCATTTAACCAGTTACAGATCCACCTCACCGCAGTTTTGCCTAGCCCACATTGGACTAGTTTCCTTGCCAGAAGGTTATGGGGGGCCTTGTCGAAGGCCTTACTGAAATCCAGGTATGCTACATCCATGGCATTCCCCGCATCTACCCACATGGGAAGGCTCCTGTATTGTTGCAATGGTGCGCTGCTTCCTCTCCTCTTTCGGCATGGAGCCTGCAGGAAGTCCCTGTGTGTCATCTAAAGAGCTCCATGCTAAAAGTGGAGAGTAAGTGGCATATAATGAGCAAATCAGCCCATGTGATGAGGTAGCTGGTCAACCAAGTAATTTTGTGCCCTAAGATAGAAAATCGCACAGTCTTCTCTGGTAGTAATATTGACATGATAATGAACTAATCCATGATTACCTGCCTTTAAATGACACACATATACAAAATCTGTAGCCTGAGCCAACTGCTTCACTATGGATGGATTCAGTCAAGAAGGTCACAACTTTGAGTAAGTTGAGCAGTTGGTTACCAGAGATCTTGGAGGTCTCTTATTCATAGGGTTGCCAAAAGTGAAAGTAGAAATGATGGTTAATAACAAGACATATTAATAATTTAAAAGTGCCTCTTCATTGTGATCAAATAGTCCATGTCTAACATATATAGCAATTTGCATATATTTTTTAGAAAAGAAACTTGCTCCTAACCTCTTCTCTATATTAAAATCACAATGTAAATATTATTAAAAAGTGTGATTTTATATGTTTAATGCAAGCTGACCTCATAATAATTGTTTTAAGAAGATTTGTATTTTATCTATCAGTTTTATACACAAGGGAAAGATGAATGTGTTTTCTCAAGGTTGCAATGGATTTTAATCAAGGCTGCCTTACAGTTTTTTTTTCTACCAGAAAAGATGGGTGTATTTTCAACAGACAACTGTATCATTGCATATTATAATAATGGAGACTTCTAACAGCCTAATTATAAGCCAACTAGGAAATATAAGCACTTTGGTATGCATCAGTAAAGTTATAATTTTAATAATAACAAGAACAAAAACAGAAACAACATTATTTTCATTTATTATCTGCCTCTCCTTTCAGTTTGAGTCAGGTCACAAACTTGTCAGATATATATTTATAAAAGCACACATTAAAACATAGTTGAAATATAACAATAAAAGCATATATAAAACATAGGAATATAAAAATACACGAGACAAAAATTAAAACACAATAAACATAGAATGTGATTTTTTTAAATTCCAATTTTGATAAATGTGATTTTGATGCAGAACTACCTCTTGCACTGATTTAAAGATCTATATTGACACAGGCAAATAGTAGTAGAGTTCAAGAGTACAGGAGCAGGGTATCCAGAAGAATAGGGTATCTACTAGGACTCTGCGATCGAGGAAAAAATGTTTCATTAAAAATGTTTCATTAAAAAATTAGGAGGTGCTGGAGTTTCATTTCTAAAGTGTTTCTAAAATATATTTAATGAAAATTTCATTACTTCATTATAGTAATTGCTTAGGTGGGGAAACTTCAGGGGCTCCTATCTCCCTCATTTTTACAGCTATTGGGGTGAAACTTGCTACAATGATAGAGCACATTTACCACTGTTAGCCCATCAAGTTTCAGAACATTTTGCTTATCCATGGATCTTTGGGGAATTTTCAAAGTTTATATAAACATTTTTAAAAGAAACTACAAGAGCCATCTCCTTGAATTTTCTATAAAACAACACAAGATAACTGGGGATCATTCTCCCCAACTTGCAGAAATATTCATACATCTACTGATTTTAGGGATTTTTAAAAAAGGTTTTGACAAAAACTTTTTTTAAAAAAACACAACAGTTATCTCCTTGAATGTCTCTTATATTAACTGATATAACTTCCATTTAGGGATTTCTTCCCAGCCCAGCACAGGGATTTACATACTAGAAGTATCAGCCAGTCCTCCTCTTTGCAGATTCAACAATTTATTGGAACTCTGCCTGGTTGCTGCTACGGAGGGACAAATCTCTCCCTTCTCCTGATTGGGGTTCTCTGATGTGAGCAGAATTCTGGGAAATGTAGTTTAGGGCAGAGCCTTTTGAATTCTCTGGCATAGGGTTCCTCGCCTTTCCAAACTACATTTTCCAGAATTCTGTGCTTTCTCGGTCTCTTTCCCAGTGAACAGTTTTTTCTCTGCTGCTTCCTGTGTGAAGGGCATCGTTGGCTGCCATTTCTTTTTGTTGTTCATTCGTTCAGTTGTTTCCAACTTTTCTTGACTTCATGGATCAGCCCATGCCAGAGATCCCTGTTGGCCATCACCACTCCCAGCTCCTTTAAGGTCAATCCAGTCACTTCAAGGATCCAATTTCTTACGTGTGGAGAAACACTAATTTTACTGTGTGTGATAAAGCCATATTTTTCCACAGCTTTTTTTTTAAAAAAAAATGAATTTTACAAACTGTTGTCATGTAAATAAAATATGGTTTCCTTCTCTCTAACTTATAGTATCCTCAGTATCTATACAATGACACAATATGACCCAGCATTCGAGCCATGTGATACTCCCCTTCCAGTACCCCATAACTGTAAAAGTAATGAAAATGTAAAGTGAGACTTGAAATCAAATAAAGCTATCCCTTACTGAGTTCCAACTCCAAAGTAGTTATACTTTTAGTATTGGAAAAAAATATTAGTTTGTATAACTAGTTACTTCCAAGCTCTGCAACCTCAGGCTAGGAAGTGTTTCTTTTGCCCCTTAAATCAAGCATGTAATTAGGAGAGTCTGTAGAAATTGTAATATGAAGTCATAATAATAGTAATAATTTTGAAATACTACTGATTGATCATAGTATGATATTAACATGGCAAAATCAACATAAAATTTGAGTAGAATTCACGTTAATTTTTAAATGCAGATTCTTTTTATACACAATCTCAGGTAAATCTAGACAAAGGGAGGAATTATATCATCTGTTTTAACAGGAACAATATATTTTATCCACAACACAGTTTGTGTAAAACACTTGCAGGGAAAAATTATCTTTACAATAACAAACAAAGCAACTAACATGAATACAGCAGTTTTACCTGCTCACCCTCCCAATGGGGAAAAAAACAATCTCTGGGGGAAAAACGCCTGCAAGCTCCTTGTTCAACATCACTTCAGAAAAATTGTGACTGTCTGAAACAGATTTAACAGATTTCACTTGTCTTTAAAGACAATCATCCTTAAAAGAGAGAAATGTACCAAGAAGAAAAGATGTATATTCTCGCAGAGGTGTTATTGTTTATCTGTGTACGTTTGAAACTGTTTTGATCCTTCTTGTTGTTATTTTTTCTCTTCCTCTTCCTCAAAACAGTATGAAGCCTGGAATGGGAAAGAAGTGTCTTTCTGGTTCTTTTTATTGACAGAGCTCTACTTTTTCATTATTTCACTGTGCATGTTGCTCATTTGAGGGGATAATACCCCTGTGACAGGGGTGAATTTGTCCCTGCTCTTATGTGCGATCATGACTTTTAATGAAGGATAAATCTTTTGAAAAAGTCAGGGCTGCAAAGACCTTGATCATTTTATGCATTCGTAAGTTAGCAATGATATTTATGCAATCCAAGAAAGAAATGAAATGAAAATCCTATCACATAAGCAATAGGGATATTTTGCAATAAACGTAGGGATTACCCCTTTCAGTGCACCATACCAAAACTTCCAGTGATGAAACTAGCTGGGCAAGCAAGTTTTAGTTTATGACTCTGGTGTTAAAATGAATGCAAATGGATAGGAAAACCCACTCCTTTGGTACCAGATGACCAGCATAGTATCACCAATTCTTCTCTTGTGCTCTCGTTCCCACTTTCAAGGGGATGGGTAAAGGTAAAGGTTTTCACCTGACATTAAGTCCAGTCCTGTCCAACTCTGGGGGTTGGTGCTCATCTCCATTTTTAAGCCAAAGAGCCAGCGTTGTCCGTAGACACCTCCAAGGTCATGTGGATGGCATTACTGTATTCTTGCTGTTATCCAGGGGATAGAGTAGTGCATAATGAGAATTGTTACACCCACAACCTGATCCCTCTGTTTCATGAATGGGACAGTTTCCATACTTTCGTGTAAACCAATATTAAGTCAAACACAATGTTAGGTAACATACAATGAAGGGTGGGGGATCTCAACTTTGCATGTACAATTTTTGGAGATGAACTAACATCAATGGCATCACAGGAGTTGGCGTCACTTGGTGTCACTCCCATATACTTCCTACCATACCAGGCCATGCCACAATGTTGTAACTAAAATGTCAGAAAACTTGACAAAATCCAAAATTATAAAAAAAAACCCAGCAGCAACAATAACAACCATGTATGCTTTTAGTGAATGCTGGCAAAATCATGTAATATGTGAGTAATGAGAGCTTTGATCAAGAGGACATTCACATTAGCAGATTCAAAAAGTACATTGGCATCGGATTTTAGCCTTCTGGGTATATGTAAACTGGACTATAAAAATGTTTTTGCCTGGACTGCATGTGCACAAGAAGGTTCAAAAGGTAAATGAGTTTTAACAGTGTAGGTATATTGATACAGTGCATGTAAGATAGGCTTAATGAAAACGATTTTTATGGTTATATCTAATGTCAGAAATATTTCTTATAAAAATAATGCATTTCTGCTGAAACACTGCATGCATAGTTGGTGCCACCTGGTGGGGTCCACAGTCTGCACCCCCCTAGTGACACCACTGGCTGGCAGTAGCAGACCAATATCTTAGAGTTGTAATGGATGGTTTAGTGATTACATTCAAAGAGCATGTGGCTTGTATGAATTAAAAAACCACAACAACCCCACGTTCTCAGTCAGTGTCAGACTGCTCATATGCAAACCAGTGCAATCGTATTTGGAAGTATGGACACTCTTGGTCATCACACCTAGAAAAGGATTCAGTGTGGTGTAATGGACTGAAACTTTGAACCATCAAATGACAGCTGTTTATTTTACCTGCCACTGGAAAACACAAACCAGTGATGACATCAGAGGGAATCCCCAGACAATGGGAGCATGGATTCTACCCCCGTCCCCCGCCCTTGATAGATTGTCACCTTATCATGGTGAGGGGGCTTGCACATTCCAATGAACTTGCGGGCGTCCCCACTGAAGTCGGGGGGGGGGGCACAGGGGAGGTGCACATTCCTAGGACCTCAACGATAGATCAGGTGGAAGATAACATGGTGCATGTTACAATGGCTGTGAAAGCGGAAGAAGGCTGCAACAGATTGAGAAGCCACTGTCATCGTGTTAACTGTGTCACTGGTTGGGATCCTGACTCTGTGAAGACTGTTTGTTGATCGGCTGTGTGCTGACTTCCACACATTAAAAAAACCTCGTGCACAAGTGTCTTCCAAGAACTTGGAAGGCCATCATACTCGGACAATGAGGGATCACCTAAGTAAGTAAGGATCCTAGCGGGACCAATTTCCAGAGGCTGGCACAGGTATTCTGAATAGCTGCCAAAGTAGATAAAATGCTCTGTATTTTCTAATGTTTTATGTCAGTACTTTGATCACTAGCTCTACTGATATCTTCTTTGACCACTGAGAATAAAGCCCTCTGCCTTGCCTTTAAACTCATTTGTGCTTTTTTCAACCTTTTGGCTGCTTAGTACTCTGGGCTTCTGAACACCATTTAGGGGAGCTGAAATCATACAACACATTAAATTGAAAAAAATTGATAACATTATATCATAATATTAGAACCAAGTGTCACCCATCTGAACAGTCAGAAATTTGTGGCAAATAACAGGAAGCAATTCTTCTCACAGATCACAGTCAGATTATCACAAGAAAGAATAATGCTCACCGAAGAAGCTGTGAAGATGTGAGAAAAAAAAATCACACATGGATTGGCGTTACTCAATATTGAGCATTTTGTAGAAAGAATTAAGCAGAAAAAAGGGGAAAATGTAATTTGCTCTAAATTTTGATTGGCAGAGATATGCATTGCTTATATTTATGCTAGCTGACTGTTTTAAAACTGAAACATTTCCATTTGATTAATACAATAAACAAAGAGTAAATAAAACAAAAACCAACAGTAACACCAAACAATCCTAGAATAGATGACCCCCCCCCACAAAAGATGAATGATTTTAAAATTACAGAATCCACATACAATTCAAGAAGAGAGCACGCTAATCCAGTTCTTTGTCCAAGACCTAGAAAGACCAATTATTCCTCGTTTATTATTGACATATTCAATTATGATAACCAAACACGTTGACAGTTTTCAGTCATTTGTATCTTATTCAACACTTTAGACTGGGTAATCAATTTCTTAATCAAGGTAAATATCCACTATCAACATCTCCATCTGTCTAGGGATAGACTAGGAAGTCCTTTCCAACTTGCAGCTATTTCTAAATGATCTGCCACACACATAAATCTTGTCAATCATCATTAGTGAACACTGAAAGTGATCCAGAAATAGACAAGGACAGCCACATTTTCTCTCACCAGAACTCTTCCACCAGGTGCCAAAACCTCCACAAATCTACAAGTTGGACTGGATAACCCTGGCGGTTTCTTCCAACCCTATGATTCTAAGTGCCAAGAACATCTCAGCCACACTGATACAAACACTTAAGTTGGAATGAATACAGTGAAGCCTAATTAATGTAAGATACTACTTACAAAAAACTGTAAGAGTATGTTTCTTCAAAGAAAATTACATTGGTTTTATTGGGGGCTTAATCCATAGATGCATCCTCAAGTTTACACTACTGATGGAAGTCTGTGGAGGGAGTTTTTGGATCAGACTGAGCAGGACAAATATGGCAGGATACGCAACATTCCAGGGTATGCTTAAATTCAGCCAACAGAAGATTACATAGCAGTCTCTCAGCCGTAGTGGCTGGCTGGTGATTCCCATCAGTAAATCAGTACTATAATTTGGACTAGACAGGAGCTATCAAGTGCTTAGAACAGAGTTCAGCACTCTGGATGATGCCTTTAAATCAGGATTAAATCCCAGAATGGATTCCCTGCCCTACCAATATAAATGCCACCAGCTGCCACTATTCTTCACTGCAAGTTCTTTGAATTAAGTAATAATACTAATAATAATTATACTACTAATAATAATATACACTCTTGAGTCCCTAGGGGACCCAAGAGCAGATTACAGTACATACTGCAGACATACTTCCATACAGCCCTATATCCCAGAATATCAAGGTAGGAAATGCCACATTATCTGAGTGTGGTCTCAGATATCCCAGTTATTGTGGGATTTTCTGCTTTCATATTCTGGGATATAGGGCTGTATGGAAGGGCCCGCAGGCAAACATTCAATTCCTTACAGTCACATACAATGGGACACACAAACACAGACAAGGCAAAGGCTTCTCCTTTCATTTCTGGCTTGTTGGAGGTGGTGCTCATCTCTGGCTCTGGTGGAAGTGCTTTTCTCAATTTCCAAACCGAGGAGCCTGCATTGTCATCTCCTGGTTGTGTGGCTGGCAAGACTGCTTGGAGCATCTTTTTGCCTTTCCCCACTGAAGCAGTACCTATTTACTCACATTTGCATGTTTTCGAACTGCTAGGTTGACAGGAACTAGGGCTAACAGCGGGTGCTCACCCCATCCCATGAATTTGAACTGCTGACCTTTAGGTCCGCAGTTCAGCAGCACAAGGGTTTAACCTATTGTGTCACCGCGACCCTTATCCATTGCACCACCGCGGCCCCTGAAGTAGGGTAGAACTTCACTTATGAATCAGATATTGGTTGGGTAGGAACTAATAGCTGTACCCAAAGCACTTTTGCTGTTTTTTAAAGGTAATACAATAGTAATAAAATGAATATTAGAGAGCCTTCTCTGTGGTGGCCCCTTGGCTCTGGAACTCTCCTCCTTGGGAGATCAGACAGGCCCCCACTCTCTCCATTTTCCACAAGGAATTAAAAACTTGGTTGTTCCATTGTGTCTTTGACTAGGCGGTTCAACTGAGAATTATTCCAATCTCATCTAAGCTCCGGCACTTTAGTTGGCCCCTTTTCTGTACTTTTGACACTTTAATGGCCAAGGGCATTACCCTGACAACCCAGCCCTCTGACTATTGCACTTTCCCTCAGCTCTCCCAAGAAAGCATTGCACTTACTCTGAGCCCAAACCCAGTTTCAAATTGGCCAGCCAGGGTATTGTTTTTATGATGTTAATTGATTTTAAAGCTTTTATTATTTGTTGTAATTGATTTTTTTACTGTGTCTGTTTTATTTGTAATCCTTGGGCTTGTCCCTCTGTAAGCCACCCCGAGTTCCTTCGGGGAGATGGAGGCAGGTTATAAAAATTAAGTTGTTGTTATTGTTGTCATTATTATTATTATTATTATTATTATTATTATTATCATCAGTATTTTATCATATAAAGAATGCAACAGGTATAGAGAGTGATAATAGTGATTGTTTTCACAACATTTGCTAATTATTAATATTTTTTTGTTTAAAGTGTCATTTATTTATTTGCAAACTGTTGAAACTTTCTTTTGTTCTTTGCAGTTACAGGAGGCATAGACAGGAGAAAAACCAGAAGAGTGTAAGTCTTACATGTTAGCAGACTTTTAACAGTACTACACAGAGAGGTATAACTGAGAACTGGTCTATGCCATAACTCTTTCAAAATTCCACAGTGTGATGGTAAACTCAGGAATGAAAATAGTAGAGACAGCAACTTGGATGGCATTAAAGGATTTTAGATAAGTTCATAGAAAAATGCAGTCAATGGATCCTAAACAACATCTATATATTACCTCGCCACATTGAATCCCACCCATGGGAGAAAAGGGGGAATAATAATAATAATAATAATAATAATAATAATAAGCCAGTCAAGGTGGTCCCAGTGGTGATTGGCACACTGGGTGCAATGCCTAAAGACCTTGGCCTGCACTTACACAATCTGCGCTGACAAAATTACCATCTGCCAGCTGCAGAAGGCCATCTTACTGGGATCTGCATGCATTATTCACCGATACATCACACAGTCCTAGACACTTAGGAAGTGTCCGACGTGTGATCCAATACAACAGCCAGCAGAGTGTCTGCTGTGGACTCATCTTTTTGTGTTTCAAATAACAATAATAATATCAGACATTATGTCTCCACCAGTAAGCTAAGATCTAATCTTCCTGAAAATATAAAATCCAGCCACACTAGGCTGCCAGATTAATTTCAGTGTGCCCAGAAAATTAGACTGTGGAGAGAACGAAGATTTCTATGGATGCCCGTTGCTCTTGGTAACCCAACTGTCTCCTAATGTAAGCTCCCACCCTCCTATCTTAACAATAACCCTCTTCTCTTGCTGACATGAAGTGTTTCTCTGAATGCATTACGGCTGCTGCGCCACTTGCCAGCACTCGATGGGGCTGCTCATTTGAATGATGCATTTGCGTGTTCCCACTTCAGCGAGTCCTGTTGCTCATTATTATGTAAGGGTTCGCTTTCCAAGGTTGTGTAAGCACATTTCAGTCATTCATATTCTGCAACTGGGTCAAAACTCTACCTCTAATTAAAAGAATAATTAGATTGCAACTTTCTTTACTTACCTTTCCCCAAGGCTTACCGTTCTGGCAAATTGCCCACAACCACTTTGGAGGATCCATAGCCTCCAGTTTCCGGGAAGAGTTATGATCGTGGCCCTGGCAGAATTGCATCAAACAGATAAGATGAAAGAACAAGGTTCATAGTGCTGAGGAAACGGGGGACAAGGTATTGCTCAAAGAAATAATATTATCCGGATACTTCAATAAGACCAATAGAGATGTCACTGTTCTTACATCAAACACATAGTGTGACAAACAAGTTTGACCTGCATACAAGGAGAGTAGTTTGATTTCATATCATGGTAAACTCATCTGCACTGTCATTCTCCAAGGAACAATTGCCACTGGATCAGGAAATAAAAAGCTCTTCATACCTCATTTCTTCCACTGAGTTTCTGTCTCATTGGCAGCTTTTATATGATATGTTTGGTTTTTTTTTACACAAACACCAGGGTGCACTGCTGTAGTACAAATGGTCAAGAGGTTGATCATTGAAGTAACTGTAAAGTCCTACTCTACCAATGGCCAAACTAGGTGGCAGGCTCAGATAGCGGATCTCAAAGAGCAGCAAATAGTTATATATGTAATATTGTGCATTAAAAAAAATCTGCTAGGGACAGAGAAGAAATGCATCAGGGATTTTTCTGTCTCATATACCCTGCTTCAACATTTTGCTGGGAATTAATATAGTGTACTTTGACTTGGGACTGGAAGTAGAGACATTATTTGTTGCTATGCCCCAGCTAGATGATACCTTGAATAGCTCCTGTACAATTCATTCTAAGTGTACCACTTGAGATTAAAGGAAGACCTACTGGGAAGTAAATCCTATTAAAATCCAAGTGAAGTTTCAAATCTAGTTTTGGATTTACACCTGGGCAGAGGAGGAAGCGTTAATTTTTGTTTCGTTGCTGGAAAGGAGGTCAACTCTTCGCCATCCATCCCACCCCCATGGCTTCTTCTCATCGCACAGCACAGCTGAAAAGTGGCAACAAAAAGTTTCAAAGAGATTGTGTATGGCAAGAAGTGGAGCTAAGTAGGGACACCCCCTCCCCATATCTCAGCCAAGTTGCATTTACAACAGATTTACCACGCAAGAACCCATTTTAGGAGACACGTGATAACGTCCCAAGATAAGATCCAACACAAAGGAAAAGGGGATGGAAACAGATTAGGTCCAACAGATACTGGCTCTTCTTCTCTTCCTCTGCAACTTGGGCAGTGGCAGTGACATGGAGAGACAGCATTTAATCTGCTTCTGGACCCAAGCATGATTAAAATGTTGGCATAGATAGTCATTTAACCAATAATAATAATAATAATAATAATAATAATAATAATAATAATAATAATAATATATCCCTGTAGAAATACTTTTTGGGCCATTTTGTAAACAGCCCAGATGATAACATTTGTATTGCCACATCAGTGACTTGTGACTAAAGTCAATATCAACCACTTATTCATCTGTCCAACCACCATCAATGGCCAGAATGAAATCAGGTCAGCTGTCATTAACAGGAAAGACACAAATAGACTTTACTCATGTGAGTAGCTCTACCATTAAAATGGGTCATAAGCAAGGCCTGCCTGCGTAGGCATTTCCACACTTGCACAGGTTGCAATCAAGTTTCTATCCGGCATGGGCCATGTGAGTAATCACTGTTCATGAATTATGTACTGATTATACTAGATGGCCTGAAACTTTGCTGCAAGAGGCAGAAAAGCTATGTTGCTTTCCAATCCCTCATATTCATCTTCAAATTATATTGGCACATGATGCAGAAAAAACCCCACAAATATTCCCCTCATCTTTAGATAAGGCAAGTTAAAAGCATGACCACACATACTTGCAGCAACAACTAGATAATTAACAATTTTCTACCCTATCAATAGACAACATCTGAGTTGGCTGCTGTAACCTGCCTAATGGTAGGACTGGCACTGAAACTATATATCTAAATCATGTACCAGTAAGTTTTCAAACCGATTGCATAAACATGATTGCTATATAATGGTGGGACATTCGTATTGTAATAGGGTTAGTTAAAGTGGAATACCAGCACTATTACAGGGTAATGTGGGGAAAGTTGTCAAGTTCCTGTGTTTATTTCCAAATAAGAAAATACTTCTTCCTTTCCATGTATGTATTTGAATAGGAAACTATGAGCACTTGCAGATAGTACTTAATGAATAATGCTTAGTGGCATCATTATGTTTTGTCCATTGGTTTTCCCAAAAAAGGGGGAAAAAGCCCCCCCTGCTGGTGCAGCGGGTTAAACTGCTGAGATGCTGAACTTGCTGACTGAAAGATCAGTGGTTCAAATCCAGAGAGTGGAGTGAGCTCCCACTGTTAGGCCCAGCTTCTGCCAACTTAGCACTTGGAAAACATGTGAGTAGATCAATAGATACCGCTTATGTGGGAAGGTAATTGCACTTCATGCAGTCATGCTGGCCACATGACCTTGGAAGTGTCTACAGACAACGTCGGCTCTTTGGCTTAGAAATGGAGATGAGCACCACCCCCCAGAGTCAGACACGACTAGACTTAATGTCAGCGGAAGCCTTTACCCAGAGGCGGCCCTAGGTAATTTTCAACAGTAAGCAAACAGTATTTTGCCCCCCGCCCCCCAACCAATCACTGATATATATTTTCTGTTTGTCGTGGGAGTTCTGTGTGCCATTTTTGGTTCAATTCCATCATTGGTGGAGTTCAGAATGCTCTTTGATTATAGGTGAACTATACATCCCAGTAACTACAACTCGCATATGTCAAGGTCTATTTTCCCCCAAGAGAGCCTCAAGAGCCCCCCTGGGCGAAATCAACTATACTGCAAATGCTTACTTTGCGTAATGTGTTGAGTCGCCCCTGCCTTTATTTATTTATAGCTTTTATATTCCGCCCTTCTCACCCTGCAGGGGGCTCAGGGCGGATTACAGTGTATCTGGCAAACAGTGTATATGGCAAACATTCAATGCTAATTTTTAACATGCAACATATACAGACATACACAGAGGCTATTTAACTTTTTTTGGCCGCCAGGGAAGCTGTCGCTTTAATCGTCCATCTGCGACACTGATGAAGCACTTCCGCATTCCCGCATGCTTCCCTGCTGGAATGCTTTGCTGGAGTCTTCTTTATGGCCTCATAAATCAGTTAATTTAGCCTCCCCACGCTTTAAGGTATTTTCCTACTTGACAGATGCAACTGTGTTTTGGGTTGCAAAGGCTGACAACAGGCTACACACAATTGGTTGGAAACCCACTCCAACCCGGGCTGGCTTCAAACTCATGACCTTTTGATCAGAGTGATCTTAATGCAGTTGACACTCAGCCAGCTGCGCCACAATCCTGATGCCTTTACGTTACTTTCCCAATAACTTCAGGGCCTGCGATCATTCTAACCAGGCAACCCTAGTATATACTGATCTCCCTATTGCCTTTGCCATGCAATTGTCCCAGGAAACATAGTTCTGCAATTTAAAAATGCTGTCAAACACACAGCTTTTCCAAAGTGGGAAACTGCAAGGTGAATGCAAGTTGATAGAAATCCCTTCAAGCAGTCTTTGGATCTCTCTGGTATTTGCTTATGCCTTGGAGTTCAGCCCCGTTTTTCATCTGCTCCACTTAGACATAATGAAAGAGATAAACACTCAAAGAGTGATCCTCAGTTAGTTGGCTCATTGATGTCTGTCGGGTTAGTCATTTTAACACCCAGTGGAGATTTTTTTTCAGTGCCTTCAGCATTTGAAATAGGCTGCCTTTTAAAAAATAATAATAATTTAACAACAAGAGTGGATATGACACAGGGGGAAAGACAGGAAAACACCCAAATGGCAGCTTCTAAAGTTCTTTTTCAAATGGGATTTTAGGTCACTTAGACATTTACATAAGTAAGTCAGGCTTATTTAAAGATCATGTGAAAGAGGAGTACCGGATAAATGTTTTTTCTTCCAGCACAGCGATCTGTGCAGAGGAATTGGATATCCCAAGCTGCATAATAAATGTAAATGTTTGACTTATTAGGTAAATGAAATGCTATGAAGGCAACAGTCACTGTATGCTCTATTAGGAATAAAATATGTTGGGGCTGATTTATTGGATTTTAAATACATATTAAATGTCAAATAGCTGCCAATACCTTCCCTGGATAATGGATAATTACAAATAATTCCTTCATTTCTATATTCCAGGCCACCCAGTGTAATAAGAAAGAGCTGCTTGACTCACATTCACAATTATATTCAATATTTTATCCTTCCTCCATCTTTCACACACATCATTCATGAAACATTTATAGGGACATTTGAGTAGCACACGTTTATTTATCTTTTTTCCTCTAAGTGCATGATGATATAGCTTCTTAGCCTCCAAAAAATCCATCTGGTCATCTCAGTTCATTTTGAAAGTCTATTTCCTTCCAGCCACATGCTCTTATCTGAAATCACTGTGACCTTATAACAGCAGAAATTCTCTGTCATTCTTCCAGATTTATTCTGCTATATAACTTGTCAGTGATAGAGATATGTTAGGTAGCAAGGAATGGATCTGAAAAGCTATTTTCTTATTAGATTTATTTTTCAATTCTTCTACGGTGGTCAAGGAAGCATCAAGGCCCAGATATTCTTAGGGTGGATTTGTGGGATGAAGCAACGTATGAGGGGAAATTGAGTTGTCATTTTCTCCTTGGGCTCAGCAGGTTCTTCCCAGGTTCCCTTGTGGTTTCCATGTGTTTGGGAAGAAGCAGCCAATCAGTAGCTGTGTCAGGAGGTCCTTCCCAAGTGCTGGACCTTTCAACAGTTCCCCTCTATAGGACTTGTTTGTCAGAATCAGGATGTTTTGGTTTCATTATTGCATCCCTGTTTTCCATCAGTATTACAGCTTTGGGGTGGTGGGACATGGGGCAAAGGTCTAGCTTGTGAGTCAGAATTGGATTTCTGAGCTGTTCATCTTTCACGGACATTGTATGTGGAAGTATACAAAGTAATATCTACCTTGGAGTACTTGAGTCACTCACTCATATGTTTGTGTGTCAGGGAACCAATGATCACCAGTGGTTACACCGTTTCTCACCTATTATCTACCTTCTGCATTTGATCACGATGACGGGCTGCATTTAAGTCTGTGCCGTCACGCCTGGGGTTATAACTCTTAGTGAAAGAGACATGGATGTGACATCTTTCCCCCAGGGGATTGCTTCTCACCCTCGTTTAGGAAAACTGGAACTCCCAAGGACCAAAAACACTGTAGATAACTCAAAATAGGTTTAATTGTTCACAAAGAGTTATTCCTTTAAGGCAATAATCTGGAAGTATCAAAGGGGTAAAGGAAAATAGACATTACAGTCTCTGGTTGTCTTGGGTCCAAGGAGTTTTGCAGCTGAGAAGCTTTTCCAGGTCCCTCTTTCTCAATGGCTGTGAATATCGGAATAATCACAACCCCAATTCCAATGGCCTATATTTTGAAGGCACAAAGCCTTCCTCTGGTGCCAACGAACTGGTTTGAAGGCATTTGAGACTTCTCAACATCATCCAGGTTGATCTGAACATGAAGCATAAATCTCAAGGGTAAGAACCTCAGAATTAGTGCTGAGAGGTAGCTTAATCAAGGGCTTCAGGGCC
Source organism: Anolis sagrei ordinatus (assembly GCF_025583915.1). Taxonomy (NCBI): domain Eukaryota; kingdom Metazoa; phylum Chordata; class Lepidosauria; order Squamata; family Anolidae; genus Anolis; species Anolis sagrei. The sequence continues at coordinate 161,990,517 of NW_026844366.1, read as the reverse complement.
AAGTCTCTCTCTCATGTCCATCTGATAGAAAGTTTGATGGTGGAATGGAAAAGGAAACACTATCCTGCTCTCTAGGAAGAGTTGGGGTCAAACAATTGAGCAGGAGGAGCAATTCAACTGGTGCAAACAACATTGATTGACAGCTATAAAAACCAATCAATCCAACTATACATTTACAGGGTAAAAAGGCAAAATCAGGCATGATACAACAGTTCAAATTCTGCAACTTACAGTTCTACATATAGGTGGTGCCACTCGCGCCGTCACAAAGCCTTTGAGTCATTCAAGTGTTGGGTTGAGTCTCATGATCTGTGCCTCAGGCCAACCTATCAATCAAGTTGTGGCCAACTTTCCTTTCATTTTGCACCAAGTCATTAATGTAAGACCTGCAAGAAAACATGTATTAATCCACCAAACTTCCACTTATATACACACCTTTTAACATTAAGAATAACTCTGAAAGGTCATTTAGGCTGCATCTACATTTACCAAAATAATCCAGAGTACTGTGCTTTGGAGCTACCTTAATGCAACACAGTAGTGGTGCTTTCGGTGTCCAGACAGTCGGCCTGGCTGGCAGCATATTGTGGCCACTGTTGCTCTTTTGCCAGCCAAAAGCAGCTTTCAGAAAGTCAGTTCTAATGAGATCACAACAGGGTGCTCAGTCATATGACCAACAGAAGTGACATTGCTAGCAGGATTCTCCTGGGAGCTGCTTCTAGCCAATGACATAGTAGTGGGTCTATTTGGATGCAAGGACACTGGAGTGGGCTGGATTGAGCCCCATCCAGTTGTCTGCACTTCAAAAACACCAGGATCGCCACAGAGCATCCTATTCCCCTTGTGCCAGATTATTGATTGGAAGCAGCATTCTGCTACAAAACCAGCTGTACATCATGTAGACTCCTCATAGCAGTTGGAAGGGGAATTTACTATGTTTGACCCCTATAGGCATTGTCCTAGATCAGTGGTTCTTAATCTCTTTTTGACCAGGGACCACTTTGACCAGGGACCACTTTCCAACATTAGTGCCAAAAGGGTTACGATTCAGTTTTTGGTAAACTTCAGATTTGGTTTGGTTACTTGGGGCGATGATTCAGAAAATTGCATTGGATAGACCACATCAGCTCTAGTTTCTGATACAAAATATATGCCATCCAGTAGTTGCCATCTGCTTGCCCACAGAAAACCATATTTAATAATCTTGAGCTGATATAGTCTATCCAATGCAATTTTCTGAATCAGTACCCCAAATTATCCCAGGAACAGACCTAAACCCAAAGACACCAAGAATTTTTTTTTTTTTGGTTGGGCTATGTTATTATCCATAGTAGTAATGGTGAGGACTTGGACCATACTTTAGTTCTTGCAGACCACAGGTTGGGAACTACTGTCCTAGATGGAGATATAGGCAGCTGGTTGTCAGACTGGGTTGCCAAGTGAAATAAGGGCCAGGAGTTCTATCTTTTAAACAGTTGTATATAAGAAGGGATTTCAGTAGGTGTACTTAGAAAAAGAAAATCTGGAGGAATATTTAGTGGGGAACTAGCTACTTAGATCAGGACAGCAGTAATAATATTGGGAGATTACTGATCATAGCACAGATATGGGAATAGACTATGGTATAATTATATCACAAAGTGCTGTATGCAAAAGCAGCCTAAGAAACAAATTTGACTAGAAATCACATTTCACATCATTAAAAAGCCATATTCCTTTCACTTGAAATCTCCAGTAAATCCAGATCAAAGGCAGGGATTATATAATAGCCCACTTTAAGACAGAGGTAATGTTACATTGCTTATAGGAAAAACTGGCAAAATATAATTACAGAGTTTACTGCCAAATGTTGTTTCATTAAGTTGGAGATAAAGTGGGTGAGCTTTTAAAATATACTCCTGTATTAGGAAATGAACCGGTGGAAACAGCATCATCTTATTAGCAGATTTCAACACAGATTCAGATGCAAAGCTGTTTACCAGGATAGATTTCTATTGAGGTTTCTGTGCCAGTCTGTTGTAGCAAATGAACAGCAAGACTCCTCTAGCATTTTGAAGACTAGCAGGTTTGTTGCAGTGTCAGCTTATCTGAACTAAAAGACCTATGAAGTGTCATCTTCAATTTCTGTTAAGATTATACTATACTACACCCTAAAGGTACCATGGAAGTTATGTAAGGTCAGCCCTGGTTAGTATTTGAATGTGAGACTGCCAATGAATACTAAGTGCTGTAGACTACATTTCGGAGGAAAGAACTGCCTATCCACCTCTGAGTAGCCCTTGCTTAAGAAACCTGTATGAAATCCATGGAGTCTCCATAAGGTGACAGGCAACTTGAAGGCACATACACAAAAACAAAGTTAATTGTTATAAAATTACTAGAGGGAAGTCAATAATTATACTTCAGAAATTCTTTAAATTGCCAACCAAGAATTTTTTTTGCTTTAGTTAGGCTGTTACTGCAGCAGGCTAAAAAGGTCATATCTACATAGGTGAAATAAAACATATTCACCTCAAACCTTTTATCAACAGTCCACAAGGCATATGACCAATTCCACAGCAGGAGCTCTTGTTCCAGCTGTTAATCAAGTGCAAGAAACCACAAGTTTCTCAAAGCTCCTAAGAAACCCGAGAGCAGTGGTTCTCTACATGTGGGTCCCCAGGTGTTTTGGCCTCCAAATTCCAGAAATCCCAGCCTGTTTACCAGGTGTTAGGTTTTATGGGAGTTGAAGGCCAAAACATCTGGGAACCTACAGGTTGAGAACCATTGCTCTAGAGCACTGCACAGTGTTTTTGACATGTGGTGAGATGGATCAAACTTGATCCGAGGCTCTCCAGTGCCCACATGTAAAAAAAAAAACAAAACAACTACTGGTGTTTTTCTGGCCAAAAGCAACTCTATGGAAGAGCCTTGCTGGCAGTGTTACTCTGGTGATCTCAAAGCAAAGAGGGCAGGGCATCTGTACCACTGTTTGGACATCAGAATGGCTTTGGTGCTCATTAATGGTGTATCCAGGACTCATCTCTGGCAGACTACTCTGGCATATTTCACCTGGTGTAGAAACAGCCAATGTAACCATAGTATGGTGTTTAGAATATTAGACTTGGAATGGGGACATCCAGGTTGATGAGCTTCAAGGTTCACTCAGCCTTGAAACCCATCAACTATTCTCTTGCACCCATATACTATCTTATTACCACCTCTACACCACAAGATTTTTGTGGGGATAAAAGGAGGGAGGAGAACTGCAAACATTACCTTGAGCTCCTGAGTGGAAAGCAGACTCTAGACATAAATGCTATAGAAAATGGTAGAAAAGGTGAGCTTGATTTGAATCCTGTTGGCACACAGTGAGATTACAAACTATACATTGTAACATTATTACAAAAGAGTTAAAAGAGTAGGCAAAGAGTATGCATCTCATCTGAAACTGCCTCCTGTAGTTTAAGGGAGGAGCCTTTAAAATGCTCAGTCAGAGAGGTTCTGATCTTACTAAACTACAAGCCTCAGAATTCTGCAGGACCCAGCCACAGGTTTTCCAATGTGATGCATACTCTTTGCTTATTCTTTAAACCAGTGGTTCCCAACCTGTGGGTCCCCAGAAGTTTTGGCCTTCAACTCTCAAAAATCCTAACAGCTGGTAATTTCAGCTGGGATTTCTGGGAGTTGTAGGCCAGAACACCTGGGGACCCACAGGTTGAGAACCTACAGCCTTATCATAAAGGCAAGGTGAAGCATCCTGCTTCGCTTGACATCTGGGAGGAAAGAGGGAGCAATGGGGTGAATCTGTCAGCCCATGTTCAGCTCCCTCTCCACGATGCTTTCCCCACTGGAGCAAGTACAACACGGTAAGCCTCCCATGTTGGGGGGAAAGCATCTGGTGGACATCACACGACATCCTAGGGCACTGAATTCATGAGTCTGATGATATCCCTAGTGTAAGTATTTCAAATCTTGGTTTGGATCCATAATCAACTTTTCACAGGAGTGTTCTCATGGAAGATTCATCTGTCTGGCTGATTCTGGGGGCTCCTTCTTCTTGTACTCTAAGTCATTCCATTCAATCATAACACCTCCCCATTCAACAGTTTCAAAGAGCAGGGTTGGGGCAGTCATGTGCCAAAATCTGACGCCAGCAGGGCCGTAGCCAGAAAAAAATTTCGGGGAGGGTTGAAAATTTCGGGGGGGGGTTGAAAATTTTCGGGGAGGGTTGAAAATTTCGGGGGTGGGGGTTGAAACCTGCCTCCTAGCTCACGCTGAAGCAAAGAGCACAGCAGGGGGCAGAGCAACCTTCAATAGCCTGCAGCTCCGCCCCTGTCAACCACCTCCACCAAGTCTGGCCTCCTTAATGAGAGCATTCAACACACACACACCCAACTTGGTTGCTTCACTACATCGGCTATTGCTGCAAGTAATGACAGTGTGAATAAATTGTCAATATTTGCTTGAGATAGTGCTTACAGTTCTGGAGGACTCTTAATTTTTTGCATCTCATAGACTTAGCATGGGGCTTTGGTTAACCAGTTAAAATTCATGAGTAAACCAGGTTTTTAAAAAATCTGAAACATTTCGGGGGGGGGGGTTGAACCCCTAAAACCACCCCCTCGCTACAGGCCTGGACGCCAGCCTATCTATATTTCTGTAACGTATTACATGCTCAGCTTTCCTAAACTCTTCACAGATTCACCAGTGTCAAAAGAAATGTCAGAGAAATCTTCTGTCAAAAGGATTAGCATTTGAGGTGTAAAATAATTATACCCACAATTGATGTATCGGCAAGTGGAGAAGGGCGGTGCATGTGGTGGAGGACATTCAACCAGCTCCATTTCACTTTCAGGTTATCTAAGCTGTTTGGAGGACAGATACTTAGAGGACTAATGCCATCATTTTCATTCTCACCCAAGAAATTCTCTGCTGCTGCCTTTGAGACACAAATCAATACAGAATGCCACAAGGCAGTTTTTATGCTGTTACCTGTCAGAAGGTACATAGCATTGTCAAACCAACAAAAATTCTGCCTCTGGAGTTTTTAGAGCTACACAATCTTTTCACATAAAAACAACACCCAAGAAGTGTTGTGTCAAAGGAGATATTTTTAAATGTTTTTTAAACTAAAAATTAACAAATCAGAAAAAAATCTCTGTCAAGATTAACATTCAAGTGGCAGAGTAATTGTTCTCTCAAATGTTGAATTTTATTAGAGCCACCCTGAGATATTTTGCTGTCAGAGGTGGAGCATCAGCCAATCCCCCCTTGTCTAGGTGAATAGTACCTAAAGCTTTCCTGAGCATTTTGTCTTCTGAGACAGAAAATCTCATAAGTGCCTCTCTACAACTTTACCTGTTAAAATACCAAAATAGCAAATTAAAAAACTGAACATTTGCTTTCCCTTTATGGATCTCACAATTTGCCTGAGATAGCTGTCTCATTCAATTGGGAAATATGAGAAAAAGCATTGTATCTCACAATATGAGTAATCAGTATTTACAAACTATAGGTGAACAACGATCAGTCCTTATGAGAATTGCAACTTAGCACAGGAAGAAGTCTGATGACATTGTTGTCCACACCATTCAAAAGTCCCCGGGGATTCAACATTATGTTTGAGGAAACCCACTTTCCTTGGCTTCAAACTACAGGAAAGGAGATTCCGCCTGAACATGAGGAAGAACTTCTTAACTGTGAGAGCTGTTCAGAAGTGGAACTCTCTGCCTTGGGGTGGTGGAGGCTCTTTCTTTGGAGGCTTTTCAATAGCGGCTGCTTCTTGGCAGGGAATTGGACAGGATGTCTCATGAAGTCTCTTCCAAATTTTCCAACACTATGATTCTATGATTCTATAAGTGTTCCCCTGTCCCTCGATCTTTAAAAAAGACGGAAATTGTATTGACCAACAACTTTAACAAAGTATCAAATCCTACCTCGGTGTGCCATTATTTGTCCAGATTTTATTGAATTGCACTTCACATTCAAAACCCAGAAATTCTGCCAAGGATGTTGGCGTGCATGAAGAGTTATCCTCACAACTACATGTTAGAATAGGACTGGCAGGGGGTTGGACTGGATGGCCCATGAGGTCTCTTCCAACTCTATGATTCTATGATTCTATGACTATTTTCTTTCCCAGTTGTAATAGCTCACAAGCTCATGGTACAGGCTACGGTTTGCAACCAAATGGATAATTGTTCACAATTAACCAACAAATCAATATGAAAAAGGGACTGCTTTTTGAAAAAAACAAGTACTATATTAACAAAACCAGCTTTCATTATGACGAACTCATCAGACAACAAATGACTTGTTAAGTTCAATCACATCAACAGAGCCACACTGTTAAGAAAGGCCAGTGGGGAATTGATTATATCTGAAAGTTCATTGTGAACTCTCACTTTTTATAATTATTCTGCTCTTTTCTTTGGCTACAAAGCCACTCACACAGAGAGAAGAATATGTGTATCTTGTTAGCAGTGTGCATGTCTTCGAAAGAACTGACAAACAGACTTTATTCTATTGAGAAGGGCACTTTATGATACAGCAGGAAAATAAAATGGGTGGTAGGTTTTTTGCATAGTTGGCAATATAGACTTCTATCTGGATCAAGGTTGTTTGTGAAAGTAAATAGATTGGAAAAAAGATAAAAAGTAGAAAATCAACCTTTCAGTCTTAATAACCTTGTGTTAACTGTATATTATTAGGGCCAACTATCGGACTGCTCTAGCTCTGCCAGAGGAGATGTATACATGAAGATCAACCTAGCTGCTTTGGATCCAATTGTAGCGTTTCAGATATTGTTGACTGTATCCAACACTCATCTTGCACCAGGGATCTGAAATTCATTGGCATCTAGGAAGTACTTATTTTCATCACCAAATATTGTAAGGAGCCCCTGGTGGCGCAATGGATTAAACCCTTGTGCCGGTTGGACTGCTGACCAAAAGATTGGAGGTTCGAATCTGGGGAGCGGGGTGAGCTCCCATCTGTCAGCTCCAGCTTCTTATGAGAGAAGCTGGAGCTGCTTATGAGAGAAGCTGCTTCTTGGCAGGGGGTTGGACTGGATGGCCCATGAGGTCTCTTCCAACTCCTTGATTCTATGATTCTATAAGCCTCCCACAGGATGGTAAAACACCTGGGCATCCCCAGGGAAACGTCCTTGCAGATGGCCAATTCTCTCACACCAAGAAGCAACTTGCAGTTTCTCAAGCCGCTCCTGACATGAAAAACCCCCGAATATTGTAATGCTTTTCTTCATTACATAAGTTTTTCTCATGCTGATTTAGTCCACTCGGCTATTACATCTCTACTACAGTGGACTTTATCACATGCTAGGTTTGTTGAACAATTCCATTGTTCCATGTGTAATCATTCCTTATTACATGATGGCGTGACTCCCCCATTGTTATATTGCATTTCTGTTGTTTTTGGATTGTATCTTCTCAATAATTGGAAAAAATTCTGTCAATGGCGCCAATATTTCTGCTCTTCAGTTATTGCGCAATACAATCTTATTGACAGTCTCTCTGGAAGAAGACTGGCTGGAGTCATCAGGGCTGAGTTTTGAGTGAACAGGAGGCTGTAAAGCCAGGATCTGAAAACCTCTAAATTCAACAGTACACATATAATAACATAAACGAGGAATTATTTTAAAGAATTCTCTATATCATGGGAGAACCTTAGTCCAAGAGTTATTGCTGCATGTCATTCTTGCCGTTCTGAATGCCCATCTCACCTTTTAAGGGTTTTATGCAGTCAATTTACGAGATGCCGGGGCAGGTACAGGCTCATTTACTTTGCGCCATAAAAATGTAAGGTGAATTCTCACAAAAGCTTAGTGTTGTTATAATAAGGAATAAGGAGGAGTTCAAACACTGCGTTGGTTTTCCAAATGGATCTTCAATAAAGCTGAATTACAGAGTGTATAGCTGTAACCAGTTTCCTAGAAAATGTGTGGGTGCACATAAGACCTGTGCTTTTGATCATTATATACTGCAGGTTACTAATAAATTTAATGAGCCTTAGGCAATAGGCTCTTATAAACTGAAGGCTTGGTGGCAGCAGTCACCATGCAGGGAGCCACTCAGGAAACATTTGGCTCTGCCACATGACAAACCCATTTATGTAGTTACAGACTAGACTATGCAGGCAAGTGGGAGGCAAAGTAATTTGTGATGCAGCAGAGAGAAATCAGCTAGTTTGTTTAGCCCACAATGGGCTTTGATTATAGGCATCACATGTAGTAACTTAAAATGTTGTCCATGTCCATTCCAAGGATTATGTCAAGTTTCTATGTAGACTCCCCTTTCCTCAAAATCAAGAATGTGAATCATATAGACTTCCAGATCTTGCTGGGTTGCATTTCCCAGCAGCACTAGTCAGCATAAGCAATGGGAATGTCACCCCAATTCCCATCCCTGATCTAAACCATGGGAGGACTACTTGTAACTCTCTAGATATTTCTGGATCGTAGGTTCCACTATTATTAGAAAATTGGTACAGAGTGATGGGATCTGCAGTCCATCAACACATTGTCCATCACTTATATAACTGCAGTTCTTAGCAGAACCACATTCATTTCTATGTGTAACTCTCCAACTAAGCAAATGATTGGTCTGTTAACCCCCTTCCATACAATTATATGACAATTATTTATATACAATCCTATATTTTCTTTACATCATAGGTGGAAAATATGCCCCTCCAGATATCTTATGAATCACAATTGTCATGAGCTTTAGCAAGCATAGGCAATGGTGATGGATAATGGAAGTTGTAGTCCAAAACACTTGGAAAGACCACAGTTGACCATCACCATGTACATGGACTTTCTCAGCACCCCACATACATCTTCATAGCAATCATAAATGGAAGCTTAGGTTAAATGACAACTCCAGATATTTTATGGGCCACAACTGCCATGAGCCCTAGCAAGCATAGGAAATGGTGAGGGGTTATGGGAGTTGTAGTCCAAAAAATCTGTAAAAACCACAGTCGACCACCACCATGTACATGGACCTTCCAGCACCCAACATATATCTTTATAGCAATCATAAATGGAAGCTTAGGTTAAATGATAACTCCAGATAGTTTGTGGGCCACAACTGTCATGAGCTCTAGCAAGCATAGGCAATGGTGAGGGGTTATGGGAGTTGTAGTCCAAAAAATCTGGAAAAACCACAGTTGATCACCACCATGTACATCGACCTTCTCAGCACTCCACATATATCTTAATAGCAACCATAAATGGAAGCTTAGGTTAAATGATAGTGAATGATCCAAAGTGAGTAATGATGTATCCATACTGTGCAATTACAGTAGGCTGATACATCACTTTACCTGTCCATCATACAAAATGAGAGGAATTATGATTTGATAAGACATTTAGAATTCTCTGTAGACATGCACAGGCAATTTCAATAGGAAAACAGTACATATGACAATAAGCTCCCAGGAATCAGCAAAATGGAGCCAGAGTAGCTGATGTGGTATCCACGTAGAATAACTATGAATTGTGGTGTACACACATTGAGCTTCTTATCTGAATGGGATTTTAAATCAAGGTTCATAACATCATACTAAACCAGCTAAAGTCCTTATTTTCCTTCTCTCTGTCTCTCTAAAATTAATGGCCATGAGTGGGTGGGCAGTGGAGGAGAAATTATTGCATCAATCAAAACACATTTATATTTTAAACTGTAAGAGATGCTTGTCTCAGACATGCCAGTAAAACAGCTGCGAGTCTAATCCATAATCTGTTTCCTGTTTTGGTAAATATTTGGTGCTATTTTTTGCAATTCATTTGTATGGAAATAGGCAATTCAATTAACATCCATGTCACTAGTAATTGAATTGCTCTGGCCTCTGAGTCTTTTCCAACTTACTAGGGAATCATTTGATTTGTGGAGTAGTATAACAGATACCTTTAATATTTGGGCAGTAGGAGTGCTCCCAGTGGATAAACCTTCCAAAAGTTACCTTCAAAACTTGGCTCTTTTGAAATGATTTCCACCTCTTGGAAAATTGAGCCTTTTTCTGTTTGTTTTTTGAGTGTTTCATTTTTTTTGCTTCTATTTAGATCAGGTATCTTGTTCAACACACACACACACATACATATATATACATATTTTTACTGTAGGTTGGTTTATTGGTGGGCACTCAAGAATGGATAAAAATGTGTGTGGGCAAAGTCTGAATAGATTATATTCCTCTTAAAATATACACAGGCAGGTTAAAGCCAAGCCAGCTTTAAATCAAATATACTTAGATTTGTACCAGCTTTGTTCTTCTGGCCTCCATCCAAGTTCTGGTCATGCACACTTAATTCTCAATGACTGGAACAGGATCCGAGGGGCTCCAAAGTACCCCTGGACTATTGTAGCAATACAAGCTCACTAATACATTGGTTTGTCACTCTCACAGTAAGACAAACCTTTCCCTTGTTTCTTTTCAGATAATATAGTACATAAGGTTGCGGGAGGCTGACAGAAATCTTCTTCTTGACATGTTAGTTTTCCATATGTAGAGAACCTTTCAGCCAGAGAACTTTTCAGCACAGGATGGCACTTGGCTGAGTACATGTTTATGCACAGTCCGGTATGGTTCAATCGCTCACTGTCCTGTACACTTTCTAAAGTATTTATTTACTTAAGTAATTTATATTTTGTCCTGGGATTTAAAGTGGCTTACAGCCATTTAATTACATAATATGAATAGATAGATAGATAGATAGATAGATAGATAGATAGATAGATAGATAGATAGATAGATAGACAGACAGACAAAAATTAAAGGACAAACTCAATTTCTTGTTCAAAAATACAAATAAATCCACATTTGAAACATAATAACATAGAAACACAATGCTTCCCATTAAAGCTTCAATTTTCTGCAATGTATTGAGAGCCAAAGGCCTTCCTAAATAGAGAAGTCTCTATCTGACAATGGAAAGACTGCAGTGCTGGCCCTGGAGCAACAGAGCCAGTACTGGCCCTGTTGCTGCCCACAGAACCCAGGGAGCCCTGCCAGAAGCGAGTGTGCATTCTGTGATGGGCGGTGTGGGCCTCTGTAGATGAAGTGTGCTGCAAGCATTCTGGGATGCTTATGAAAATTTGTGTGATGAAGTCGTATGATGTCTTCAGGGTTCCTGTGTGAGATTTTATATATATATAGCCATAAAGTTCTGAGCAGGGCAGTCAATAAACATGTTACTTGGAGGTCTCTCATTCATACTATAGCCACCTCATCAGAAAGCCCTGGTGAAGCATCCCACTTCTCCAGACTTCCATGAAGAAAAAGGGAGCCGTGGGGTGAATCTATCAACCTGCGCACAGCAGTCTCCTCCTTCTTCATCACGCCCTGCCCTGTATAATTCCTATAACGAAATAGTAATGAAATGTTATTACTCTCATTATAGTAATGAATTTTTCACTAAGTATACTTTAGAAACACTTTAGAAATAAAATGCCAGCAACCYCCCCCCCCCCCCCACCCAGTTTTGTAATGACTTTTGAACCATGCTTTAATGGATCACATATGTCTAACCCAGGGATGGGGACCTCCAACACAAGTGAGGAAAGTGGGCTACCTACAAGTGGGTAAATTAGACAGTGTGGCATACATAGTTTCTCCTAGAGAAGGAAAAGGTCAAGGATTCAGTAAACAGAACCAGCAGAGCACCATCACTGCCTCCCATTATCTGTCAACTGAGATTGTGTCTACTTTATTCAATAGTTCTGTTTTATATGTATTGCAGTTCTGTTGCAGAGATGAGACCACGAGACCACCTCTCTCTTCTGGTGAGAGGTCCTTATATGGTTAAGGGTAATGTCAAATGATTCCCCACATTGTGTTTGTCTAGTTGTTCTCATCATAATTTGCAGTGCTTCTTCCTCCTCATTTAGACAGTAATTGCTTCTTCCTAATTCTTCATTCCCCAATTTGGGCTTTTGCCTCATTTCTACTATAAAGGGACTGTGCTACAGTTATACAGTGATCACAAGATTATGATTTAAGTGGATTATTCACTGCTTAGACAAAAATATGATATCACACTTCCAGAATTACTTTAAGAGTCTACACAATGCAAGCATCCATAATACTCCATACCTCAGTGACCATGACAGTTTCAGACCACTTTTTTACCATGAGAAGTGGACCCCAGGACAAAACAGATCTGGGGTGAAATTATATTGTGGAATTCATTTAAGTATGGAACAAAAAAGACATAACAAACAGGTGTAAGAGGTACTACTTGACTTACTCTATAATAATCACTTGCTTGAATTACAAATTCTCTGGACTTCCAAAATACTCCCAAAACCAAAATGGATAGTTAAAAGAGTGCTCTGATCATTCAGTGTACACAAATTTGCTCCATCCACAACATTTAAAATAATATTGTACACAATGACCTTCAAGTTATGTGTATAAAGCATATATTAAACATTAATAAACTTCGTATTTAGACTTGCGCCCCATCTCCAAGATATTTCATTATGTGCATATATGCAAATACAGACATCCCTAGAACTGGGAGAACAAACCAAAATGCTTCCAGGCCCAAGCATAATTTCAACCCCCTCCCCCGAAAATTTTCAGGTTAAAAAAACCCTGGTTTACTCATGAATTTAACTGGTTAACCAAATCCCCATGCTAAGTCTATGAGACTCAGAAAATTAAGAGTCCCTCCAGAACTGCAAGCACTATCTCAAGCAAATATTGACAATTTATTCATGCTGTCATTACTTGCAGCAATAGCCGATGTAGTGAAGCAACCAAGTTGGGTGTGTGTATGGGTGTTGAATGCTCTCAATAAGGAGACCAGACTTGGTGGAGGTGGTTGACAGGGGGCAGGAGTTTGCTACAGTTTTATGGGAAGTACGTATACCATCGATGGATGGAGAGACAGATAACGAAAAGATAGTTGTATAACTTTCAGGCTCCCTTTCCCTATGTTTAGACATCCCTCCAATACATCATAGCCTAGCAGCATCTACAGAATATAATACTCCTAAGAATGTAGGGTGGAACATACGCTCTCCATCTGTTTCCAGAGCCTTACCAAGCCATGTGGGTACCTGAGATGAAGGATAAGATAGTGCCTCTTCATTGTAAACATGGAAGCTGACCAGATTGGGATGTCACTTTGACACTGACCAGGAGGACAGTGCTTTCCACTCTCCCCAAGGGCCATTAGAAGATAATGGCTTCCATGTAAGGGGGCAGTCAATCTACTCTATGTTTTAGTCCAGACAATAAAGGAGCTATCCAAGTAGCTGAACCATATCTCTCCATGTCACCTCAGCTCCTTTAAAGCCTAAGATGTTTTTTTCACCCCACAAACAGCAAGCTAATGTTGTTTTCCAACATCTTGGTGCTACAGCCAACTACCTTGCATCTTCTGTCTGAGGTTGTCACTACACTTTGCCAAATGAGAGGCTTGATGATGCCCGTTTGGAACAGTCAAGCCTCCTTAGAAACTCAAACTAATTAAATTCATTAGTTCTGAATTTACCGACTCTGTAAGGTGACAGTCATAGAAGCCAGTATAGGACCTACTGTACAGCCTATAAATCAAAGTGCAGTATTCTAGGCGCAATTCAGCAATCCCTTCCTCATGAATTAACATTTATTCTCTTTTCATTACGAAAGAGACAGAAGCTGAACACACAAGTCTGGGTGGGGGGGGGGTTCAGTTTTCTACCAGAGAAGTGTATGTGTCTGGTGGAAATGAAAGAATTAGCAGCTACACAATAAATATCAATGGATGTGGTTATGTGTTTAGACAATCTTGCAGCAACATTAAGCTCCATCCAAGGTGTCTGATTTGGGTGTAATGAACCAAGGTTGATATACAGTAGAATTAGACAATGTTCTGGCACACCATGTATTCATAAAAGTAAATGGAAGCAAATGAAATGTGCTTCAGTGAGACAACAATGGGCTGGTGGTGAAATGCACTCCTGCTACTTAGGCTTTCAAGCAGAGGGAAAAACCAAGTGCTTTCATTATTACTGAAGTGTAGTGGGAGGGGGGGGGGAGGGTTGAAGGTATTTCCCTCAAGTAAATCAAGCCCCCAGGTGATAATTTCCTTCAGTCCTCAAATGTCCAGCATTGCAGTAATGTAACACTTTGGTTGTGGTCTTAGAAATACAGTTTAGGACTCCAGAGGAATGGGGCAACCAAAGATACCAGGGGAATGACAAAACAGTAAATGTAATCCTTCTAGGTATGAATGGTTTCAATTAATCACATAAATTGTTACCCAGAGATCACTAGGTTGGAGGAAGAAATATTAACCAGAGTGCCTAGCTGAAGGTTTGAACACAGGAAACATTTCTTTAAGTAATGTATAATTTGACTCATAGAAGGTAAAATATCTCTTGACAGTTCATGGCAGTCCTGAGTCTTCGGTGATCCAAAGCTAGACCTTGTTACCAGTCTTTAGAAGCCTAGCTGGGATATTATAGCAATATTTCAAGTGCCTGATTTGGTTAATGATCGGGAATCCTGGGAGTCCAAATCCAAAACAGCTAAAAGTCCAGATTTTGAGAAACACTAGTTTAGAATATCACACAAATACTCCTACAATGGTAAGTGATCAAATGTTAAAGATCAGATTTAAGACCAGGCAATTTCTAGAAAAAGGCATATAATCAAATTAAGGAGCAGCATAGCTGGTAAATCAACAGCAATGATAAGATCTACCAACTGGAAGGTTGCCTGTTTGAAGCCCCGGGTCAGCATGGGCTGCCAACTGTCAGCCCAGTTTACTGTTGACCTAAGCAGTTTGAAAACAGCTTGAGCTGTAATTAGAGAAATTAGGTACTGCTAAAACAAGTGGGGGGAGGTATTTTAAAGAAAAAGTTCAGAAAATGCCCGGTGACCAAAAGGAAGGATGAAGTCCTGATGTCTCTTTGTTATAGAGGATGGAGCCCTGTGGCTAGATTCAAGCATAACCAAGGCGCCAAAAAGCTGGACTTCACCACAACATACCTTCTTTCTGTTCTGTCTGTCTCTGTATTGTCTATCCAAAACGGCATTTAATGTTTGCTGTGTATGAGGATTATGATCCGCCCTGAGTCCCCTTGGGGAGATAGGGCGAAATATAAATAAAGTGTTGTTGTTGTTATATTTTTTTTAGAAGACAATTTGGGGAGTACAACAAAAAACAATAACAAGGTATACCTGAGTTAATTATAGGTAGCCATTCACATGCACTGGGTTTAGGACATCTGAAAGTGGGAAAAACACAAATTAAAAAATAGCCTTTCGATTTAAGAGAACACTTCCCTAGGGCCCCTTCTAAACTGCAACATTAATTCCAGATTATATGGCAGCATAGACTCATATAATCCAGTTCAATGCAGATAATCTAAATTATCTGATTTGAAAATCTGGATTATATGGCAATGTAGAAGGGGCCTAGGACTGTAAGCCCTAGAGCAGACCTTTCCAAACATTTGTGTCAGCAACATACTTTTTAAACATGCATCATTTTGCAACATAGTAATTCGGTTTTCCTAGCAAACTGGAGGTTAAACCAATCCCTTATAAAACATAGGGACACATGCATAAATTGTAATAACAAAATGTATAGGGACACAACAAATCTCAGGTTAATTCCTATGGAAGGCCTTTTTGGAAAAAATAATAATATGCCCAACTGGTGAGTTTAAGGCTCCTTCCACACATCTGAACAGAATCCCACGTTATCTGCTTTGAACTAGAATATATGGCAGTGTGGACTCAGACAACCCAGTTCAAAGCAGATATAATGGAATTTTCTGCCTTGATATTCTGGGTTATATGGCTGTGTGGAAGGGCCCTAACTGTGACTCAAGTAGATGGGTGATAATTGAGCCTGATTCTCAGATTATTTGGGCAATAAAATCTGCCAGAAACTCACAAAACCCTATGTTTTTATGGTTCCATTAAGGATTCAAGTAATAAAATATGTTCAGGGGCAGAAGGAGCCTAATATGGGTTTTTAAAAGCACTCACACACCACACAGAAGTGAGCATGCTGAACTAGGCCACAGAAGGTGAAGTTCACCTCCGACCTGAACATATTGCAAGGTTGTACATTGTTTCTGAGGTCATCCTCAGCCGTCTGTCCAACAACCGTATCCAAATGCTCACTCTGGAAGACAGATTACTCTCGTTTATGAGATATTTCTGCCAGCTAGAATACTAAATCATTATTTTCTCCCCCACCCCTTTTATTTTATAATTCAGTAATTGCTTGCAGCGAATCATGATGTCATGCGCGTTGGAACGGAGCTGAAATATAAAAGAGGCTGCACAGCTTGAGTTAAGCAATTTTGAATTAAGTAAGCAATGTGTCTGGAAAGAAATATTAGAATATTTTCTTATAGCATACAATCATTTACACAGACAGGCATTTTGCAAAAGGAAAACCTGATTACAAATTTGTACATTACACATTTGTACACCCACCGTCACCCACGAGACACAACTCAAATCTCTGTTTTCAGACAATGTTTACAAATGTAGTGGTCCCAGAAAAAACAAAACAAAAGCTTTTCAGGTGTATGTTAAGTTTTGGAATCTTAATAGTATGCTATTGCAGAAAATAATTGAGGAGGATTACTTTGGTCAATGTTTCATGAAAGAAAAATATGATCCATCACACCTTTTTCACACTATTCATTGATGGAATACTTTGTCAATTAATGGTGTTTATTGCAGTCACACAACTTTATTGCACAGAGCAGGCAAACTGACATTGAAGCTGGACGGTCACCAAAGTTGAAAGCCCCCAGTAGTGCAGTGGGTTAAACCCTTGGGCCAACAGGACTACTGACCAATAGGTCAGCGGTTCGGATCTGGAGAGAGTGGGTTGAGCTCCCTCTGTCAGCTCCAGCTCCCCATGCGGGGACATGGAAGAAGCCTAACACAAGGATGATAAAAAAACATCAAACATCCGGGTGTCCCCTGGGCAACATCCTTGCAGATGGCCAATTTTCTCACAGCAGAAGTGACTTGCAGTTTCTCAAGTCACTCCCGACACAAAAAAAAAATCCAAAAGAAAAAGCTGAAGATCTCTGCATATCCCTCTGCACATCCCTCTTCCAGTCTGCCTCCTCCCTGTGATAAATCCATCCCTCACTATTGATAGCAAAACTTATCAATACCTTATAAAAATAAAATATAGAAAGATGCAAAAGTGTGGGAAGGCAAGGATTCAAGAGAATGTGAAAGTTCAATCGCAGGAAAACTGCTTGTTGCATCAGTGTAACTGTTTGAATAAAGAGGAGTACAGTGTCAAAGGTACTCAGCCCAATATGTATCTGCCAACCTTAAAAAATGGAGCTAGAAGTAGAGTCTATGAGATGCGAGTATGAAGAAGAGCAAACCACAGACCACCTATTACAATGCAGCCTGAGCCTTGCCACATGCACAATAGAGGACCTTCTCACAGCGACACCAGAGGCACTCCAAGTGGTCAGCTACTGGTCAAAGGACATTTAATATAGCACCAAGTTTTCAAACTTTGTGGGGGGTTTTTTAAAAATAAAATACAAATGTACCCTTGGTTCACTTCTGATACGATAAATAAAAATGCTATGTACAAGCTGCCATGGGATAGTGGTTTTGAATGATAAAATCCACAGAAAGCAATGAGGACTGATAGAGATAAAAGGTACATCTATATTGTAGAATTAATACAGTTTGACACCATTTTAACTGCCATGGTATTGTGGATTTGTGTTTTAAAATCTAATACCGAGGTGGTTAATGTTCAGGTTTTCAGGATTTGATTAGTTTTTAGGGTCAAAGCAGATATCTAGAAGAGTTGTGTACCATGCAATAAATCTGAGTTCTTTTACACAATGGCATTTCCTCAAATGTGTTCAAATTAAACTTGTGTTTACCTCCCAATGACCGAACACATGAAGATATCCAAATTAAAAAATGCTATGACAAGCAGACATTTTTCATCACTTGAGGGAGCCCTTTTGAAAATGTAGTAGACACATTTGTCTAATTCTTAGTTGATTCTTAAAGTTGCAAAAAACGTACATGCCCATTTTCATATTTCTGAGCTGCAGGAATTTGCTTTTGAGCAGATCATCACAACTGAGTAATTTTAAAGCCATGCCACATAGAAATCCCCTCTTGGTTAGATCTCACTTTCTGCATTTCAACAATATGATTTAAGGCAGAGGAAATTCTTTTTATTAGTTCTATTCTTAAATGATTGGTCCAGAGGTTCTTGTTGATCTATTACAAACCACCCAAAGACTTCACAGAAGAGCCAGGTCTCTCTTATGTTCACCCTTGATATAATGGCCTCTGAAAATAGATTAGAATGGAAACTCACAAAGAATGGCTGTCAGCTACAACAACATATAAAACAGAGCATTAATCCAAATTGAAGTCATTTCTTAAATAATAAAATGAATGGACCATTGTGATGAAGAATGTCACTGCCTGACAATTACTGTTAGGTATATCTCTCATTCCTATTCCCTCTCCCTCCTTCTCCTTTCTCTCTCTTTCTTTTGTGCTGTCTCCTTTTCTCTTGCCCTGCTGCAGTTTTATCACCTGTGCCTCCCTGTGAGAAAAGGGACTGAAAACCGACAATTCCCCTCCTGAAGGCTGAATGTGTTATGATAAAGCATTTACTGCACATGAGGTGATCAATCATTCCTATTCACAGGTTTTGCGAGTGTTTGTACCACTTCAGAAATGTGCAACACCAAGTTCCTTTCACAGACCAGAGAGGATGCTGGGCCCAAAGAATGGAGCTCATACACTCCAGGAATTGTGGCTTCTGCATGTGTGGTACCTCCAGCAGCCTTTAAAATCCCTGCCTGTCTCCAGGGTTTATTCACCGTCGACGGGTTGATGTTGAATCTATTGATAACAACTGCTGGTTGTGCTAACAGTTGCGAAGGAAGGAGGGAGGTTTGGCAATAGTTATATCGACATCATGGAGTGTGCATTAGAAGATGACAAGGAAATGTATCAAAAGTGACTTGAAGACCGTTCAGAAGGATGATAGAATGGTCTGCGGTACAACAAAAGTCATTGGAACACATATTCTCTGCCTGTGAAGCGAATGCCTCACAAGGGAGTACGCACTGTATATTCAATCATATCATAGAACGACTGAAGGTTATATACCAAGACTGTATTGTCGAAGGCTTTCATGGCTGGAATCACTAGGTTCTTGTGGGTTTTTTCGGGCTATAGAGCCATGTTCTAGAGGAATTTCTCCTGACGTTTCGCCTGCATCTATGGCAAGCATCCTCAGAGGTAGAGGTCTGTTGGAAGTAGGAAAAATGGGTTTATATATCTGTGGAATGGCTGGGGTGGGGCAAGGAGCTCTTCCCTGCTGCAGCTGGTGTGAATGTTTAGCTGATCACCTTCATTAGCATTTGAAGGCCTGCCTGAGCCTGGGAAAATCTGTTGCTGGGAGGTGTTAATCTGTGCCTGGTTTTTTTCCTCTCTGTTGTTTAGCTGTTATAATTTTAGAGTTTTTTAATACTGGTAGCCAGATTTTGTTCATTTTCATGGTCTCTTCTTTCTGTTGAAATTGTCCACATGCTTGTGGATTTCAATGGCTTCTCTGTGTAGTCTGACATGGTGGTTGTTGGTGTGGTCCAGCATTTCTGTGTTCTCAAATAATATGCTGTGTCCAGGCTGGTTCATCAGGTGCTCTGCTATGGCTGACTTCTCTGGTTGAAGTAGTCTGCAGTGCCTTTCATGTTCCTTGATGCGTGTCTGGGCGCTGCGTTTGGTGGTCCCTATGTAGACTTGTCCACAGCTGCATGGTATACGGTAGACTCCTGCAGAGGTGAGAGGATCCCTCTTGTCCTTTGCTGAACGTAGCATTTGTTGGATTTTCTTGGTGGGTTTGTAGATTGTTTGTATGTTGTGTTTCCTCATCAGCTTCCCTATGCGGTCAGTGGTTCCCTTGATGTATGGCAGGAACACTTTTCCTCTGGGTGGATCTTCATCTTGACTCTCGTGGCTTGTTCTTGGTCTTGCAGCTCTTCTGATGTCTGAGGTGGAGTATCCATTGGCCTGGAGAGCCCAGTTGAGGTGGTTCAGTTCATCTTGGAGGAGGTGGGGTTCGCAGATTCTTTTTGCACGGTCTGCCAAGGCTTTAATGGTGCTTGCAGACCGTGCAAAAAGAATCTGCGAACCCCACCTCCTCCAAGATGAACTGAACCACCTCAACTGGGCTCTCCAGGCCAATGGATACTCCACCTCAGACATCAGAAGAGCTGCAAGACCAAGAACAAGCCACGAGAGTCAAGATGAAGATCCACCCAGAGGAAAAGTGTTCTTGCCATACATCAAGGGAACCACTGACCGCATAGGGAAGCTGATGAGGAAACACAACATACAAACGATCTACAGACCCACCAAGAAAATCCAACAAATGCTATGTTCAGCAAAGGACAAGAGGGATCCTCTCACTTTTTCAGGAGTCTATTTCTGACATGGTGGTTGTGAGAGTGGTCCAGCATTTTTGTGTTACGTTCAGCAAAGGACAAGAGGGATCCTCTCACCTCTGCAGGAGTCTACCGTATACCATGCAGCTGTGGACAAGTCTACATAAGGACCACCAAACGCAGCGCCCAGACACGCATCAAGGAACATGAAAGGCACTGCAGACTACTTCAACCAGAGAAGTCAGCCATAGCAGAGCACCTGATGAACCAGCCTGGACACAGCATATTATCTGAGAACACAGAAATGCTGGACCACACCAACAACCACCATGTCAGACTACACAGAGAAGCCATTGAAATCCACAAGCATGTGGACAATTTCAACAGAAAGGAAGAGACCATGAAAATGAACAAAATCTGGCTACCAGTATTAAAAAACTCTAAAATTACAACAGCAAAACAACAGAGAGGAAAAAACCAGGCACAGATTAACACCTCCCAGCAACAGATTTTCCCAGGCTCAGGCAGGCCTTCAAATGCTAATGAAGGTGATCAGCTAAACATTCACACCTAACTGCAGCAGGGAAGAGCTCCTTGCCCCACCCCAGCCATTCCACAGATATATAAACCCATTTTTCCTACTTCCAACAGACCTCACAACCTCTGAGGAAGCTTGCCATAGATGCAGGCGAAACGTCAGGAGAAATGCCTCTAGAACATGGCTCTATATACCAAGACTGTCTGCAAAATGTTATCTGCCTCATGTGCCTAAATTTTCCAAGACCACAACATTGATTTAAGAGGACCCCAGTAATATCATATTGTATAACCCCCTTAATGATCAAAGTTCTTATTTCACCAAACCATCCCACTATATTATTTTTTTTAAGAAAAAATCTACCAGAGTTCTTCTCTGATTTATTATTTAGTCCCACTGTTTTATTTTATATCAGGACAATCCTCAAAAAGCAAATTTTAACACTTAAAAACAGGGGGATTCCAGACAAGAAACAATCAGGGCCAGCTAATCACATCCCAACAAAGGATTCCCCCAGGCAGGAAGAAACTAGCCTTGAAAGTGCTAGGCCATTAAATGCTAATCAACGTGGCCAGTTGAAACATTCACACTTATCTTAAACAGACAAGAGTTCTTTCTCCTACCCTGGACACTCCATATATATATAAACCCCATTTACCTAGTTTCCAACCTACAGGCGAAACATCAGGAGAGAATGCTTCTGGAACATGGCCATACATCCTGGAAAACATCCCACAAATTTTAACACATTTCTCCTATTGAAATGGACTCTCATACAGTCCATGTAGGTTTTGCTTATCTGCCAGAACAGAACTTCAAAAGTTAAACGTGTTTCACTATCAGTATAATCCATTACATAACAGAAAAGGAACAACTTTCAGAACATAAGCTCATACTACACAATTGTATCAGTTCGATATCACTCCAACTGCCATAGCTACATTCTATGGTATCCTGTGATTTGGAGCTTGGTGAGGCAATGGTATTCACTGCCAGAGAATTCCTCACTGTGGGAGAGGAGGATTCACAATTAGCACTGCCTTAGCTGTTCCCACTTTCCTAGCCTCAGAAAGAAAGGTGAGCCAGATGCTGGACTCAATTAAAGCCTCTGCAAAGGGGAATGACCAGGAAGCCAATAAAAGAGCACCATCAAACATTGTAGGGATCTCATAACATTAATCCCTGGATTCGCCCCAGATCGTGGGGACTCTGGCAGGGCCAACCCATAGCCCTGCACCACCCACCTTGCCCTTCACCCTATCTCACAAGGGAAAGTGTTGCTGTCTAGCCTCCCCTGTTGTTTCTTATGCAACACAGGAAGCCTTCCATGTTTCTGTTGTAGCCCCTTACCATGCTTCCACTCCATTTGACGCATAGAACCCAACCAGAAGTTGATCTATGTCATGTAATGGAAGCCAGTGGGCTCCGTACCTCAAATACAGTGGAAGTGTCTTATGATGAGCAGTTTTGCCTGTCTGATGAGGCAATGAGTGTCAGAAGCTTCATTGTAGATTGTGGGTTGCAGGTATCTTTTATGGACCTGGATATCAGGGGTGCAAATTATCTTAAGGAAAGAAGTGAGTACCAAGTGGACTGAGTGTTTTTGGGGGTTGTCTTACTATGGAGATCCTCCCAAGACTGTTGAGAATTCAGAGAGAAAGAGACTTGGGGCCCATTCAGACAGACCCAAAAAGTGGGACCTGTCTTGGGTCTTACCAGGTGTGGGCCCACTGTAGATTGGGTCTGGGGACCATGTCGCACAATCTCCAGGCCCAATCCACGCAGCCATCTCAGTTTTTCGGTCTCCAGGAGCCTGAAAAACCAAAAGGGCCCCCACTTCCTTCCCCCAAACTCCAAAACAACCCATAAAAAGTTTTAAAAACTTACCCGGCCAACATTATGATCCTTCTCACACCCTCCTGGTGTGAGGAAATGATGTGCCAGGATGTGGGACTCCTCCCCCCTCTCCTCCCCAGTCTCCTGGTACATCATTTCCTTGTGCCATATCTGGAAGTGCCCTTGGAGTGGGGCTGAGGATAAGCCCTGCTCCCTGTGTGAAAATTGTACCAACGAGGCAGGAATATCGTAAACTGGCAGTAGCTGAAATGAACCAGATATATGTCTGGATTTAAATAGCAAATGATTCTGCTAGTCGCAGGAAAGTCTACCAACACCAAAGTATCTCAGCTTAGACTTCTGTAAACTGGTTAAATTTGAAGTATGGACCCCCCTCAAAAAAAGCTCACCCAATGCGATGCCCACCATTCAGAAGATAAAGGAGAGCCAACAAAGTATATTCTGCCACTTGATGTTACAAACCAAGCATGCCAGTGTCACATGAAAGCTGAAGAATCCCTACATCCTGCAGTATCCAATATTTAGCTATGTTTTAATCCTTTATGTAAAAATAAAGAAGCATATCCATCTCATTGGTAGGTAAATTGGCTTTTGTCCTTAATAGGGAAAATAATAAAGCTATATATACTGCATCTCAAATTTTTTTTAAATATATTTCTTTATAATTGATGATCTGTAAATGTTTGATTTGTATTCCTATTTTGTATACCTGGGGTCCCATAAAGTTTTTTCAGGTAAAAACATTGTCCTGAATTCAGTTGATTTATGCTGTGCTAAACCACCCAGCGTAAATGAAATTTAGGATCTGCAAAAAATGAGAGGTACCAAGGACAGGAACTGTGAAAGAGAACAGGGTGGATCTGGTATGGGGCAGCCAATTGCAGGTCAAGGAATGCCATGAAGAGGGGCTGTAAGCAGGCCCGTAGCCAGGATTTCGTTTCGGGGGGGGGGCCGCAAAAAAATTTCAGGGGGGGGTTCGGGGGGGGCTGAGTTTGGGGGGGGGGCTGAGTCTGAGTGAAAGAGGGTCTAGCCTAGCAAACCTTTTGTATCATTACCCCAATACCCCCATGCATATGGGATATATTGAGTATGGTGATCAGATCATGATATGAATAAACATAACAGTTTAAATAATGCACCAGTAAGGCCTTTTCGCGAACTACCATGAGAATTTCGGGGGGGGGGCTGAAGCCCCTCAACGCCCCCCCCCCCCGGCTACATGCCTGGCTGTAAGTAAAACAGAATATAGTGAAAACACCAGAGACTGTCTCTGACAGAGTCATACAGGAATTGGCTTTGACAGAGAAGGATACAGGTGACAAAGATAAGATCTAGAGTTTTCTGAAGCAGGGCAATTAATCAGGAAGGAGAACTGACTTTGTTCTGGAAGGTGGACGCACAGTAGAATAGATTGTACAAGGATGAATGAGCTCTAATAAACCTATATATGTTAACAGCATATATATAATTTGGGATTACACTTTGTACTTTGGACTTACACTTTGATTTAGCACCTTGGACATAATAGTGCTGTAATGTTATAATTTTGCAGTTGATATACTTTTTAAATTTATATAGTTTTATGTAATATTTTACAGTTCATACAATATTAAACGAAATTTTACCTTATAGCTAAAACAGTTTTTAGTAATTGAAAATACAGTATTTAAGAAAGAAACTTTATTGATAAATTGTGTCAAATATAGTATTTTTGGAATATAAGAAAAGTACTTATGATCATATAAAACCCCAATGTGGGTTTAGTCACTGAGACATTTATTCTTGCATTAGACTTCTTCAGTAAATTACTTCTTCCTGCTCAGACTGAGTAAGAAGCACTGTTTCCTTCTCTTTCACCCTCCATTCATATTTCATCAATGAATTGCATGAAATGATCAGAAGGCATATATTTTTATATACTGTAAAAATGAATATTTTAGGGTGACAGTAACAAATGTATGCATACCGCTTTGCCCGACATGTGCCTGCTCACTGAAATATATACATGAATTTTTAACTAGTGACATCTTCCTTCATCATCTCTTGCTTTAGGGCCAAATCATTCTTGAATAATTTCTTTCATAATTGTCCATTAAAGATTACACCAGGGGCACAGAGGCACGGATCATGCTTCTAATTTTTTACACACACACACACACACACACACACACACACACACACATTTCTGTCTTACTCCCTCTTGAGCCATTTTAACACAACAGTGC
Organism: Anolis sagrei ordinatus; assembly: GCF_025583915.1. Lineage (NCBI taxonomy): Eukaryota > Metazoa > Chordata > Lepidosauria > Squamata > Anolidae > Anolis > Anolis sagrei. Next base: position 161,965,477 of record NW_026844366.1, on the reverse strand, counting down.
TAATCTAAGTGATCTCTCTCTCTCACACACACATCTTAAACATGCTCTGGGTATCATTTTCATCATTTTACATTGAAGACGAATGATGGAGTTGAAAGGAAACCTGGTTGCCCTTTTGAACTTGATCCTTTCCCTCAACACGCGCACAATACAACAATTCCATTAACAGGTCTTCCACCTTTTATTCACACAGCTCAGATGGGCAGGAACATAGGGACTCTCCCATTGCTTTTTAATTTTAATTTTTCCAACAGTTCTGCAGAATAAATTAGGCTGAGGGCATGCTTTCCTGTCTCTGAGGAACCACCATAGACAGAATGAACCAGGACTGTTCACTGTTGCTTCAGGGGTTGCAACTGAAGCTAATGGAAGGAAATGGATGGAAATCAGGTTTGGGCTAAATGTTATGTAATGTCCTAATGGGATGGAATGTTTGGCAGTGCAATCGAATGCCTACAGCAATCGTGGGCTGTCTGTCACTGTAGATGTTTATGACTGGGTTCCATAGCCATTTGTCAAGAATCAGGACTACTAAAGCTTGGCCCTGGCCCTGTTCACATGACATTCATGCCTCCACATTTGCAGGTTTGATTTTTGTAAACTTGATAATTCATGGATTTGATTTTAAAAGTTATCTCAGAATCTGTTGAGTGTGGTCAGTTTTCTCCAGTCATGGTACGGTCTGGAGATTTCTAGAGAAAGAACCTCTCTACAAATGTCTAGGGACCTCATCACATTGACCACATTGAGCAATTTGCCAGCCTCCATGGTGAATTGACAGGGCAGCAGGGCAACCCTCATGCCCTGCCTCAACAGCAGCAACACGTCACCCTGCACTGGCTCGTGGTTTCCAGTGGAACACGAGAAGCTTCCTGTATTCTGGGCACAGCATCATAGGATGCTTGCACTCCAGTTCATCAACAGAGCCCTGCTATAAGTGAGCCTACATTGTGTGATGGATGGCATGGACTCTGTCAATCAGCTGTGCTGCAGGTATCCTAAGATGCTTGAAGCCCATCGTGTGATGAAATCCTAGGTCCTAAAATACGATTCTCTGGTCAGTTTCCATTGGGAGCTGACTATACAGTTGTGCTGGAAGATCTAGAAATTCCTAGGGAGATATATTGCTAGGAGAATCGAAGTAGAATTATTACATAGTTGTGTAGTGTGAACAGGGCCATACACTGCCAATACTGCATTGAACAGAAGGTTTGATTTTGTGACCTCTAACTAGATACAAGAAAATCTGCCTGTTTTAAATCCCCCACATTTCAAATCACACACCTTTTCCATCTCGGGAATGAAAAAAAAACATTTGGGGCAAATTCTTCCAAAATGAATGGAAATGAAAACACCCTACGATTTCCATCAGTCCGATTGGTCAAGCAGAGCTGTTCCCAGTACTGGGGATATAAACTTATTTCCCATAACAATGTTAAAAGCTGTTAGAAGAAAAGAAGAGGTGACAACTTTAATACAGAACTCACATGGTTGACTGCACAGTGATTCAAGCCCAGATTTGTAGGAGCTAAGCACTCAAAACCTAGGAATTGGGTAGGCCCAATTTCTTCTTTACACAGACCTTTAACATCTCATATATATATAAAGGAATTCCCATTTATCTCTATCACTATCTCTAAAATCATGGTCCTATCTAAAGTGTAATATTCCATCAGGATATTTTATACGAGGGTTGAATGAAAAGTAATGCCTCCACCTTCGTAACTCCCCAATAGATGGCAGTACTGGTATGTGGCACGTACTGGCTTGTTCAGTAGACTCTCCTCTACAGTTCCATTTTGGAGGGAAGCCTTAGCATTGAACGGTTGTGTTGTTAAAGTGTGAAGTAATGGAACCCTGTGCAGACAGTCATTCAATGCGACTTAAGTAACGTGCAGTCATTGAATTATTGACAGCAGAAGGTCTCATCCCAAAGGAGATTCATCAGAGAATGCAAGCTGTTTGTGGTGATTGTGTTGATGTGAGCACTGTGCGTCATTGGGCGATTAAGTTTAAAGATGTTGAAGTGGGAACATCTGACTTGCATGACAAACAAAGAGTTGGACGTCCTGTGCCAGCAACCACCGAGTTTCACAAGCAAAAGGTTGACAGATTGATTCAGGATGATCGTTGTATCATTCAGAGAGAAATTTCAAGTATAATCGGCATTTCACAAGAACATGTGGGTCACATTATTGCTTTGCTTGGCTATCGGAAGATCTGTGCACGATGGGTACCCAGGATGAGAGAACTGTAAGAAGCTGGTTGTAGAAACAGAGTTTGTAAATTTTCAGTTCTACATGCTTTACCCATCCACTCATGATTTTTTTTAATTGCAGCATTTTAATTCCTTTTCTCTGTTCAGCTGTTAAAATGCTGATCCATATTTTAGTTTAGTTCTGTGACGGTTTCAGAAACTTGTTCATCTTAGCAGAAATGTATCCAATTGTCTGGTGGTTATGTGGAAAAGTAACTAGTGGTAGTTAAAGAGCACATTCCAAGGATTATTTATGTGTTTGATTTATTAAAATATTCCCATCCAAACCCAAGTAACGAAGGTGGAGGCATTACTTTTCCTTCAATCTCTGTGTGTGTATGAGTGTGTGTGTGTGTGTAAAATACCCTGCAGAAAATAATGACCATAGATGATTTGCAAAACTTTAAAGCAAATGATGGAGGGAGTGAACTAGTTCAAGGTTTTTCATGACTTAGCTCAATTATGAATGAGAATATAAACTGGTGTAGCAATCACAAAAGGCTAGAACTTGGATGGTCATTATGGGGAACCTCAGCAAGTTCCTGGATGTCAAGATATATAATTAGATACTGAAGTAAGGCTAGTTTGTGTCATTGCATTTTCCATTTCTATGTATAGTTGTGATATCTGGACCGTGAAGAAAAAAATCTTGTTTGAAACATGGTGCTACAAAAGAGTTTTGCAGAGGCCAACAATTAAATGGGTCTCTAAAGTAAATCAGGCCTGAACTCTCTCTGGATGCCAATATGACAGTCCAACTTTTATCATATCATGAGAAGATGGGCTCACTAGAAAAGACTATAATGCTTGGAAAGGTGGAGGACAATCAGAAAAGAGGAAGGACAAATTTAAGATGGATATGTTCAATCAAGGAAGCCACAGCCCCAAGTCTCCAAAACCTGAGTAGGACTGTTGAGGACAGAGGGAAGTGAAGGTCTCTCACTCATGGGATCACCGTAAGTCATTGCCAACTTGAAGGCAGTTAACAATAACAACCTAAAGAGATCTAGGAGGAAGAAGGTAGCTAGTCGAATGGCACTACAAGGGAGAATTTACTGTACACCCCACCATCAATCAGGTTAAGGGTGCAGAACTACACCTGGAGCCATCTGGTTGTTGCATTGTGCAGCCAGGCCAAATGAAGGTATCAGCAATTTCCTTCTGTAAGCATTGAAAAGCTCTTGTGTCCTTTGGCAATCTAGGATTGTGCAGTGTGCATTACACAGTGGAGCTGCTATTAAAAGTCTTTCTAAACCTTGTTAAAGACCAACACTTTAAAATGCTCAGGTGATCCCCGCCCATTCCTCAGAGATAGTGTGATGTCTCAAAGTATATTATTTTAGACATATTTTTCCAGAGAATATTTAAGCATCATATCCTTCTTCTCCTTTTCCATTGAAAGATTTATTCTATTTTCTAGATTACACTTTATTTTGAGTAATTTCCCATTGCAGCAGTTAATCTAAATGATGGAAGCAGTTTCTTAAATTACTGTTTACTGCCATTTATATAAAACTTATACTTCCGCAACATTAATTAGCATGAGAAAGAACATATAATTTAAGGATATTATAATGATGTGGACAAGGGGAGTATGGTGCATAATTCTCCCTCAAACAACTAGCTAACCAATAAATTATTTCAACACACTAGGGGGACTTGCAATGCATTAGTCACATAGAGGGAGCACATCAGGGAGCATTTGTCTATTTCTTGCTGAGATACATTATCCTTAATTTTATGCCTGTTCAAGATAGGGCTGGATTAATGATTATGGTAATGATGCTAGGGCATAGGTCTTCAACCCAGGAAGGAGCCTAACCCTCCTTACAATAGCTCATTTATATTGAAGCAAGTAATTGTGGCAGGATGAGGCCTCTCTCTTTCATAAGAAGACATGAGAGGCCCTGTTGAGATCTGATTGGATGACTGAAATTGAGAAGTGTCATAGCCTTTCTTGAGTGGTTCATTGCCTGAGGACAAAGTTGGCCCACCTGAGCAGATAACTGCCTGATGGAAAATCTAGTCTTCCCAACACACCTTAGTCCCCATCCTATGGGGGGGGGGGGGGAGAGCATCCACCACCCAGCTTCCTCCCATTGATCCAAGGCAACACAGGAAGCCTCATGTGTTACCACTACAGGAGCATGTATGATGGAACCCCGCTGGAAGTTGCAGTGTGTATATCTTCTGTATGTGTGTGTATGTTCAGTGTGTCATGGGATGGGAGCTGGAGGCCCCATCATAAAAGGATAGGCGAACCAACACTTGCCACTGAACTCGCCCCGTCTCTGGTGGCTGGTATAACCTTCCCCCACAGATGCAGTAAAAGGGCTTTGTGCTCACATTTGTGAGATGAGTGTTTTAAATATGATCTGGCATTGCCTGAACCGACTGCTTAAAAGCAACAGGTGCTTATTGTTCACTGGAGGCAATTTTCAGTCTACCTCTTGAACAGTCTACCATCTGAACATTAGGAAGAACCTCCTGACTGTGAGAGCCGTTCAGCAGTGGAACTCTCTGCCCCGGAGTGTGGTAGAGGCTCCTTCTTTGGAGGCTTTTAAACAGAGGCTGGATGGCCTTCTGTCAGGAGTGCTTTGAATGCAACTGCTTCTTGGCAGGGGGTTGGACTGGATGGCCCATGAGGTCTCTTCCAATTCTATGATTCTATAACCCGATCTTGCTTCTATACCTCTTCTATTTATGACTTTGGATTGCCTACTGACTCATTTACTTGGACTTTGTTTTGATTTATGGCTTCTTTAACTCAGACTGTTTTTTCTAAGATTGTCTTTGTACTTCAGCTTCTGAACTCATTCTTGCTTAAGACCGGGCAGGATAGCTTCTAGTCCACACTTCCTCCTCCTCCTGCTGATAATCTTGCTGCTGTAGAGAAGAACAAGCTGAACTGGGGGAGGACTGGGCTGCCTATCAGATATCTTCTCAGGTCATCTGCTCTGTCCTCAGACAATGACCTCTCTAAGTGCAGCAGGGTGGTAGTTGGGCTAGGAGGTGAATGACAACAAGAAGTGAGAGGCCCTGTTGATCCTAGAGCCAAAAAGACACATATGGTCCTTCAAATTATCTGGACATAAGATGTATAGGTCAAAACCAACAGTTTGAAATGTTTGAAATGTTGTATGCTCACTGTAACCAGCCACAGTTAACAACTTGGCCTCAGCTCTTTGAGCTAACTGAAGTTTCTTAGCGCCTTTCCAAGGCAGCCGCAGATAATCCAAGAGATGTACCACTGTGATCAGATCCAATTTTTCCAGGAATAACCACAATTTGTGCACTATACTTGTACAAAAGCACTCCTGGTCACTGATGAAATCAATACCAGACTGGCTTAATCCAATTTCCAGATGAGTCTTTCAACTGATTGGGAGAACCTCTGTCTTGTCTGGACTAAACTTTCTATTTGCTTTTTACTTTTCAGTTCTCTTCTTTCCAGTTACCATCCAACAACATCTGGAGATCATGATTTGGCTTGCTCAGGAACTCATAAACATGCTGGTGTATGCACTTGACATAGGATTTCCTGTTTTTTATACAAACAAGCTTATAGCTACTATAACATTTCTGGTGAGAGCAGAAAAGACCTCATTTTACATTACAGAAAATGGTTACTGTTCTACAAAAATAAGGTGTAATCATAGAACAAATTGCAACCCTGGTGCACAAGCAAATGAAGGCATTTCATCACACGCCACTCCAGTCCTGGTATTTTCAGTCGTCACCAATTAGAGCACACAGAGAGTGTCGTCAAACTGCTTGATGTCGGTGGCAAGGGAATTGGTGTTTTATTGTGTCTGCTCGGCACCACACAAAGCTGTGATTACATATAAATGGTAGAAAGGTGCTGAAGGGCAAAAGACTTAAGTGGCTGCATGACTGGATTTAATTCAGCATATTGTTTTTCTTTTGAACCATGCTCCCAAGTTCAGGTTTCCCTTTGCTTTTGCTAAAAAAAAATCCTCAGCCTTGGCCCACAATGATTTCCAATTTAGGTACATATTCTTTAATGGCTTAATTGTAATCTTTTCTGCCTTTCTCCAAAGGGCCCTTCTGCTGTCCAAAAGCCCTTTGCAAAGATCTGTCAAAATGTTTCTCAGCACAGAGATGCCCTCATGCACAGCTGAAAGCAGTTACAGAGATTTTATTTGGCATTTGGCAAAAGTCAGATTGGTTTTCAAATAAAAGTTTCCCCTTCCCTCTCACTGAATAGAAGCTCCCACAATGTATCCAGTGCCGGATTTACCATAAAATGTAAAATATAAAGTGTGTATCGATTTAAAGAAAAACCAGAAGAACAGGGTTTTTTTAAATTAAAAACAGAAGAACACACTTTTATAATTTTATAAAAAACATTTTTTAAAACTAAAAAAAAATTAATACTAAAGAAGTTCTGGTTCTAGGTTTGAAAGTGTTATTTCTCTTTTCATTGGGTGGTCTTTACTTTGAAGGTAGTTGTTCTACTCCAGAAACTTTGTTTGTGTGGCACAAACTGTGTTAAATTGGTGGAAAACAGAAATCATAGTACAGACCTAATCAAGGGACATCTAGACTGACACTCTTCTTCTGGGCAGAAAGGCACCACCCAAACTCTTCTGACATCCATTTGCTTCCTCTACTGGTTGGAGGGGACCCTTAAGACACATCCATACATTTATTCCTATTTGCAGATGCAATCAATCATTTTATTTTATCATCACTTACTTACTGTAAAGGGCTGGCGGGCTGGTTGTGGCTGGCTATCCCAGAGCCTTGTTCATGGCAATCAGACTAAAGTGAAATGATTGTGTTTTTTTTAAAGCAGTTTATGTTCTCTTGGCTTTACAAAAGTTGTTTATTGCTTGCTTTGTAGATTCAATCAGTTTATTTTATATTTGGACGAAGACTGCTACAGACAGCTATTTTTGGGTTCTTCAGCCATCATTTGGCTACTGAGCAGACGTTCATTGTAGTTTGACAGCAGAACCTTTTGAAAGAGGGTCTAGCCTAGCAAACCTTTTGTATCATTACCCCAATACCAGCATGCATATGGGATATATTGAGTATGGTGATCAGATCATGATATGAATAAACATAACAGTTTAAATAATGCACCAGTAAGGCCTTTTCGCAAACCACCATGAGAATTTCGGGGGGGGGGCTGAAGCCCCTCAAGCCCCCCCCCCCCGGCTACATGCCTGACCCTAGCCATTCCTCTTTGGGGGAGGGGGAATATGGAACTCAATTTCATCAACTCCTTTTTTTTATCCTGACCCAATCTGCGCTACCTATATCCATATGACAAGAGCTTATTTAAGTTAATGCCTAAGCCACATTCCACACAAACTGATGCATCCCGAATGCAGTGCAGCCAATCCATATCCATGAGATTGGTGTTCGTGGTTTCATTTATCCACATCCAGCAAAATATGTTCTCTCTAGGCATTTTCAATGTCTCCTAATGTGATTCTGTGATATTCTTGGGTCAGAAATCCTTCATTTCAATAGGTTCACTTTTATCTGCAATTTTGTGTGTCCACCCTTCATCACACTAGAGAAAAGATCCACTTAAAATCCAGTTTTTGCCTCCTGCAGAAATCTGGGGTTTGTAGTTTAGGGAGGCTGTTAAAAATTCCTCCCTAAACTACAAACCTCAAAATTCTGGAGGAGAAAGAAACCGGATTTTAGTATATTTTGTGATGAAGTGGATCATCATGTGAAATCCAAGAACGTATCCCACCACCCTGACAGATAGGAGATCAAACTGCACAGCATTGGACAGTTATATTGTCATTACTCACAGATATGATACAAGAATATGTTTGAGTAAAATGAAATATCATCATCTAAAGAAAGGGGGAGATGTTGCAGACAAAGTGTTTGAGATGCTTGCTTGCTTTCTTTTTGAATTAAGAAAATGGAAAGGACACTAAGTGCACTTGGCTACATCTCTCCTCCTCCAAGTTGGCAGGGCTGTGCTCTCAAGAGAATTGCGAACATAATGCTCAGTGTTCAGTTTAGAAACCCTTGACAGATACATATATTTTTCCACTGGGAAAACATCTTCTTTCGACCCTTCTTTCCACACAGATCTATTGCAATAAATTATTGTTTTTCTCTTGTTGCCGTGCAGCTTTCAGATACGACGATAACTGTTAACATTGTATTATTATGTCTGGGGACTTAAAATATGCAACTCTCTCCTATTCATGTTTTCAGTAAAGCAATACAATTTTCAATCAAGTTTCCTTTTTAAAGACCTCGCCAGAGCTTCAGGGAATCACGGAGACATCCAGGGGGGAAAAAACACCCTAATCCTTTATAAATAAACAAAAAGGATCACACAAAAGTATTTAATAGGATTCAGTCTTTCTTACCCACAGTTATTTGAAAGTGAAATACACTTGCCAATCAAAACAAATAGCTTACCAAGGCACTGTGGGCAGACTGGGTGGGGGAAACTCCCCCCAAGCATCCATGTGTAATTGCACAGAAACGACAAAACAAAATTATATTATTAACGTAATAATGTCTTCACCGGAAACCATTTGTAACAGACCTGTTTAAATAATATAGTAGGTTTAGGGTTATAATGAGCCTTATGAGACAATTCCACAAGGCATGTTTTTTCATTTATTTATGCAGTGTGGTTTGTAAACTATGCAGGCTTGTCAGGAGAATAAGTATGGTAATTGCCTACTAATACAAAACATACTGCTGCTGTAGCATGGGTCATTTTAAGGGAGGCTCTTGCCAGTCCTCCTACACCTGAAAAGAAAGGTATTGTATTGTCAAACATAAAGGCACTGCAGACTACTTCAACCAGAGAAATCAGCCATAGCAGAGCACCTGATGAACCAACCTGGACACAGCACTTTATTTGAGAACACGGAAATGCTGGACCACTCTCACAACCACCATGTCAGACTACACAGAGAAGCCATTGAAATCCACAAGCATGTGGACAATTTCAACAGAAAGGGGGAAACCATGAAAATGAACAAAAGCTGGTTACCAGTATTAAAAATCTCTAAAATTACAACAGCACAACAGGGAGGAAACAAACAAGGGCATCTAATCATCTCTCAACAAAAGTTTGCTCCAGGCACTGACAGGCCATTATAAGCTAATCAAGGTGGTCAGTTGAAACATTCACACGTAGCTCCAGCAGACAAGAGTCCTTTGTCCCACCCTGGTCATTCCACAAATATATAAACCCTTTTTCCTAGTTCCAACAGACCTCACTACCTCTGAGGATGCTTGCCATAGATGCAGGTGAAACATCAGGAGAGAATGCCTCTAGACCATGGCCATATAGCCCGAAAAAACCTACAACAAGCCAAAGAGATTGTACTTCTGGGAATGGCAGTAATCATGAAGGATCAAACTTGGCTCTACCAGTGGGCAAAATGAAGCAACTGATTCAGGCAATGGAGGCTGAACATTCTTGTTTTATACCTACCAAGGGCCCTTCCAGACAGGCCCTATATCCCAGGATCTGATCCCAGGTTTTCTGCTTTAAACTGGAGTATATGAGTCCACACTGCTAGATAATCTGGGATAAACAAAAAACCTGGGATCAGATCCTGGGATATAGGGCCTGTCTGGAAGAGCCCCCGAGTCTCCTGATTTTTATTCCCTTACACTGGAATATAGTGCTACATTATTCAAGCTGTCCTGCACTCCCAAATGAGCCTACAAGTGAAATCAAGGACGTTGTTCCATTGTCAGTACTGAGGTATGGTTCTGCTACTGATCTGTCTCTTTCTATACATGGAAAAGTGGATACAAGGACAACTTGCCCTTTTCCTCAGGCTGTAAAATGTCTCAAACAGCCCGTGTATTTCTGATTCACTTGCAAGCCCTTGTCAGAAGCTGTGGGAGTGGGAAAAGGATATGTGTAGATGGTGTGCAGTTTCGACCAAGGCTATCCCGATGGCAGTACAAGGACCAATCTTATTCCACTTGGCAGTCTACCTTTGCTTTGGAGTAGAATTTTTAGCATCCTGAATAGAACTTGAAAGTCATAAGTTAGAAGTAGTTACCTGTAACTAGTTACCTGGAGAGAAGGTAATGAGAACGTAACAAATAAAAATATCATATTAAATGCAAGAGATAGAAATAAAGTGATCAAAAATTACTATTAAGACATTGGAAGCTTATTCACAGGAATGTTTGATATGCTTTGATATTCTTTGTCCTATCCTCAGGATTATCTCCCCAAGAGATAAAGAAAGCAAAGGGAAAAGAATGAGTAGTGGTCTGGAGCAAATAATTCTGTAAGTTGCTTTTTAATGACAATGGGTTATGTTCCAAATCCTGCAACAGGAATGAGTAATTTTTAAAAAAAGCAGCTTTCTATGACCTATTCCTAAGCATAGGTCAGGTTGACAGAGGCCCCTCCACATAGCTGAATAAAATCCCACATTTTCTGCTTTGAACTGAAATATATGACAATGTGGATTCAGATAACCCAGGGCCTTTCCAGACAGAGGTTTATCCAAGGAGCATCTGCAATTAAAAAACATGGATGTTCCTGGGGCCCTGTCCACATTCACCCCAGAAAGTGCACACTTTCTGGGGTGGGTGTCCAGATGTTGTACTGGGACTTCACAGTATGGGACACAACCCCCTCCCCAGAAGCCTCCCTAAACACAATAAATAAGCAGAAGAACTCACCTTGCCTCCATACGACGGCTGCTGGAGTTCTCCTGGTGTGTACAAATGATGTGACAGGAGAAAGTGGGTGGGGGGGGGCTTCTCTTGATCCCTCCATCGTTACAAGTGTGATTGGTGGGAATGAGAGAGAGGGTATTTTTGGTGGTGGCTCTGCAGCTCTGGAACTCCCTTTCTTGAGAGGTATAATCGGCCCCTTCCCCCGCCTTTCTCCTGGTGTGTCGTTTGTACACGCCAAGAGAATTCCAGCAGCTGTCGCGTGGAGGCAGGGTGAGAACTTCTGCTTTTTTATTGTGTTTAGGGGGGCTTCTGGGTAGGGGGTTGGTATTCCCACAGTTTTCCAGGCTAATGTATCCCAGGGGGGTTATTCCACGTCTTCCAAGAAGGCACAGAATAAACCCACTAACAAATTAATTTGCCACAAACCAGGGTTTTCCTGGTATGTGGTGAATTAATTCCAGGTTGCCCAGAACGTTGCCTGGACAGCCCTTTTTTATTGCAGAAGTTTCCGCAATAAAGGGGCTGTCTAGAACCACTCCCAGTTCAAAGCAGATATTGTGAGATTTTCTGTCTCAATAATTCTGGGTTAGATGGCTGTGTGGAAGGACCCTGAGGCCAGCTGAAGTTAAAATCTGAAAGTCATCAGGTTGAGAAGGCTTTTAAAATTGCTTTAGGACTAGTCAAATATCATTTGCCTTCATTTTTGAGGTGGGCAAAGAGGAGGTAAATCCAACTGTAATCTAGAGCAGGTGTGGGAATTATGTGAGCAGATCGTTTGAGCAGAGATGTTAAAGGAAAAAGACACCCAGCAAGGGTGAGAGTTTATTAGGAAGGAGTTGCCAAAAGCACAATCACAAATAATTCAATGGAAGAAGATAAATGAGGGTCCTTCCACACAGTCATTTAACCCCAAATAGCAAGGCAGAATATCAATYCACAATATCAGTTTTGAACTGRATTATCTGAGTCCACATTGCCATATAATCCAGTTCAATGTGGATTTTATACAGCTGTGTGGAAGGGTCTGAGAAACAATTGAATGAACCAATGTGGCAGCACAGTAAACTTGAGAAGGAAAGTGGGGTGGGGTGGGAGTGGGGGTGGGGGTGGGGAGCATGCATAAGGAATAGAAGGAGGAACAACCCACCAAGGAATGGATCATGTCCGAAGAGTCCTCATGGGCCACCATGTCCAATTTCTTGCTCAATTAAGGATCTCCAGCTAGAGCATTCCCAGGAAATATTTGCCGAGCCTCTTTCAAAAGTCATCCAGTGCCAAACCACTGTCATTTTCAAGCAGTTCCTTCTGATGGTCAATCAAAATCTACCCTCATTTAACTTCAGGCCATTAAACCTCTGGGACAGCAAACCTAACCCTCCTCTTTGTGGCAGCCCTTGAGATATTGAAAGAGTGCAATCGTTTCACCTCTCAGTTTTCTCTTCATCAAGCTGAACAAGACCAACTCCTTCTATGTTTTGTTCTCCATACAACCTTATTGTCCTTCTCTGAACCCACTCCAACTTGTCACCCAGTGGATTTCCATGAATGAATTGAAACTCTGGCCTCCGGTTATAGTCCAATGCCCAAACCACTACACCATGCTGTATTTTTCCGAGTGTGTTTACTTTCACTTTATGCCTGGAAGTTGCAATCGCTGTTGATGTTTAATATTGTTAATATTACTCTCATCAAGTGGAAGGCAGTTACAAATTATTAAACCTAAAGTTCTTTGAATTCTGTTTGTTGTGTATGCGTGTGTGTGTGTATCCCAATCCCAAGTGCTACAATTAATAGGGGTCAGTCCTCTGTTGGTCAAGAAGCTCCTGGCCTATGATGTGACCCATCCTTTCAAACAAGTGATCTTTGGTGCGAGCGGAGATTGTGAAAAGGGTCCAGTTTCTGCCACTCACACCAGAGATCACTCACAAGAGGAAGTGAGAATGTCAGTCAGCTGCTTCTGTAAGGATTAAAGGATGCTCTGGAGAATAGACTTTCCTAACACTAGTAAAGTTACCAGCAATAGTAAAATTAATTACCAGTAACTTGACCTTGGAAAATGGACACAGATTATACCTTAGAACCATGTCCTATGGGATATAGAGCTCAAAAGATATTGTTTGCTTCATAACCAAAACGCTTCCATATTTTTGTACAAATCTCATTTTGATTTTCTCTCTCAGATAAAATACAAGTGAAAAGACATACACTGGGGTCTGTGTTAACACGTCAATAGCCTAAATCAGTTCTCACTTGCCTTTGCAAATAAAATGTAACTCCTTTGCTCCGTTAAGTTTTACTACGAGAACTAAAATAATCCTTGTCCGCACATATACTGCAATTGCCATTAGCTCATTACAATGTGAACTCATAAATGTGTGAAAACTAACCAATGAACTGTTCCTCTTGACTCATGAAAGAAGATGGTCAGTCTGAGTTCTTGGTGAGGCCAGGGAAATTTCTTAAAGACTTGGCTGGGCTATATAATCTTTTCCTATTGGTTTGAGTGTTCCCCCACAGTACATGCAGCTTTTAGTCTCATGGCAGACCCGGCCTTCCAGTGTATGACCTCTAGACTTTCCAAGCTCAGCAATCATGGCGGATGTTGCCCAGTAAGTAGGGATGACGCAGGTCATTCTGGGAACCATTGCATGGCTACATACATGTGGAAGTTATGCATACATAACTGCCCACGTGAATTCCAGCCACCATTATTGGGAATTAAAAGCAGGCAGCAGGCAGCACTAATCAACATTATTTCTTATTCATGAAGGAGAAGCTGTCTGGGTGAAGTCATCTTTCAGGCCCAATGCCAAATGGATAGTTCTGCAGCTACAAAGTGTTTGGTCTCCTGTCAGGAGAAAACTTAAGAGAAGCAGTAAGAAAGAAATGTAGCTCCCCAAAGTATTATTTTAATCCTATTCAAACAATTTAAAATCCTGCACTCATGCTAATCCTCTTGCTGCTTTCTTTTTTTAAAAAAAATCACACACCATAATTTATTGTTTTGCATGAATAAGTCACACTGTTGATAACACAACATCTAATACTGTCAAGCATTTCCATTGTCCATTTAGTTCTCTTTAGAAAATGAAAGTTCCAGAACAAATGGACTACTAGCGGAGCCCCTTCTTTGGAGGTACTGGACTCTACGATGTGGAAGTGAAGTAAGATGCATTTGACTTGGAAAATGATGTATTATGACCTCATCACATGGATGCCGCTGCCCCCCCCCCTCCCCTGGGGTGGTGTTTTGCAAGCCTCCATGGCAAAACAGCAGGGATATGGAGCAACAGAGTTGCCTCGCACACTGCTTCCAAGTGGTGTTGTTTCCCCATCATGTAAGGGGAGCATCACCGAAGTGTCGCTGAAGTGTGCTGGTTCCATTGGAGTCAGCACAACACAGGACCCTTCCTATGTAGCTTCCTATGAAGTGTCCTATGAAGCTTCTACTTCTGTTGGGGACGGGGCTTCAATAGGAAGTCCAGTGTCATGTGATGGGCAGCATGCCCATTCATCGCTGGACTGTCCCTTTGGTGTCCTAGGATGCTAAAAAAGGTAAGTCTGATGAGGTCCTTGGGCCCCATATATATGGCCATATAATTTAGTTCAATGCAATTCAAGCTGATGAACAAGCATGTACAAATACATTGGAATACATCATAGAAGTGGGTCCTTAGTCTTTGTTAGGGTTTGGTTCCAGGACCTCCCCTGGACACCAAAATCTGTGGATGCTCAAGTTCCGTTATGCTATAGTATATTGGTGTGCCTTATATAAAAAAGGCAAAATTAAGATTTGCTTTTTGAATTTTTAAAAAATCTTTTCAAACCATGGATTATTGAATCTGTAGATACAGAAACCATGTACAATATATGGAGGCCAGCTTTAATAATGACAAAAATAATAATTACAGTAGCTAATGTGAGATACCATGAACATTTGAATTTTCTACTTGTGAAATATGCATGACCAAAGCCTAGAGTACATAGATATTAGTAATGCCACAGGAAAGCTTCCTTTTAATCTTGAAATATTAAGATGCATTTGCTGCATGACTCACCCTCAATATGTAGAGTCATCCAGTCTTCACACACAGATTTTAACTGAGCAGGTTCAGTGTTTAGCAGTTCATTGGCAGGGCTCTTAAAATGCAGGCATCTATTGGTTTTTGTCCTAGTTCAAAGGAAAAGGGGAAGTTCCAAAGATTTGAGTTTTAAAATTATTTAATGATACTTGAATACAACAAAATATACTAGGGAGTTTCCCCACATTCAGTACATTTTTCAAGGTCTAGCATGGGGAAACACTCCAGTGGCTATTGTTTGTTTACTCTTGTCAGATGGGTTGCCTTTGCACCTTTCCTTCTAACATATAGATGGTGCCATTAATATCCACTTAGTGCTACCACTGGACTATCACTTTTTTTCTGGGGTGTCTGGACAACCCATGTGTGCTGGTTGGCACCATCATGTTAATAAAGTTAGACAGAATGAATGTGTTGTACCACTAACACCATACCCTCCAACTTTCCTAGTTTGGCAGGTATAGTCCCAATAAGTCCTCTGTCACCCAATTTTTTCAGCTACTTTCAAAACATCCCAGTTTGTCACTTCTCCTCTTACTTTCTACCTTTGTCCTCAGCCTATATGGTTTATACATAATTACCAGGGAATAGGAGGATGCACCCGAGGGAGAGGAGGGGGCAATATTGTGTTCTTCCCAGTAGGCCTCAAGCAAGAACAGACTACTGCAGGCTCTCCAACTTGTCTATTCTTCCTCATTAATAACTTCTGCCAACTTGACCACACTCTGATGTTGTTTGTTCACACATGTCCTAGTTTTGATCTGTGAAATATGAGCGTGGGCAGATGACACATCCATCTGACCTGCATCAGTATCATTGGTAAAATGAGCTGCCTGGCAATTGCACAGGCCTGCCAATTGCTGGCAGTAAGCCCAGAACCTCTCAAAATGAATGCCCAGTCATCTAGGGATAAAGAGAAAGAAACTGGATGTTGGCCTTTAGCTATTAGACTTCCTTTCCAGATTTCACAATTGCAAGAAACAGAGCTGAAACTGCAGTGTAGGCCAGAAAGGTGTTCTATTAGCAACCAAAGACTTGGTTGTTGTAGGTTTTTCAGGCTATATGGCCATGTTCTAGAAGCATTCTTTCCTGATGTTTCACCTGCATCTATGGCAAGCATCCTCACAACCTCTGAGGATGCCTGCCATAGATGCAGATGAAACGTCAGGAGAGAATGCTTCTAGAACATGGACATATAGCCCGAAAAACCTACAACCACCCAGTGATTCCCACCATGACAGCCTTCGACAATAAACCAAGGACTTGTCCACCCACGCTCAATATAAACATCAGGCCAGAAATTGCTCCTGGGCATCCAGGGACACCTTGTTCATAACACAGGGTAAAATGGGTTAATCCAATTAGGAGAAATTGGGATGAGTGTGGACAGCTGGGCTGACTCTAATTTGTAACTTTTTCAAGTTCTGGCTTAACCCTTTTTCTTTCCATTCTGCTTCTCAGTGACCACTTTGACATCCTAATGCAGTGGTTCTCAAGCTGTGATTCCCCAGATGTTTTTGGCCTACAGCTCCCAGAAATCCCAGATAGTTTTAGCAGCAGTTAGAATTTCTGGGAGTTGAAGGCCAAAACATCTGGGGACCCACAGCTTGAGAACCACTGTCCTAAAGCCTTTCTCCATGTCAGTTATATTTTTGGAATAGAGCACACAGAACTATATAGTTGGATAGAGAGGACATCACTCAATCAGAATATGCTTGTAACAATGCTCTAGTGTTGTTCATTCGTTTAGTCGTTTCCAACTCTTCGTGACCTCATGGACCAGCCCACGCCAGAGCTCCCTGTCAGCCGTCACCACCCCCAGCTCCTTCAAGGTCAATCCAGTCACTTCAAGGATACCATCCATCCATCTCGTGGAGCCCCCGGTGGCACAGTGGGTTAAACCCCTGTGCCGGCAGGACTGAAGACTGACAGGTCGCAGGTTCGAATCCGGGGAGAGGCAGAGGAGCTCCCTCTATCAGCTCCAGCTCCTCATGCGAGGACATGAGAGAAACCTCCCACAAGGATGATAAAACATCAAATCATCTGGGCGTCCCCTGGGTAACGTCCTTGCAGACAGCCAATTCTCTCACACCAGAAGCGACTTGCAGTTTCTCAGGTCGCTCCTGACACGACAAAAAAAAGTCCATCCATCTTGCCCTTGGTCGGCCCCTCTTCCTTTTTCCTTCCATTTTCCCCAGCATCATTGTCTTGTCTAAGCTTTCCTTTCTTCTCATGATTTCATCTTTGCCTCTAGTGTAGATGCTCCTAAACTGTGATTTTCAGACTCCTTCCCCACTCTCCTCCTCCTATTTGAATCATTCCAATAAAAATACAGGAGCATGTTATTTTTTTCTTATTTCTCCCTTATCTCGAAATATGAAGACACTTGCTGAAGAGCTTAAAATAAATATTTGATGCCCTTTAATGTTTAAAATCTTAGACCTTGGGGTCCATGGTGACAAAAGATAAAGAGGATCCATGGCCAAGAAAGGGTTAAGGACTGCTGTTCCAATCTGACATATACCAAGATGGCATTTAAAAAAAAACTGTGGGGTGAAAAGCAGCAGCAAGTGCCATGCCCTCCAGTCTGTCAGGTGTCTGATTGTGACTGGGCAATTTATTACTGAACTGAGAAATATCTTGCCCCTGGGAGTAGCAGAAGTCTTTTTAAAAAATCTTCATGCTGGTTTCATTGCTCAATGTGAAGAAAACTCATGCTATAGCGATCTCTGCCTTTGGCAACAAAGCAAACATCTGAAACCTGCATTGGCTGAGGTTTCAAACTTTCAAAAGCAGTCTTTGGGGATAGGAAATGAATGAAGCAAAATGGCTCCTTGCCTCACCCCACCTGTTCTGATTTCATTCTCTCCGAGTATATCCCCAACCAGTTTCATTGTATGTTTAAGATTGGAGAAAGATTCCAACACCACTAAGCTGAGAGTAGAAACACAGC
Organism: Anolis sagrei ordinatus; assembly: GCF_025583915.1. Lineage (NCBI taxonomy): Eukaryota > Metazoa > Chordata > Lepidosauria > Squamata > Anolidae > Anolis > Anolis sagrei. The sequence continues at coordinate 161,947,515 of NW_026844366.1, read as the reverse complement.
TTCTTATGGGGTTGAGAAAAACCCTCTTCACAAAGGCCYATCTGGGTGTGTGGGGAACYTATTGGCCCACACCCTGCATCATCCAACTCACCCATCCCGGGGGAGGGGGGGTCTTGACCTCCCAGCTCCCCCCCCCCCCTTTGTTCCTGGAAAAAAATGAGAAGCTCCCCATCTTGCTGTCATGACAGCATGCTCCACTTCATCTTCCCTTTATGTATGGAGCCCCACCAGAAGAAGCTGTATTTTGTTAAATGGGAGTCAGCAGGCTCTGTGCTTAAAGGTAAGGCAAAGTGAAGCATGCTAACAAATTAACCTTCATCTGATGAGGTTGTCAAACTTTCTCCCTAGAGAAACTGGGATGGCTCCCACTTGGTTATCCTTCTAGCAGTAAGTAAAAGTTCTTAAAATTGCAATTGCTTATTTGCAATTGACTATGATGGGCTTTTAATGAGATGCTGTGCTGTTTTGTTGTTTTTTGTATTGGCCAGTATATCTAGCCATATAACTACCTTGTTAAGTGTCTAAGTATGGTCTCCCAGCCTGACCCTCAATTGCCAAACAGCAGATACTGTGAGCAATGGAAGTCTTTTCAACTTTTGATCAGGATGCAGCAAACAGATGTTTCCAACCTATTTCCTCCTCTATGAGAGTCAAAAGCAGGATCCTTGTCACAATAGCTAATCCCATGGGAGATCACACACAGGAGGAGGTTGGAGACACCTGTTTTCTGCATCCTAATCAAGAGAAGAACAGATCCCACCACTTGCAGAAGCTGATGCCTAATAAGTCTGGAATGGGAGAACCTTTATGATCTTTAAATATTCCCTACATTGTTGAATGCACTGAAATTGTGAATATGAATCAGTAATGAATGTATTGTGAATGCTGTCTGATTTCAACTTTATAGAACATACAGAGAAAGATGGTTTTTGTTGTTGTTCCTTCGTTCAGTTGTCTCCGACTCTTCGTGACCTCATGGACCAGCCCACGCCAGAGCTCCCTGTCGGCCGTCACCACCCCCAGCTCCTTCAAGGTCAGTCTAGTCACTTCAAGGATGCCATCCATCCATCCTGCCCTTGGTCGGCCCCTCTTCCTTTTTCCTTCTACTTTCCCCAGCATAATTGTCTTCTATAGGCTTTCCTGTCTCCTCATGATGTGGCCAAAGTACTTCAGCTTTGTCTGTAGTATCCTTCCCTCCAGTGAGCAGTCGGCCTTTATTTCCTGGAGGATGGACTGGTTGGATCTTCTCGCAGTCCAAGGCACTCTCAGAACTTTCCTCCAACACCACAGCTCAAAAGTATCGATCTTCCTTCGCTTTTTGTACTAGTTTTAATAATGTGTACACTGCCATGAGTTTTGTTATCACATATAAATGCATACGATCATGATCACCTTCATAATTGTCATTAGAGGACAGTATTCTGTTTGAAGGGCCCACCAGTCCAAGTCCCATCAAAAAACATGAGGGCTTCAGAAAAAAGAGGAGAAATTTAGCACCTGGCCTAGGCAAGATCAGATGTCACTTTGGGTACTTTCAGGTGCCTCCCAACACTGCCAGTCAAAAGGCATTATTGAGTTAATGCACCTTTCATCACTTAATTGATTTTTGTGCTTCAGAGTCCCCATGGATTTGTATATGAGTAGAGTCTCGCTTATCCAACCTTTGCTCATCCAATGTTCTGTATTATCCAATGCAATCTGCCTCCCACCCAGATCCACAGTTGTTTCAATACATTGCAATGTTTTGGTGCTAAATTCGTAAATACAATAATTACTATATAATGTTACCGTGTATTGAACCACCATGACTGGGTGGGAAGAAATAATACAAAAAGTGGGGAAAGGAAGACAAAGAAAGGGAAGTTAGGGGAAGCAAAAGGGAGAAAAGATGGAGAGGGGCAGGACAAACTGGTGGTCATGTAAGGAGTTGCAGCCAGTCAAGGAGGAGGGAGAGGACTGAAGATGTTTAGCCTATTTTAATTTTGGTCCCTTATTACTGCCAAGTAGTTCCTGACATAAAAAAAATCAGAAAATACATATTTTCACCGAAGTATTTGATTTTCCACATAGTTTTTCATCCAATAAATAGCATTTTTTTCATTAAGGTCAGTGAAGGTAAAGGATTCAAATCATACAGAGATGAATGAATGTATTATTCATGCCAATCAATGTCAGTAATGAATGCACCAAAATGTACATCCCTATTATAGAGGAACTTTCATGTTAAGTTGCAAAACTTAGAAGTAACTTGTTGTGCATAAGTATTCATTCATAATTAATTCATTTTTCCAATACTGTAGGTAGGTAGAACTGCATTACATTATGAATTTATCTATCTCAACAAGAGGAAAGTGTAACATCTTTTGCAGTATAACTGTAACTTTTTAATAACTTCTATTGTTACAAGGCTGTTGCCTCGCTGATAAGAGGGCTGGACTACATTCCTCAAAAGATCCCTTCAGATTCTCAAATTGTATAATAACAATCTGGGTCTCAGGAGTGTAAATGTTCATTGATTCATTTCTTCGTCTCAAAGATATCCACTTGAAACTCTTCAGCTGTGACCCAGCACACCCCTTCGGCTCAATTAAATCAATGAGAATTTAAGTGTACTTAACACTGTATCGTGAATCCTGGCTTTAATTCTTTTCAAAAGACATCTCTCTAGAGAAGTATGAAATATAATCAAGGCCATGGAAAATGACTGCAAACTGTAACAATGGATTAAGGACCCATCAAGAAAGCACTGTCAAAACCTTGTTTTCAAATATGACTGGCAAGAAACCTGTTATTGTATAATCATATACAATTCATTGTAATACGAAACCATTTTATTACTTTGATGCCACTGCAGCTGACGAAATTCTGAAGGAATTAGAGCAATTTCCCCATATGCCAGTATTTCCAGTGTGTTGTTATTACAGTTGGCCCTCCGTATCCACAGATTCTTCATCCACGACTTGAGGATATTCCCCAAATAATTGTCAATTTATAAAAGGGGCACCATTTTATTACACCATAGTATATTCTGAGCATCCATGGATTTTGGTACCCATGAAAGTTCCCAGAATCCTAAATAGATAAATATAAAGAGATGGATAATCTTGGAAACATGACTAGGAAACAAGTCAAGGTTTGGGGCATTGCAAAATTGTGGTTGTGTTTGTTTATCTACACAACTCAACACAACATTATTCTTTTTTAAAAAAACTCATTAAAACTAAGATATGAGAAAGACTAACATCCCCACCAATATTTTAATGGTGTAAATTTTCACAAATTTCATTCTGAAGTGCAAGCAAATAATAAGAACAAATTTTCGATTCCTGCTTCCTCTTGGTTGTGAGTATAAGAGTTTTGGAGTCCCTTTCAATGATTTTTCACATTTTAACATTTTTTTTTATTTTCCCTCCCCAAACACATAAATCATTTTGTTTTGTTTTTCCTGCTACTATACAATGCTACTCTTATTCTGGCCTGAAATTGTTCTTCAGCAGTCATCATCACCATCATCTTGTGGTGGCTGACTTTTTTCAATATGCTTCAACATTTCAAAAAATACCCTTTCTTATGGAGGATGGGAAAATGTATTAATATCTATATCATCTGTTTGTTTATTTCCTGTCTTTCTCCAGTAAAGGACTCAAAGTGGCTTACACTGTACTATAAGTGGTATATCCATGAGGAATACACCGTTTTTATTGTGAAAACTGGAAATTGTGAACAATATTGAACCCTACTGAAATGAACAATGTCTGCTGGAAGTTATCATAGAATAACCTGAATGACCTAGGACATTTTTAGAGGGATATCCTCTCTAAGAATGTGCTATGTATTCCAGTTTGACTCTACAGAAGTGGTTCTCAACCTGTGGGTCCCCAGATGTTTTGGCTTTCAACTCCCAGAAAGCCAAACAGCTGGTAAACTGGCTGGGATTTCTGGGAGTTGTAGGCCAAAACACCTGGGGACCCACAGGTTGAGAACCACTGCTCTATGGTAACCTCTGGAAGAGCCATACCATAAAATCTTCATAGAATCATATTTTGTCATAACCAAGTAGGTGAAACCACAGGTACCAGTCCTGTCAATACAGGGGTTGTACCATATGCTAAAACCAATTAGTAAAAACAATTTGTAATTCAAATTTTAAAATCCATTCTGTAATAACCAGCTTAAAATATTAATTTTGGATAGTTAAAAACACATTGAAACACTCCTTCCCCAGCTGGTAGTATAATGGGCAGAATCCAAGTAAACGAACTATTAAAAGCCAACAAGAGATGTATGTCCTCAGACCCCATGGATGACTCGATGAAACTGTAAATCTATGATGGATTGGCCACCTCCATGAACTCCAAAAAATGAAAGTAGTCCCACAAAGAGGGTCAAGACTGGATACATCAACAGACAAAGTGTCAGTAGCAGCATTTATGAGTAATCTTGCATGAAGGCTAGTAAAAAGGTGATGGCTTCATTAGGTTCTTGTGGGTTTTTTCGGGCTATAGGGCCATGTTCTAGAGGCATTTCTCCTAACGTTTCGCCTGCATCTATGGCAAGCATCCTCAGAGGTAGTGAGGTCTGTTGGAAATAGGACAATGGGTTTATATATCTGTGGAATGGCTGGGGTGGGGCAAAGAGCTCTTCTCTGCTGGAGCTAGGTGTGAATGTTTCAACTGACCACCTTCATTAGCATTTGAAGGCCTGCCTGAGACTGGGAAAATCTCTTGTTGAGAGGTGTTAAGATGTGCCTGGTTGTTTCCTCTCTGCTGTTTTGCTGTTGTAATTTTAGAGTTTTTTAATACTGGTAGCCAGATTTTGTTCATTTTCATGGTCTCTTCCTTTCTGTTGAAATTGTCCACATGCTTGTGGATTTCAATGGCTTCTCTGTGTAGTCTGACATGGTGGTTGTTGGTGTGGTCCAGCATTTGTGTGTTCTCAAATAAGGCATTTCAGACATAGCAGAGTACCTGATGAACCAGCCTGGACACAGCATATTATTTGAGAACACAGAAATGCTGGACCACACCACAACCACCATGTCAGACTACACAGAGAAGCCATTGAAATCCACAAGCATGTGGACAATTTCAACAGAAAGGAAGAGACCATGAAAATGAACAAAATCTGGCTACCAGTATTAAAAAAACTCTAAAATTACAACAGCAAAACAGCAGAGAGGAAACAACCAGGCACATCTTAACACCTCTCAACAAAAGATTTTCCCAGGCTCAGCCAGGCCTTCAAATGCTAATGAAGGTGGTCAGTTGAAACATTCACACCTAGCTCCAGCAAAGAAGAGCTCTTTGCCCCACCCCAGCCATTCCACAGATATATAAACCCATTGTCCTAATTCCAACAGACCTCACTACCTCTGAGGATGCTTGCCATAGATGCAGGCGAAACGTCAGGAGAAATGCCTCTAGAACATGGCCCTATAGTCCGAAAAAACCCACAAGAACCTAGTGATTCCAGCCATGAAAGCCTTCGACAATACGATGGCTTCATTTCTCCAAACATTTCAGATCAAACCTCCAAGGACATCCATACTTCCATCTAAAATAGATGAAAGCAACACCTGAACCATGAGATTGTTACCCTAAGATACATTGGAGGCCAGAAAGTAAACATTTTCTGCCTTCGCTACCTTGTGTTTTCATTGCTATATAGTTTCCATCATCATTCATCTTACTCTAATAATATTTCAACCACCTGCGGATCAATTTCTTAATACACCAGGGGCACTCAACTCACAAGGTACAGAGTAAGTCATTTCAGGAACAATTGCGTTGAAGGTCCATGGTGCCTCAGAGTCTCACCTTGAGACTACGGTCTCTGCAGAATCACCAAGCCCTAGTTCATAAAGTGTGGATTTTGATCCTGCCTGTTTCTTGAGTTCCATCAAAGTCCCAGCTCACAGAGTCTAAACTAGAAGGGCTGTTTCAATTGCCTTTTGTGTGATATTCTCCAGGATGAAACATAATGTATTGTTCTGAGATTGAAAGGTTGAATAGGAGAGGGTAAATGGAGCTAGAAATACTGCTAGGTACTATATTAAGAGTCTCATCAAAGTTGTCAAGTCCTATCCTTTTGATAGGAATAATGTCTGATTGCTCTTAGTAGATCATCTTCTGAATGCTAATATTTGAAACAGTTCCATGGCAGCTAAGGATAATATGATTGAAGTTTGAGCAGGCAGAGTTCAAGCTTATTGAATTTACCTTGGTGGGTGTATTTTTACTAGTTTCCCCAAGGCCTGCCAACCAGATCCAAAGGCATGCAGGGTGCCTCTGGGTGCATTTGAAGCACAGGACTTTGTTTCTGGTGCACAAACACAACTGAATTCCCATTTTTTTCACAAAAAGTACACTCCTAGTTATCCTAAACTTTGTGTGGCCATCATGTTTCCTCTCAGTCTTCTCTTCTGTAAACTAAACATGCCCAGCTCTTTAAGCCACTCCTCATAGGGCTTGTTCTCCAGACCCTTGATCGTTTTAGTCGCCCTCCTCTGGACACATTCCAGCTTCTCCATATTTCTCTTCAATTACGGTGCCCAGAATTGGACACTGTATTCCAGGTGTGGTCTAACCAAGGGAGAATAGAGGGGTAGCATGACTTCCCTGGATCTAGGCACTATACTCCTATTTATGCAGGCCAAAATCCCATTGTCTTTTTTAGCTGCAACGTCACATTGTTGGCTCATGTTTAACTTGTTGTCCACAAAATCTCCAAGATCTTTTTCACACGTGCTGCTCTTGAGTCAGGCGTCCCTTATTCTGTATCTTTGCATTTCATTTTTTCTGCCTAAGTGGAGTATCTTGCATTTGTCACTGTTGAACTTCATTTTGTTAGTTTTGGCCCATTACTCTAATCTATTAAAATCATTTTGAATTCTGTTCCTTCTTCTGGAGTATTAGCTATCCCTCCCAATTTGGTGTCATCTGCAAACTTGATGATCATGCCTTCTAAGCCTTCACCTAAGTCATTAATAAAGATGTTGAACACAACAGAACCCTGCTTATGGCACTCCACTCATCACTTCATTCCAGGATGAAGAGGAAGCATTGGTGAGCACCCTCTGGGTTCGTTCATTTAACCACCGAACTGTAGTTTTGCCTAGCCCACATTGGACTAGTTTGTTTGCCAGAAGATCATGGGAGACCTTGTCGAAGGCCTGACTGAAGTCCAGGTACGCTACATCCACAGCATTCCCTGCATCTACCCAGCTTGTTGCTCTATCAAAAAAAGAGATCACATTAGTCTCTCCCAAAGACCAAAAGTTAAGTGATCAGGCAAGAAAATGGAAGCCTGGAGCTAGCATCTTCTAAGCCATTAACATCATATGTATATTTTATGCTTGAGAGGTATGATTTCTAAATATTTTATTGCTCACTAGCTGAACTACACTCCCAGTGTCCCTCACTCCCATTGTAAACATTTATTAATGCTGGAAGATTTTTTTTTTTGTCTGCAGCATCTGGAGTTTAAGGAAGAAAAAGAAGGTGAATCAAAATCTTTTCAAAATGCCCAGAGCTCCTCTATTACGTACCCATGTTTTATTAATGGTCACCTTTATTTGTTGGCTTCCCATTATTCATTCATTGGCATACCAATTCCTTGTAAAGGCACAGAGAACACTATGGGCTTTTGTCTGAAGAAGGCAAAATCTATTTTAAGCCACTTACTGTAAACATCAGCTCTGAAGTAGCTGAAGGAGAACAGAACAGGAAAAAAACTCCATCGGAATTTCATAAAAGGATTTACATAGCAGAACATTAATAGAAATAGTAAGTGGATATATGACATTTTCAGGGCATGGCACATGTTACTGTTGTGATAGGTACTGTTCACTGGAAAAAAGAAATTGTGTCAAGGCAAATTCTTCAATACTCATTTAGAATCTGTGTAACCTTCCCTGAACACACATTCACAACCTCATCAGATGGGCTGATTTACCCATCCTATGCCACTTCTCCTCCCCTTTCACCATGAAGCCCTGGACATGATGCACACCAACTTCCAGCTGGGCTTTGTGGTAAAAAAAGAGAGGAAGCAGCACACACCACCGTAGCAATACAGAAGGCTTCCCATGTTGCCTTAAGAGCCATGGGGGGAAACCTGGCAATGCAGCTTTGCCCCATGGGATGACTTTAGAAATGCTAAAATATGTCCTCTACTCCACATTTGAAGCTTGCCTCACATGAAGGGCACAATCGGTGGCAGTTTTTTAAGTGTGTAGAAGGTAAACTGTTGTTAGAGTTCAGCCTGTGATTGTGTCTAATGATCAGGGTACTCTGGATGTTGGGAATGACAGTGATGTTTCCGAGGTTCATGTATCTAATGATGAGAGTGCTCTAGATGCAGAGAATGACAATGGGATTTCTGTTCAAAGTGTCTTTTCTGATGTTCATGAAGGGTTTGGGGATGATGGTATGGTCCCTAGAAGAGGGCCTGAATTGCTACCAGAGAATTCCCAGGACTTTGAGCCTGATAAGAGCTCGGCACCTGGGCCAGATGTATATTTTCAGTCAGCACAGACAAACAAACCAATCTCTCAGGCGTTCTGCCAGACTGAGAGAGAGATTGATAACAGAGTAAAGGCTGAAACAAAATCTGTTCCTGGCTACTTGGTACATAGAGTAGATTAGGGGATAAAAGTACGAAGTACAGAATCTATAGTCGGACGAAGCAACATTGGAATTGAGTCAAGACATCTTTCCTGGTCCTTGGAAGGCATGACATGGATAGATTCATGTGCTAAGTGCCTTATTTGATTTCATTATTCAAGTTTTGGAGTTTTACCTTGGAAGTTTCTGTATTTGCTTTTCATGAACTCTGATGGACTAATTTCCTGGACTATTTGTTTCTGCTTATCTTTCTACCTACTTGGGTTTACTTATTTTTATTGAGTGTTTTTTTCCCCTGCTACTGCTTTTTAATAATCTTCAATAAACTGCTTGCATTTTTACTCAGTTGTGTGGTGTTTAAAGTCAGAGGGCTTTCCTGGCCTGGAGTGCAACAACTGCTTATTTATTGCTATTTGAGTCAAAAAGCAAGCCAAGCCATGCAAAGCTGTGAGTGGCACTGAGAATTTAGATCACCGATCTCTCTCTCTCAGAAGTCTTCTCACAACAGAATAATGGAAGCCCAGCTTGGCTAAAATACACATCATGGCTTTCTTCTGTTCTGGTTGGCTCAACAGGCAGGGCACACAGGGAAGCACATTGCACATGGTGCTGCCTCTCCCTATTCCACATGTAGCAGGAAAGAAACAGAAAGCAGTATTTTTGGCAGCCACATGGTTTGTTGCAGCTGGAAAAAATGGTGGCAGAGCCTGTGCCGTTACAGTTGGCCAAAGGGGATGAAACAGCTGAAATAGCTGGAGTCTGTTTTGAAAAATGGATCCGTGTCCAACCCTAGCTTCCAACAGCCCAACAAAACAAAACAAAAGTGGAAGTGGCAGGACAATCCTGTTTGAAGACAAAACAATATCGTCTTTGTGGTTAAAAGAGGTTTCTGAGGTGACAAGATTTTCACCTACAAATTAACAATAACAAAGTGGGGAAAAGCTGAAGTCCTCTCTATACTTCTCTAATCCATCTATCCCACATATTCAATAATCCATCCCATTTTATTGGTCACATACCTACTCACACGTAAAAGAATCCCATAATTTACCTCTACCCTTCTTGAACATAGAAAATAAATGATATTTTGAATGGTATAAAAGGGGAAAACCTGAGACAAGATGTCTTATGGAAGATGAAACATGTGGTGGTGACAGCAACTAAATTAGATTCCTAATGAATTCTATGCTTCAAAGGACTCCAGATGTTTCATTTATTTAATTTTTGCAGGAAAGAGTTGACTTTTCTATCACTCTTTACAATACTGATGGATTTTTGTATTTTTTCAAAAATAGATCTTATCCGACATTGAGATAGATATGTCTATAATTTGTATATGTTTTGATGGGAGTAATCAATAATTTGAATTAATCTCTCACATACAGATTCTTTTGTGTGCACATCACAGATACAAACATAGAAAGACAGTCAAATTATTGTCTGCTTGGATGAATCTTTAAATAAATCTAGGAACCTATTCTTATGAAATAGCAATAGGTCCTGCTGCACAAGTCTTCGGTTTCAAAAATGGACTTGGAAAATAAAATCAAGGATACACCCAGAATACTTTATTTCCTAAGTGTTGAAGGGAGGATGTGAAAAGGTTCTCTAAAAACCACCACAACATCACACTGAAATGTGGTGATTCAGGCTACTTTGTCTCCCATAACCATTCCATAAATCCCAAAACAAAACAAAAAGAAAAAGAAAAGGAGAGGGTGAAGTCAGGCAAAAATAATTGAAAGTGAGTTCCAATTTATGCAAATTTGGCTAGAACCACAGGTAAGGAGGTCCGTGCCTGGTGAGCTTCCTCTAAAACAGATCAGCCAGAACAGAGAACAAGCACTCTGAGCTGAATGCAAACTGCAGAGGTTTGTTACAGTTTGGTCAAAAGGGATACAAGTACCAGACAATGTTCAAAATGTACAAGCTGCACAGAAAAATACATTTTAAACAGTTCTGACTTATTCAGACCTCTTGCACCTTCTTCTGATGAGCTGAGAAACTGAGTTGGCTAAAATCCATATAGGGATTGGCTGGAGATTTGCCTGACATCAGTGACAGAAGAAGGAGATCCCTCTGGTGGGAAGAAAAACACTTGGTCAGTTTAAAGGTCCAGTCTGTTGCAGAGATGCTCACATGGAAGGCATGAAACAGAACAGGGTAATGATGTGGATATGCAAATGATTCCTTGATTGCCTTAAGCATCTAGTTCTGTCAAGAAAAAAGATGCAAGACCCAAAAGACAAAAGGTAACAATCCCAAATCGCCAGAGTCTTGACTGCCAATTCAGAAGACTAATATATTCATATCTGTTTAGCTTTCTCTTCTGTGGGAATGACAAGCTTCCAGTAATACAACCTCATCACATGACTGCCAAAAGTGTCCACATCACTCCACTTTGCCATGGAGTGTGGGGAAGCCACCACCTTATGCCCCACATTGCCGGGTTCTTCTGGCAGCCAATCCCATGAGGAGAAGCATGGAGCATGTGGCTTCCCCCCATTAAAGTCAGTAGTAACATGGAAACCTCTTGTGTTGCTGTGACTGCTTGTTCCTTCACCCATGGAGCCAGCATGACATCATCTGCTGGAAACCAGCTGGCTCCATGGGTAACCGGGGCTAGATTGGCATATGCTCCCAATTTTATCCCTGTATGATAAGGTCATTAGCAAACAGGTAAACATCCTGAGCTCATCTTGATGACAAAATAATCATCACTCTCGCATACATATACAAAAGGATCTGATGTTATCTGGCTTGGGAGAATGCTGGAGGGACCTTTATTTAATTGTACAGCGATCTCTGTTCTCAGGAACTTTTGCATACGGGGCACTAGGAAACAGCTCCCTTCAGGTTATATTTTATACAAGTTTATACATTTAGAATTGATACAGTATAAAAGCAATATAAGTTGCACAAGAAATATCATTTTACACAATTTCTCACCCATAACAATCCTGTGGGGGAAATGAGGTTAAGACAGAGACTACCTTGAGGTTTGCGAATTTGTTTCAGAACTCACTGGGGACCACAGTATTGAATCTTCCAAGTTTCTGTCCAATACATTTATTAAAGGGTTGTTTTGATATAGTTTGGGGTACAGTTGCTGCTGGGTCCTCCCAGAGCCTCCAGCAGCTTTGACATTGAGAAACTAAAGGAAAAAATCGTATTTCTTGCTTGAAGTCTTCTTATTGTTCATAAACCTTTAGGGAGGAGGTACCATGGCTTGACAACATACTCTCTTCCAGCGCATCTTCAATGCATCAGTGAGGCATAACAAGACCATAAGCAAAAATTCGCCTGTGAGTCAACTCAAGCCCCATCAACCCTTCTGTTTAAGGAGCTCCATTGGCTGCCATTCATTTACTGGTCCCAATTCAAGGTGCAGGTGCTTACCTACAAAGCCCTAAATGGTTTGGGACCCGCCTACCTGCGTAACCGCATCTCTGTGTGCGAACGCACACGATCTCTTCAATCATCTGGAGAGGCCCTGCTCACGCTCCCACCACCATCGCAAGCATGATTGGTGGGGATGAGGGAGAGAGCCTTCTTGGTGGTGGCCCCTCGACTTTGGAACTCACTTCCCAAGGACATTAGGCAAACCAAAACTCTGGCAGTCTTTAGGAGGGGCCTAAAAACGTGGTTGTTTCAGTGTGCCTTCCCAGAATAAGGAAACTCCTAGCAATATGTCCCTAAACGCTCTTTATCAGTGATTTAAGATTGTCTGCACACTCATCCCTCTCCAAAAACTTCTACCTCAGTTCCATGTCACCTTGTCATGCCCAGCATTATTTTTTAAAAAATTTAATTATTACATTTGGCTCAGCCATAGGTTTTTAAACGCGTCATGTTACTGTTAATGTTTATTGCTTATTTTTGCTTATGAGTTATTTGTTGTTTTGTATTATTGTTGTTATTGTTTATTGTTGTATTGTGGGCTCGGCCTCATGTAAGCCGCACCGAGTCCCTTGGGGAGATGGTAACGGGGTACAAATAAAGTTTTATTATTATTATTATTATCTACACTGACTATCTAATGCAGCTCAAAGGTAGCTTCAAACTGAAGCATCAAGACAACAAACACCCACAACAGCACATGAAAGAAAACTCTTCACACACGTCAGTAGTCTTTGGTTTGTCAAATCATAAACTGTTCCAGGATTTCCTGTGTAATCATCTCCACAGTGAAACTACTTTCTTCAATACTGGTTTGAAACTGCATTAAACGGTCATTGTACTTCTTCTCCCCAGCTCTGTGTGACCCCCCTACCCCAAACTGGATATGTTCCAACATCAATATATTATGATTGAAGCTGTTGTTCAAAACATCTAAAGGACATCACTTTGGGGAAAGCCATTCATCTTTGCCCATTTTACCTGGTAATGCCATTGGATCATTTTTCATGCAAAGCCCCCTGGCTTTCATCCAAAGGGTTTTTTGCTCGCAAAAGGAAGTACTGTAGCTATTTGTGAAACTCCAAGGGCCTGTTTAAAGAGAGGGAAAAATAATGTAGAGCGGCATCTTCTGTTGTTGCCTTTCATCCTTATTTGTACAGTTAACACGAGTTAAGTGGATGTTGTGAAGGAATGTTAACACCACAGCCACAAATATGAAACAAAGCGCATATGCTTCTTTGACAATATAAGGATTTAATATGCTCCTGTTGCAATTCAAACATTTATCGAGTGTGTTCTTCATTTTGTCATTTTTCTTTTTGTCAAAATAATAGCTGCTGCATGCTGTGTTCTGTCAATGGCAGCTTTGCAGAGTTTGTCGATTTTTGTGTTAACTACAGCTTCAGTACTTGGATAGAAGATTGCGAACGAATACCAGGAGCTATAGGCTGTATTTCAGAGGAAGATATTATTATCATTATGTTTATGTTTATTTATACCTTATGCTTCCCTCCACAAAGAACTCAAAGTGGCTCACGTTAAAAGTATTTCAATACAATTTAAAATCTACAAATATGTAAATATTAAAACAGAATTAAACATCAACAATTAAAATTCACACTCAAAGCTAAAAGCCACAGCAACTCCTGACTTGATCTTTACAACCTTCTTCTTTAAAAGCCTGCCTGAAAAGAAAGGTCGGCCTTCCACGGGAAGAACAGCAGAGAGGAGGCTATTCTGGCTTCCCTGAGAAGAAGGGAGCTCCAGAGTCAAGAGGCAGCCATCAAGAAAGAAAGCCATCTCTCTTGTTCCCACCAGCCAAGTTTGCAATGGAGGTGGGACTGAGAGAAGGACCTCTACAGAAGATCTCAGGGCCCAGACAGGTTTATATGAGATGTGGATAGTCAAACAGCCTGGACCTGAGCTGTATAGTAAAGCAACCTCTGAGTATTCCTTGCCTAAGAAAGTTATCACATGGGGATATCGGGGCAAGGTGCGTTGGTTCCCTGTCCCTTCCCCCATCAGGCAGGGGAAATTGTAGCAATGCACGTCACCACGTTGCTGTCTCCCCCGTCAGATGGGGAGAAAGGTCAAAACAGAAGGTAGCTTTATCGGAGCTACCCAAAACCCAATTCACTTACCATAGTTGGCGAGGAATTGTCTGGAGACGCTTCCTCACCACTTCAGCCATCAATGGGGTGGGGCCACGGCCTGTGTCATGTGAGGGTGTTTGACAGGATCCGTGGCCGGAGAGGAGTAAGGGGCCAGAATGAGGTAGCTCCGATACCTCATATCATAAGGTTCACCTTATGATATTTATTTATTTATTTCTGGTATTTCTACCCTGTCACTTCTTTACCACCGAAGGGGGACTCAGGATGGCTTACAATACAATGCCACTACCTAACAATTGCAATGATAAAACCACAAATGAACATAAATCATAATTAAAACAATACATCAGCAATCATCAAAACAGTAAAACAGTCTCATCAGCAGTATCGTCGTTTCAGTCAACGTCCCTCTAAAGTGCTACATACATCTACTGTCCGAAAGCCTGGTCCCAAAACCATGATTTTAATTTCTTTCTAAAATCCAGGAGGGAGGGAACAGATCTTACTTCATTTGGGAGTGTGTTCCATAGGCAGGGGGCCACCACTAAGAAGGCCCTGTCTCTCATTGAAGTCACAAAATAACAATAAAAACTATATCAAGGAAACCATGGCCCTGAATTTTAGCAGGGATGCTGATACTAGTAAGGTGACTGGGGTCACGATACGTCTAATTTGATTTGGTGGACGTTAACAAATACTATTCTTAATTAATTTATTTTATATTCCATTTGATATGAGACAAGTGTGTATATATACATTTTTGTAACTTGTTAGCCTGTGTCTTGCTGATATTATATGTATTCATGCTTTTTTTTCCAGCCCTGAAAAGTACCATACAACTATTTCCTAGCCAAAACAAGTAAATAAGGGGGGAAACTCAAGGAACACTTGATGTCTATATTAAGCTAGGCAGTGGTTCCCAACCTGGGTCCCCAGATGTTTTGAGCCTACAACTCCCAGAAATCCCAGCCAGTTTACCAGCTGTTAGGAGTTCTGGAAGTTGTAGGCCAAAAACATCTGGGGACCCCAGGTTGAGAACCACTGAGCTAGTGCAATGTGAACTTGTGGTACAAATAGGGGAAATGACTTAATGCTCTTTTAAGGTTAAAAGAAAGCCTATGTTTATTTTCTCAGGAAATCCATCTTGGGATAGAAAAGGAGATAGACAAAAGAAGTTGACCTGCACTTGGCAAACCAATGCTGCAGTTGGACCTTCTCCTTTGCCGACAGCCCCAACCACACTATTTATTTATTTATTTATTTATTTATTTATTTACTGTCCTTGTATACCGCCGTTTCTCAGCCTAACTGGCGACTCAACGCGGTTTACAACAGAATATACAGTACACAGTATACAATTAAAACCGTAAAAAACATAATACACAATATTTCACATAAATCACAATCCAATACATCTCCTAACTAAAATCGTGGTCCAATTGCATCATCCATATTACCAATCCGTAGTCGACACATTCATTGCACCGAATTAACCAAATGCCTGCTTGAACATCCAAGTTTTTAGTCTTTTTCGGAATACCATCAGCGAGGAGGCTGATCTTACCTCCATGGGAAGGGCGTTCCATAGCCGAGGGGCCACCACAGAAAAGGCCCTGTCTCTCGTCCCCGCCAGCCGCACCTGTGAAGCAGGCGGGATAGAGAGCAGGGCCTCCCCAGAAGATCTTAGGGTCCTGGTGGGCTGATAGGCCGAGATGCGTTCGGATAGGTAAGTTGGGCCAGAACCGTAGGGCTTTATAGGCCAACGCCAGCACTTTGAATTGAGCCCGGTAGCAAATCGGCAGCCAGTGGAGCTGGTGCAGCAAAGGAGTTGTATGCTCCCTGCGCTCCGCTCCTGTTAGTATCATGGCTGCTGCACGTTGGACTAGTTGAAGCTTCCGAACAGTCTTCAAAGGCAACCCCACGTAGAGTGCATTGCAGTAGTCCATATGGGATGTAATCAGAGCGTGGATCACCTTGGCAAAGTCAGACTTCCCAAGGTATGGGCGCAGCTGGCACAAGTTTTAACTGTGCGAATGCTCCCCTGGTCACCGCCGAAACCTGGGGTTCCAGGCTCAGCGATGAGTCCAGGATCACACCCAAACTGCGAACCTGCGTCTTCAGGGGGAGCGCGACCCCATCTAACACAGGCTGTAACCCTATACCCTGTTCGGCCTTGCGACTGACCAGGAGTACCTCTGTCTTGTCTGGATTCAATTTCAATTTGTTCGCCCCCATCCAGACCGTCACAGCGGCCAAGCACCGGTTCAGGACCTCGACAGCCTCCTTAGTGACAGGTGGAAAGGAGTGACAGAGTTGAACATCATCTGCGTACAAATGACATCGCACCCCGAAACTCCGGATGATCTCACCCAGCGGCTTCATGTAGATGTTGAACAACATGGGAGACAATATTGAACCCTGAGGAACCCCACAAGACAAAGGTTGTGGGATTGAACAGGAGTCTCCCAGTAACACCTTCTGAGACCGACCCTCGAGGAATGAGCGGAGCCACTGCAAAACAGTACCTCCAAGACCCATCCCTGCGAGGCGTCCCAGAAGGATATCGTGGTCGACGGTATCGAAGGCCGCTGAGAGGTCCAGCAGCACCAACAGGGACACACTCCCCCTGTCGAGCTCCCGGCGCAGATCATCCACTAAGGCGACCAAGGCTGTCTCGGTACCATGTCCCGGCCTAAAGCCAGACTGTGCCGGGTCCAGATAATCCGTGTCTACCAAGAATGCCTGGAGTTGTGAGGCCACCACACGTTCCAGGACTTTGCCCAAGAAGGGGAGATTGGAAACAGGCCGATAGTTGACAAATTGAGTGGGGTCCAGTGATGGTTTTTTCAACAGCGGTTTTATCACAGCTTGCTTTAAGCTGGCTGGAATTTGCCTTCCCGAAGGGAGGCATTAACCACCACCTTCACCCACTCGGCCAATCCCCCTCTGGCCTCCTTCAGAAGCCAGGATGGGCAGGGGTCTAGGATGCATGTGGTAGCTCTCATTCCTCCAAGCACCTTGTCCACATCCTCGGATTGAACCAATTGAAATGAATCCATCAAAACCGGACAAGCAGATGCTCGGGTTACATCCTCAGATACTGCCGTTAATATGGTATCCAGTCCAGAGCGGATCAAAGCGACTTTGTCTGCGAAGAACTGAGCAAAGGCTTCGCAGCGAGCTGCCGAGTCATCAGGGCACCCATCCTGAGTGGTGGGTTTTAATAGGCCTCTGACAACTCGGAACAGTTCAGCCGGACGGTTCTTTGCAGACGCAATAGTGGCCGCAAAGAAGGTCTTCTTTGCGGCTTTTATTGCCGCGGCATATGCCCTTAAAAGGACACAAACCGTGTTCGATTTGGCTCGCTCGGATCCGAACGCCACACGCTCTCTAGTACCCTCTTCTTTCGCTTCAACGCTGCCAGCTCCTCAGTAAACCAAGGAGCTGGTTTAGCTCGGCTACTCGAGAGGGGACGTTCTGGGGCGATTGTGTCTATTGCCCTAGTCATCTCCCCATTCCAGAGAGCGACCAGGGCATCGACAGGATCACCAACCGAGGAGGCGGGAAATTCCCCAAGAGCCGTCAGGAATCCATCCGGATCCATAAGCCTCCTGGGGCGGACCAACTTAATGGGTCCTCCACCTCTGCGGAGGTTAGGGGGTGCAGTGAGTCTAAAGCTGACCAGGTGGTGGTCGGTCCATGGCAACGGAGAGATGGACAACTCCTCCACACCGCCACCTTCCTCCCATCCCTGACAGAAAACCAAGTCCAATGTATGTCCAGCACTGTGGGTGGGGCCAGATACCTGTTGGGACAGCCCCATGGTTGCATTGGTAGACATGAAGTCCTGAGCCGCTCCCGATAAGATGGCCTCGGCGTGGACGTTGAAGTCCCCCAGCACAAGTAGCCGTTGGGACTCCAACGCCAGGTCCGAGACCACCCCCGCTAGCTCAGTCAGGGAGTCCGTAGTGCAGCGAGGTGGACGGTACACTAACAGAATCCCTAAACTGTCCCGGTCAACCACCCTCAGGTGGACGCATTCAAATTTTGTTGACTGCGGGATGGGGCCCCTGGTCAGACGAATGGAATCTCTATAGACCACTGCAACCCCGCCTCCCCGCCCTCCGGATCTCGGTTGGTGCTGCACAGAGAAGCCTGGTGGACAAAGCTGGGTCAAATTCACTCCTCCAGCTTCATCCAGCCAGGTCTCTGTGATGCACGCCAGATCTGCCCGTTCATCCAGGATCAAATCCTGGATGAAAGCTGTTTTACCATTGACAGATCTGGCGTTCAACAGCACCACCTTCAACCCGGAGGGACCGCCATCCTGGTTACACCAACTTACCACATCAGGAGACCGCTTTGGAATTACTAATGTTGATCCACGTTCCCTAGGCCGAATTAAAGGTCTCCCTTTCCCGTATCTCCCCCTCCCCACCACAACTTCTATGGGGGCTCCCCGGCCACTGGAACACCCTCCCTCCTCCATGACGCAGTCTGCATTCATAGCTTCATCCCATGCTATATTACTTCCGGGACTCCTCAGTCCACTCCATTCCTTATCTATACTACCACTGGTTACAAGAAGGGTTAACAGATACCAATACCAGGGAATGGACAGTAGCATGGGTGAGGATGTAGAAAATTCACAATAAAACACTGTCAGTCCGCTTATCCCTCGTTCTTAAAGTGCACACAAAGTTATATCAACTATACAGGTAATAAAAAGTTGTTAAAGTGCAATAGGCGTAACACTTGTTGTTAAAGTGCAATGGGCATAACACAGATAATAAAAAGTTGTTAAAGTGTAATAGACATAACACTTATTAAAGTGCAATAGACATAACACTTGATTCTGACGTGTCTACATAAAGTGCGTCATGGAGGGAGAAAAAGTGCTGAGGTAAGGCAGGTTAAAAGGACCACTTCAGTGCAAATGAGCTAAAGTGCTGACAGCTAAAGTGCTAGGATTGAAATTAAAATTTAGCAGCACCGTTCAATGTTGATAAGAATTGGTAAATTAAAGTGCCGAGCTAGGATAACAGCATCATTCAAATCGTTGATAAAAATTAATTATAGCATATAATTATAATACAATGACCACCGATGAACTAGTCCTTCCGGAGGTGGAACAGTGGGCGTGATGGTAGGCGTCACATGGATGGCAGAGATTCGACACACGTTGCACACAGGATGGTAGCGCCCCAAGGCAGAGGAATCGTCGGTCAACACAGTTAGTCCAGTTAGTCCATATAACGTACAACACACAATCGGTCAACACAGTCAGCCAACTGATGGCACGAAGAAAAGCCAGCCTTACTTGGGCCAGGGGGTGTTGATGGACCGATAGGCCACAAGGGGCGCCGGAACGCCGGGCGCGAACAACGAGGTGCGTGATGGTAGGCGTCACACAAGATGGCGGCAG
The DNA here is from genome assembly GCF_025583915.1 of Anolis sagrei ordinatus. NCBI lineage: Eukaryota > Metazoa > Chordata > Lepidosauria > Squamata > Anolidae > Anolis > Anolis sagrei. The sequence continues at coordinate 161,927,953 of NW_026844366.1, read as the reverse complement.
GTCTAACACAACGCAGGATCCAAGATGGCAGCGCCACAGGCAGGGGAGCAGAGCCGCAGATGTCTCAATTGGGACCACGCATTCAAGGGCCTGTAATGGCGGCAGCCCAATCGCTCTACCTTCCTTCTTCAAGCCTTCTTCAACCCTTTCCTCGATAACACTCCCCCAATTTGACTCCCCAAGGCCACCTTCGTGATCCTGGGTTGTCACAGGGGAAGAAGCGGGTTTCAGGGGTTCCAGATGGCAAGGTTTTGGTAGGATTAGGTCAGATTATAATCTCTCACCCTACCGGAGCGAAGGATCGCTGCTGTTACCTCGCCGCCATCATACCGGAAGTCAAAAGGAGTAGCTAAAGGAGTAGCTCCAGCACTGAGTTCTCAAGAAGTAGCTACACAAATAGATGTCAAAGGAGCAACTTCGTAGGAGTAGCTCCAAGCACTGAGTTCTCCAGAAGCAGCTACACCAATAGATATCGAAGGAGCAACTTCGCAGGAGTAGCTCCAAGCACTGAGTTCTCAAGTTCTCAAGAAGCAGGCAGGATGATAGTAAGGTGCAGCTGGGAGGCAGAGGTTTTAAAGCCTCCTTTCCTGGCTTGCTTATCTCACCAGTGTGGAGGCGAGGCAGCCAGGACGCCGACCCTCTCCTGTTCTTGCAGGCCGAATGATAGTCACACTACACTCTGTGCATCCCATTGCCAGTCTCCATCCCTCTGATTCTCCTGACCCTAGCTATTAATGAGTAAAACTCATCAATGGTTCCCAATTCTATGAAGTTGCCATCCCCTACATTGGTGTGATGGGTCCTTTCCATTTCTATGCTGGCGTGCCAGCAGTAAAGTGACATCAGGGGACGGGATTATCCTACTCTCCCCCTTGCTATTTCCAAGCTGGCTTTTTTCCCTTTTTTATATATTTTACATTTATATTTGCCTTTTGTTTTTAAATGTTGGAATTGTGCTAAAAATAAAAAGGAATAGTGGTAGTGTGTGAAGACAGAGTTACAAGAGTGTGTGGAAGTATGATTGGAGGGTCATGGATTGGTGAATCAACACAAGAGTGCTAATGAAGAAAGATGTGGTACCAAAGGTGAACAACACAGCATGTTTGCACTATCAACAATAATGAAACTGTAGTGGAATAGTGGTTTTGTGTGAAAAGTCCTTGGTAACAAGAGCTCCTAATAGCTGGCTCTTATGAGAGAGGTGACTAGCATACGTTATTGGTGTTGGATCCTCAGGGAAGTTCCTTCCACAACCAAAGGAATACAAAACAATAGCTCCTTGAGAGAAGAGGGAAATGGCATCTGCAAGTAAGAAAGAAACAAAAGTCTTGAGCATGGAGAGCAAATAGAGATACAGAGGGATAAAAAACGGTGAGGAATTCCCCCCCCCCCAACGAATCACTTTAAAATGTTGCTGGTTCTTTGTTTCCAACAAAAATAACATCCAAAATGTCTCTCACTAGCCACACAATGGGCAAACATGACAGTTCTATCCTCCCACTTCCCTCCATAGATTGAATCTGTGTTGAGGATTGGACTCATGCTAGGGCCTGTCCAGACATTACCTTTATTGCGGTAACTCCCGCAATAAAGAAGAGACTGTCCAAACAACATTCTGGACAGTCCCAAATTAATTCGCCACAAACCAGGTTTTTCCTGGTTTGTGGCGAATTAATTTGGGACTGTCCAGAATTAATTTGGGACTGTCCAGAATTTGGGACTGTCCAATTCCAACCTGGTTTGTGGTGAAGTAATTAGATAGTGGATTTATTCCCTGCCTTCTTAGAAGGCACAGGATAAATCCACTACTTGTGGTGTCTGGACTGCAGTCCAGACACCATTCCCAGAGTTTTCCAGACTACATTAATCCAGAACACTGTGGGAATATACTCACCCCCCTCCCCACAGCCCCCAAACCCCTTTGAAAAATAAAGAAAACTTACCCGATCTCCTTTACAGTCTTGGAGCAGCTCTCCCGGCACATAGTAATGACACGCCAGGAGAGCAGGGGGAGTGGGGAGAAATTGCTCTCCCCCCACTCTCCTGGCGCATCATTTCTATATGCTGGCAGAGCTGCTCCAAGACTGTAATGGAGGCCGGGTAAATTAATTTTACTTTTCAAAAGGGTCTGGGGGCTTCGGGGGAGCGGGGAGGGCCTTCAGGTGTTCTCACGGGCCAGTCCCGCAAAAGCATCTAGACATCCACTCCAGAAAGCATGCACTTTCTGGGGTGTGTGTGAACAAACCCCCAAGAAGATCCGCATTTTTAAAATGTGGATTCTTCTGGCATAAAGGCCTGTCTGGAACCGCTCCTAGTTGCTCCATCTTTAATTAGTATTAATGTACGCTGCACTTGTTTCCAAGCCTGTGCACATAGGGCTTGTACACACAATTTGGAAATGTTATAATTGCAGGAGATCCATGCTCATTTGTGGCCCAACAAGACACAACAGTTGGGATGGAGGTAAGGAAGGAAGTTGCATGTTATCTGTTGGTGGAGCCAACTAGTGCAATTCAATAGCCATTACTTAAAAACTCAGGGGAGCATGAGAAAAGAACATAAATAAGACAGTGTTGTGAAAAAAAGAACAAGTCGGGAAACATCATAGCAGTAATATATCCATTTGTGTTGTGCCTTCATCGGAATTCTACCCTGCCTTGCTTGTTCTGGCATTTTTTCTTAAGGAGATTGTAGCTCTAAGTGGTAGAGGAGAGGAGAATTGAAGTGCTTAAAGTTCATTGTGTGAAGATCATTTTCATCTTGAAGATGAACTCATGAGGTGCTGTGTAGTGATAATGAAGGAGAAAGAGTATTATCATTATACCTAAGTTTAAGCAGTAGAAATTCATGAATGGTGTTGAGAGAGGGAAAGCATGAGGAATTGCACTCTGTTTCAAAACTATAAGGCTTATTCTGAAGCATTAAGGATTCTCAAAATCTCATGCTCTCTCTCGCTGTGTTTCTCTCTTTCTCTCTCTCATATTCATCTCTCTCCTCACGTCCCATTATTTCATTGAGAATTTACAGTTTGTGAACTTCCCTAGGGTCAGGCCCGTAGCCAGGATTTTGTTTCGGGGGAGCTGAGTTTGATTCGGGGGGGGGGGGGGGACTGAGTGAAAGAGGGTCTACCCTAGCAAACATTTTGTATCGTTACCCCAATACCCCCATGCATATGGGATATATTGAGCATGGTGATCAGATCATGATATGAATAAACATAACAGTTTAAATAATGTACCAGTAAGGCCTTCTCGCGGACCACCATGAGAATTCGGGGGGGGGGGGGCTGAAGCCCCTCAAGTCCCCCACTTCCTGGCTACAGGCCTGTATTATCTCTCTGCCCAAGAGATGCTGGGACACCAAGCTACTATGGAGCCCCCGGTGGTGCAATGGATTAAATCCTTGTGCTGGCCGGACTGAAGATTGACAGGTCGGAGGTTCGAATCCGGGGAGAGCACAGATGAGATCCCTCTGTTAGCTCCAGCTCCCCATGCTCAGTACAAGATGCTCGGCAATGCACTTTATCTCATCCTTCAGTGATACTCACCCCATAGCTTGTTCCCATTTGAAATACCCCACCAGGCATACTACCCTACTCATCCATCTCACCCAGTTTTTATATTTTATTCTACCCCTTGTAACCTGGCCCAGCCTGCCGTACACATTTTAATTTCTTTTATTTTGTTTCTGGTATTTGATTTTGTATTAATTTTTTGTTTATATTTTATTTGATGTTATTTGCTGTATGTATTTTATTTGATTTGCTGTAATTGTTCTGGCTTGGCCTCATGTTAGCTGCTCCGAGTCCCTGTTGGGGAGATAATGGTGGGGTATAAATAAATTGTTGTTGTTGTTATGTGGGGACATGAGAGAAGCCTCCCACAAGGATGGTAAAACATCAAAACATCCGGGCATCACCTGGACAACGTCCTTGCAGACGGCCAATTCTCTCACACCAGAAGTCACTTGCAGTTTCTCAAGTCACTCATGACACACACACACACACACACACAAAACAACCTACTCAGAAAGTTGATCTAATTCTGCACTAAATCATGCTCTCTATACTCCTTTTAAAACAATGTATTGATTAAATCAATTATGTTATCAGAAGTTGATGGAAATTTGAGTGAACATTGGGAAAGGTAGGTTTGTTACTATTAAGAACAAGACTGAATTCTGGGGTGTATCTATATATACATCCTATGACCTGTTGTTGTTGGTGGTGTTGTTAATGCTTCTACTGCTGCTGCATGCCTTCAAGACATTTCTGATCTATCACAGGTTTTCTTGGTTAAATTAGTTGAGGTGGGATTTTCTGCAACCTTACTCTGAGACTGAGAGAATGTGACTTGCCTAAGGTCACCCTGTGGGTTTCATTTCATGGCCAAGTGGAGTTTCAAACCCTGGTCTCCAGAGTGGTAGTCCAAAGCTCAAGCTCAAACCACTACCCTATGCTGGCTCTCCAGATAGTATAATTCGTCACCGCACAGAATTCCTTTCAAATATACCCTGCATTGTTGATTTGCTTTATGGTGTTACACAGTACTGATTATATTCATATCATTTTTGAACATTTGTTTGTTTCCTCTTTATTTTACTATTAGTTGTCTTTTTGTTCTGCGTTTCTTAGCATTCAAGACCTTTCCCTTTGTTTTTAAGAGTAATCAAACCAGGGTATTCCAGTATAATATAACAAGCATATCTATACATGGTTTCTCTTCTGGACAATAGAAAAGAAGATGAGTCTGTCTAAACCACACAAATAATTAGAGAAATGTGTGTTCATCTGTTTTGAGATTAGATTTAAATCATTTACATTGAGCAATCGATAAGGTCAAATGTGTCATGTTGATTTAACATTTAATAGAATAAATGAAATCAATATGCTCTGTTACAAGGTGCAATCTTTCAGGCAAGAGTGAAGGAACAAAGCGATTCAGAAAAGTTAAGTCAATGCAATAATTATGGAAATATGTTTTTTTAATGCCTGCATGTTGTCTGATTATTTTTCTTAAATGACTTTCTTTTCAACTGTAGTAAAGTGTGTTGTTTCTTGCTGAGATTGCAATTTAAAACAGAAAATGAAAAATGTAATTTAAAATGTAACTTCATGCTTCAGGTGCCTTGAGTGTGCACTTACCTGACAATAAATAAAGATGTTAGTGAAGATGGAGAATCAGAACCAGCAGTTGAAGGAAACATTCAACCAAGAAAATGATCCAGGACAAATCTTCCCTTCCCTGACTTTTGTAAATGGAAGTGGCTGTGGGAATCACCACGAATTGTGGTGAATCCAGTAGTGCCCACCGGGGGCGTGGGGAACCTGTTGCCCCACACACCACATCACTTGACGTACCATAAACCCCATCCTACGGGGGAAGCGTCCACTGTCCAGCTTCCCTGCTTTGTTGCCAGTGCAACACCAGAAACCTCTGCTGTAGTTTACCCATGGAGCACCGCTGGAAGTAGCTATAATTGTGGAATAGGAGCTGGTGGGTCTTGTGGCTAAACTACAGTGGAACTGGTGTATGCTGCTGAAAACAGCCTTGTCTGATGAGATCGTAAATATGCAGTCACAATTGCAAACTACCAAGTAATATAGTTTGCTGGCAATCTTCTGAGTACAGGAAACTGTTATTTCTTATCCTAACCTAACTCAGAGGATAGTTGTGAAACCCAAACTTTTCACATTACTTCTTTTTACTCACTATTTCTTTCTTTATTTATTTCTGGTATTTATATCCCATATTTCTCACCTCCGAAGAGGGACTCAGGACGGTCACATGAAGGAGCAAAGCCAGGCCTCGATTTTTCATTCATTACTGAAGCCTTGCTCTCATCACTCTGGGTGAAACAAAGAATTATGCATGTATGCCCATCTTAACATAATCATGCAGCATTTCAAAATCGGTTGGGAACTGATGGCTCCATACATACATGCATCAAGGTTCACCTGTAATGGCTTCCCTACTTTAGGTAGACATGCCAATGCATGTTCCAGAGGTATTTTCCCTAATGCTACCAAAAGTTCAATTTTAGGCTTATTTGCACTGCCTGGTTGTACTAGAGGCCAGTCCAGAGGTGACCACACACCTTGTCCCTAATCCATGGCAGCTGGGCCAAGACTGCATCAGTTTCACTGGACCATCCCCCTACCATCTGTGTTGCTGTTGCTGCTCCCAGATGGCTACACAACTCCAAGCTATCTCCTGGCCATCAAGGGCATCCCATCAGTAGAGGAAAACAAAATATAACAAAAGAAGGCACAGGAAATAAAGGATCCTTAGCAAATGCTATTTATTTAAAGGTGACCAAGGTGTTTTAGGGTGAAGATGTCTCAAGGGTAATTTTAATAGTTTGATGCTTTCAAACGGTTGCTCCTGGTATTATAGAGAGAATGTCAGGTTCAAATATGTGCAAAATCATTTTTTTCCTATATAAAAATCCACATGGATGCATTTTATGGACAAGGAACACAGGTGTGGTGGACTCATGGTCTGCCATTGGCTATCCTGGCTGGACCTGCTTGGAGTTACAGTTAAATGGCATTTGTAAGGCTATGCTTTTCTCAACCTTGCTGATCTCTTACATCATAGGAACATGACATAGGAAGCTGCCTTATATGGAGCCAGATAAAAAAAATATGAACATTTGCTCTACCACTGACTTGTGGCCCTTCCTTTATTAAAATAAATTTATTTATTTATTTATTTACTGCGTTTGTATACCACCTTTCTCAACCAGAGGCGACTCAAGGCGGTCACCTGGTCAGAATACAAGCTGTATAAATATGTATTTTGTTTTATTTTATGGGATAAGAAAATATTACTGAAATGGGGCAGAGCCAAATTAGTTCAGTGGTTAAAGAATTGGACGGATACTTGGAAGATTCAAGGCTGTGCTCCCTAGTGAGTTCTGACATGAATGGGCAAGCATCACAGCAGTCACTTTCTCTTAACCACATTTTCCCCAAAAGGTTGTTATTGGTGAGGAAAAGGAAAACCATGTTTCACAGGAATTTGTTCCGAGCTCATTGAAGGAAATGTAGGATATGCATGTAACTGACAAACATGCACACACATAAATATGGAGATTCACATGCATGAGAATTGCGTACTGGCTCATAAAAGAAAGTGTGTGTATTTTTTAAAAGAATATAAAGAAGCTGTGGGAGGCAAGAAGATTGAGAAAGCCAATTCTGTTCTTTACTCCTCTGCAACATATAGGCTAATAGGGACAAAGTCTCCTTTGGAACACTTTTAAGAAGACTAACAAACTAGTGTCCTCAGAAGCTTTCAAATCCTCACCCTAATGGCAAAGTGCATTTTGATCTGGTTTTAGTGTCTGAAAGCTTCGTGCCATTAGCTGACAGTGAACACTGATGTTAGCAAATAACGAAAGTGGCTTTTTTGTGCCAGGTCAGTAAACAGCAGCTGAGTAAAACTCAGTTAAGGAGTCTTTAACAAGACTGAAATAATTCTATAAATAGTGTCCTCTAGCTATAGCATTTGATCTCTTCTCTGATTGACTCCCATCTCCATTGACTACTCTGCTGACCTCAAAGACTCCATAACTCCATTTAAAAGAAATACTTCAAAGGGAGGTTGAAGTTTGAATTTGCTGGAATATAATATATTAGAAAATACTGGGCTCCTTTCAAACTTCAGCCAGCACCCATTTGCCAAGAATTTGCCATTATGCAGTAAACATTTTTAGCTGAAAGCAAGAAAGAAGTACTGTGCAACAGGCTCTGCTTGGGAACACATACAGTGCACTACTGTTTATGTATGGGAGTTACATATCTCTATATGTGAATATAGAGGGGGTAATGGATGGTGGGCAATATGTATTAAATTAGGATAAAACAGGTTGGAGTGCAGGGTTATCAAAGTAATTTCTGTGTTACACATATTACTTTTTTGCAGGGATGTACTTCTCCTGGGTCATGAGGGGGACATCAATCCCCTACTTTTATTTTCTGTTATTCATTCAAAATATTTTCTGTTACTCAAATGAACTTCCTAGTAGTTGGGAAGTCCTATATTGAGAATAACAGAGCATTAAGACTTTTACACATTTTTCTCCCAGTATTCAAATGTTTCAGTGTATTCCAGAAATTGTGGAAAGAGCTTTCTGGCCACTCAAAAAGTATTTTTTGAATATACTTAGCCAAGTACCCTCTCCTGGCCCAACACATCCTTCCCAATCTGATGGAAACATCATTTACCCATGCTTCAAAAATTCTTCCTATTCAACTCAAACTCAGTACAGTAGATTTGGAAAAAGAAGTTATGATCATGGCAATAGTGTCACAGTTGTGACAATATGGTGCTTGTGAATATGAAACTGTTTCCTAAATGTATTCATCCGGAGTGTAGCAAGGGATTTCATATAATACAACCAGCTTTGCTCTGACAGCAAGGAAGATTTGAGAGAGCTTTGTGAAAACTCATCAGTAAGAAGGCATTTTTTTTTAAAAAAAAGTACATCTCAGTGCATTAGCAAAAAAATATCCAAGTTGCTCCAAAGTTCTCTGTATGGTGTTTTAAGTGTTTCAGAAGCCAATCTTTATATGTATAACAGATGGATGGATTGACAGATGGATGGATAGATCTTTTGTATTTCATGTTTTGTTCATATTTCATGTTTTATCTATTTTTAGTTTTGTTTTGTGGTGATGGTAATTGTTTTACAAAAGCCTTTGGTGAATAATACTCAGCCACTCCACTGATGACTGAAAAATATCTATCCAAGGTGCTGAATCCTGTCTCTAAAGCTTGTTCACAACCTTTAATATAAAATCTAGAATGGATTTATTGTCCATGCTTATAGGGGAACCAACCATTTTAACTGTTATTTTATTTTTTAGTTTCAGTCTTATTCAGAACTCTTCACAAAATCATCTGTTCATCATATACCCTGAACTTTGGGCAAGTGAGAAAAGATTGCACATTATCTACTTTGTTGGAATTATGGTTGAAATGTGATGAAATATTGCTTCTAGTTTAAACTCTGTGTGTGGTGTAGGGTTAAATGCACAGAGCTGTGTTTAATGCCTAGAGTGTAACTTTGGAGAGTTCCTGTTAGTCATTCATTCCAGAGAATCAGATAAGCACATGTGCTCTCTTCCAACAATGCACAGCTAGCAAATGGATGTGTTTTAATTCTGCTCCTGTAAATATTTTGTAATTTTTAGGATTTGCATTAAACTAAAGTTTTTAGGATTTGCATACAGTAGTATGGTGTGTTTATTTTCCTTGTGCTCTCCGTGCAGACGCCCAAGAGTCAAGAAGTATTGAGATAAGAGAGGTAATTTATCTCAATAAATCCAACATACTTTACAAATTTGTATCTGTATGCTCCTTTAAAACACCTGTCAATTTATTTATTTGTTGGCATATTTATTGGAGTTGTACACAGCCTTTACCTTGGGAACGGATCCCAGGGGTTCGCTTATGTGACCCCATGAATTTGTATAGGGCAGAGGTTCTCAACCTGTGTGTTTTGGCCTTCAACTTCTAGAAATCCTAACAGCTGGTAAGCTGATTAGGATTTCTGGGAGTTGTAGACCAAAACAGGTTGAGAAGCACTGCTATAGGGCTTTCTTATGGCAAGTAATGCTCAGAGATAGTTTGTCATTGCCTTCTTCTAAAATACAACTCACAACATCTGACATTCCTTGACAGTCCCCCATGTGAGTATTAATCAAGCATCACCTTAAAACTAACATGTTGTATTGGATTGAGTTTCTGTGAAAGGGAGTCTACTTCCTGGGATGCATCTAATAATGTGGATTGCTTTCCATTTAAGTTTATATCAAATGAAACCAATTAGTCTTTGAGGCACCATGAGATTTTTTATTTTTTTGCTACAGTCTAACAGGAGTAATCCTCTGGAAGTAAAACGATCACCTGGACAGATTCAGGTTTGGGGCGAAAATCATTAATGTTTTTAAAGGGGGGTCCTGGAAATTATTTCCTGTGGTACAAATGGAAAGACATTTTGTTGGACTCAAGGGTCTTGTCAAAAGTAGTATTTTCACACATACTCAGACCATGAGAGAATGCATACTTTGCCTCAAGCATTTACACATTTGCAAAGCTTACAGAAAAAGCTTTGAAGAAATGAACTGCACACAAGCCAAGGCGCAAGTTTTAAAATGCAAACATCCCAAATGTGCACCTAAAAAATGAAGAAGGTGAGAACACATTTTAGTCAGTGGTGAAGTGTTAAATAACTTAGGAAGACAATATGACCCAAATACTCTTAAGGCACCAGGTCCTGTCTGCTCTTTGAAGCTAAGCAGGGCCAGCCTTTGTTAGTACTTAGATGGGAGACAAAGGAAGCAGGTACTGTAGGCTACATTTCAGAGGAAGGAAGTGGCAAACTCACATCTGAACACCCTGGACATTCAACAGATGTATAAGCCTCACTTGCCTAGTTTCCAATAGACCCCTCAACCTCTGAGGATGCCTGCCATAGATATGGGTGAAATGTCAGGAGAGAATGCTTCTAGAACATGGCCAGACAGCCCAGAAATATTGGAATATTGCTATCCGCTTTACTCTTGTCTGCTTTGAGGTATTTTGGGTTAGTTGATTTTGTGTGCTTTTATTCCTGGTATGATTGGCTTCATGAAGGGAGAGAGGGAGGCTGGTATGAGTACAGTATGAAGAAAGTGATGCTTCTGTCTCTTCACGTTGTGCTTTGTGCTTCCTTGCCTCAACTTGGTGCATCTACCATTTTAAAGTTGATCTTTCTTTTTTATTGTTCCATGTGAATATACATTTATACAATGCATGTTATTGATAAAGTACAGTTTCAGGGGATTGGAACGGATTAATAGCATTTTAATCCTCTCAGCCCCACCTTTATCACAAGTGAGGTTGGTGGGGACGAGGAGCAGGGCCTTCTCGGTGGTGGCCTCTCGCCTGTGGAATTCGCTCCCCGGGGAAATTAGGTCATCGACATCCCTCCTCTCTTTCAGAAGGAAACTAAAACATCGATATGGGACCAGGTCTTTGGGTAATCTGGCAGACAGACAAAGGACAATGACGACCAGAGTTGGATAGGATTATGACAATGCGGAATGAATTTATGGATTTTGAACTTGGCGAACGTTGATCACTAGATTGGCTTTTATTAGTTGTTATTGTATAATTGGATTGTTTTAACTATTTATAATTGTGTTGCTATGTATTTTATCTTACTATGTGTATTGCTGGCATCAAATTGTGCCTTTTGTAAGCCGCCCTGAGTCCACCTTCGGAGGTTGAGAAGGGCGGGGTAGAAATGCTCGAAATAAATAAATAAAATAAAATAAATGCATTTCACTGAGAAAATTCACTTTGAGATAATTATGTTTTGAGTTAAGAACTCAGTCATGGAACAAATTAAACTCTTTACTCAAGGAATCACTGTAGATTGAACAAGATGTTCCCAAATGCTATATTTTGGGCTACAAGTCTTTCTCAAAAACATAAATGTGTGCATCATATAATTTATGAATATGGACAATATGGACTTTAACACATGAAGCTGCTATTCCACAGTAGTTGAGTGATCACCAACAGTGGCAATATATTGGGATGGGGACGTGCTACCAAACAGCGGTGCTGATTTGTCAATCTATGGCCCCGCACTATTTCCAGATAATCTTGTAACTTTACCATCCTACACTTCTGCTGCTCTGTAATTTCTTAAAATAATTTTTAAAGCAGCTTTGCAATTCCAATAAGGTTTTAAAAACAACTTAAAACTCAAATGAATACTGTCTCAATAGCAAGGGGGGGGGGGAGTGGGAGCGGAGGAGAATCTCACCACCTGACATCACTTCAATGCCCATATGCTGGTATTGAAAACTAATGGCCCCATTGTTCCAGGCAAGTGATGGGAATGTGGTTGGATTGGCAGCTATTGACAAGTTTCTGCATCAAGAGTTGTGGACAGGTTTATCAAAAGGAGGAGGCAAATCGACGGTGGGATACACACTGCATCATCCTATCCTGGTTCCCCCCCCCCCTTCATGTAATAAAATCCTATGTTAACATTACAGTGAAATATGTCGCTACGTTAACTGAAATCGATACTTTCATTTGGTATTTAGGAAGAATAAAATCTTATTAATTGCTATTTCCTGAAGGTCAACCCTCCCAGTTATAAATTTCCGCTGTCCCTTATTGCTGTTTTGAAAACGTGGCAATACTATTTTACACTTAAGTGCTGGCATGCATTTACAGCACACTGTGTGTCGCCCCTCCTTCAGCTCTCATGGGCTTCAGAACCACCCAGGCACAATATACAGCTATCCTTGGCTATTTTTATTCTGTGTAGGGCCAACTGTATTATTCATTTGTCTACTATATTATTTTAAAATCACAGAGGAGGGTGACAGATAGTGGTTGTCAAGCTCCGGGAAATAGAGCACCATTGGACGGTGACAATAAATAATGACAAAAAATGGGGGGAAAGAACGAGTGGATTGTACATCAATATTTCACAAGCGTTGTTTTCTGCAAACGAGAGAACAATGTTTTGACTGTAGCCTTCAGCAGCAGCTGAACTGTGTTTGCATTTGTTTTCTTTTGCTTTGAAAATAAGAGTCGCATTGCCATTATCATTATTTTTGTTGTTATTATTAAACGGCTGTATCGCAACATCAAAATTAACCATAAATCTTTTTGCAGTTCATTTCCAGTGGCCTTTATAATCAGTCTTCTCAATGCTTTCCATATATATATATAAGTGACACAATCTATAATCCAGACTTTCATAAGCCTGGGGTAAATGTAGGTACAGCAAATATGGACATTTTCAGCAACAGGGGCTGCAAGAAATACTACTTTGCACACACAGACACCCCCAAAACTTGGGTTGCTGTAGGTTTTGCGGGCTATATGGCCATGTTCTAGAAGCATTCTCTTCTGACGTTTTGCCTGCATCTATGGCAGGCATCCTCAGAGGTTGTGAGACTTCACAATCTGTGAGGATGCCTGCCCTAGATGCAGGCGAAATGTCAGGAGAGGATGCTTCTAGAACATGGCCATCTAGCCCGAAAAACCTACAACAACCCCCCAAACCTCTTTTATTTCTCACTAGAAGAGTGTAAAATATGGTGGATTTTTTGTGTCAGGAACTATTTGAGAAACTGCAAGTCGCTTCTGATGTGAGAGAATTGGCCATCTGCAAAGACGTTGCCAAGGGGATGCCCAGATGTTTTACCATCCTGTAGTAGCCTTCTCTCATGTCCCCGCATGGGAAGCTGGAGATGACAGAGGGAGCTCACTTAGTTCCCTGGATTTGAACTGCTGACCTTTCGGTCAGCAGTCCTGTTAGCACAAGGATTTAACCCATTGCACCACCTATGTAAAAAAGGTGACCCACATGAAAATGATCTTTCCCTTGTTCATTCCCCATGCAGACAAACAGCTCTTGCTTCCTAATATTAGCTCAGTAGCATAGGAAGTGTGTCAGGCACAGATGGAGCACTACCAAGAAAAAGAAAAGAATACACATTCATGTTTCTGATTTGCCCTTTTAAGAGGTCACACTCTTCAGGTATGTATGTGAATAGCAGATGGGGAGATCTGGATGGAAGGACACTTAAAGCTTCAGTCAACTTTCAGTCTTTGCTGGAAGTAAATGGAACTATTTGGTCTGCAGAGACATTGATCTGTCTGACTAGTTCTTGCTGTAAATGGCTCAGAAAGCATCCATCCTATCCAAATTCCTGATCTACCTTGAATCTTTCTCACCTGAAAAGAATGCAATAAAGACTACCTTACCTTATAAGATCTCCATTTGAAAGGATCCTCTTTGCAATCAGAGTTTATAGCTGACTCAGGTTTTATGATTTTGCTCAGCAAGAAGTTGAGATCCTCTTTCAAGGCAGTAGTGAGAGGTCATGTAGGAAACAAGGCTCTGCTGCTGGGTCTAGGGGCCTTTCCACACAGCCATATAACCCAGAATTTCAAGGCAGAAGATCCCACAATGTCTGCTTTGGACTGGGTTATCTGAATCCACACTGTCATATATTCCAGTTCAAAGCAGATAATGTGGGATTTTATTCAGCTGTGTGGAAGGTACCTTGGACTCTGACCATCCTGGACTTAAACTATAGGTCAGGGGTCTCCAAACTAAGGCCTGGGGGCCAGATACAGCCCTCCAAGGTCATTTACCCGGCCCTCACTCAGGGCCAACCTAAGTCTGAAATGACTTGAAAGCACACAACAACAACAACAACAACAACAACAACAGTCCTATCTTATCAGCCAAAAGCAGATCCACACATCCCATTGAAATACTAATAAGTTTATATTTGTTAAAATTATTCTTAATTTTAATTACTGTATTTTTTTCAAGTGGGTTTTTTTTTTGCACTACAAATAAGATATGTGCAGTGTGCATAGGAATGCGTTCATCTCTCCCCCCCCCCCCCATGCTATAGGCTATTTAGTTGGGCAAAACCCAGTTCAGACAGGCAGATCTCCATCCTAACTGGGCCCAGCAATTGAGGAAAAGACCTCTTCTATTGATTGACATCTGCATGTATCTCCCCTCTTCTCATTTCTTTATTTCTCTCTGATCGCTCCACACAGCCATATAACCCAGAATATCAAGGCAGATCATCCACAGTATCTGCTTTGAACTGGATTATCTGAGTCCACCCTGTCAGATAATCCAGTACAATATGGATTTTATACAGCTGTGTAGAAGGGGCCTCTCTCTCTCTCTTTCTCCCTTGCTACATCTACAATATCGAATTAAAGCAGTCTGACATCATTTATTTATTTATTTATTTGTGGCATTTATATGTGGCCCTTCTCACCCCGAAGGGGACTCAGAGTGGCTTACTGCACACACACACACACACACACACTAGCTGTCCCCTGCCACGCGTTGCTGTGGCCCAGTCTGTGATCTGGAAAATAAAGTAATGAGAAAGTGTTGGTTTCTAATATATGTAATTTATTTATGCTTGTGGGTAAACAGTATTTCTTGCTGTTTCTTTGTCAGTGTTGATGTGGAGATGGTCTGGTTTGCCTACTCTGGAACATGCAACATATCATTGTCCTTCTTTAGGGGTCCCTTTCAAATCTATGATGATATCTGTGTGTGTGTGTGTGTGTGTGTGTGAGTGAATCATTTATCTATCTATATCTATGACTGGATGGCTCTTTGTCAGGAGGGCTCTGATTACATTTTCTTGCCCTGGTGAAGAGAGTTGGACTGGATGGCCTTAAGTATTTTCTGTTGGTCATGGGGGTTCTGTGTGGGAAGTTTGCCCCAATTCTGTCGTTCATGGGGTTCAGAATGCTCTTTGATTGTAGGTGAACTGTGAATCCCAGTGACTACAACTCCCAAATGTCAAGGTCTATTTCCCCCAAACTCTATCTGTGTTCATATTTGGGCGTATTGAGTGCTTGTGCCAAGTTTGGTCCAGATCCATCATTGTTTGAGTCCACAGTGCTCTCTGGATGTAGGTGAACTACAACTCCCAAACTCAAGGTCAATTGCCCACCAAACCCTTCCAGTATTTTCTGTTGGTCATGGGAGTTCTGTGTGCCAAGTTTGGTTCAATTCCATTGGTGGAGTTCAGAATGCTCTTTGATTGTAGGTGAACTATAAATCCCAGCAACTACAACTCCCAAATGACAAAATCATAATTTTTTGAGTGATGGTCACTCCTTGTGTTGTGAGACGTTTTGTTGCCAAATTTGGTGTGATTTCATTCATTGGTTCTTTCATTTCTAAGGTACTCATTATGCACAGAGCATTTTTATATATATAGATACTCTCTCTCTCTCTCTCTCTCTCTCTCTCTCTACATTATACCATGACCACAGTAAAATATCAGCACTGTACATCACTATATTGTACTATACAATTATACTGTAATATTATTAGTAATATTACATCACTTTAACTGCCCATGTCTCAATGCTATGGAGTCCTAGGAGTTGAAGTTTGGTGAACCACTAGGACTCTCTGGAAGAACAGGCTGTAACTGACATGACTCAAGATTATAGAATCATAGGAGTTGTAGTTTTACAAGTGTAAAACTACAACTCCCATAATTCCATAGCTGTGAACCATTTCAGTTAAAGTGCTGTCAAACTACATTAATTCAACAGTGTATATGTACTCTTTCTCTTTCACTCTCTTAGGGCCCTTCCACACAGCCCTATCACCCAGAATATCAAGGCAGAAAATCCCACAGTATCTGTTTTGAGCTGGGTTATCTGAGTCCACACTGCCATATATTCCAGTTCAAAGCAGAAAGGGGGTCTTACGCACACCTTATTACTGATTCATTTTTACTGGACTTTTTTACAGCTTTGAGCAGTTTATCTAGAGGCAGTTATTCAAGAATATTATGTGGTTTCATTTGCATTTCATACGGAGCGTATTCAGTGTCACCTTTCCAAAAACAGACTTGACTATCCTATATGAAGAATGTATTCTGGCAACAGTAAACATTATTCATCATAATACGCAATCTAATTATGCCAGCAAAAAGAGAGAAGCACAAATCAGCATACTAGCCGCCTACATTTTAAAAATGATAATCCCGAGGTTCATAAAAAAGTTATCCATAATGTTTTGTTGCTGGGATCAGTGTGTGCAGGAACTGCCAGTGTAGTGTGAGCCCAGGAAATGAAATGGAATGGAAGTATTTCTGAGTCAATCAAGGATTTTATTGCTGTTTCCCTTTCACATTAACTTAAGAGCAGTTTGCTATAGAGTGTTATTACCCCATCCATTCCAGAGAGTGAAAAGAGACAAATAAGGGCGAGATGATAGCTGTTCTTGGAACATTTTCTGTTTTCAGAGAAAGAGTTGAGGGGCGTGAGAGAAAGAGCATGATTTTTCACATTTCAATGATAAATAGAAAGGACGAAAACATATTTATTAGCCACAAGTCCCACTGAACGTGCTTCTGAATAAGGACTGCACTGTTAACAGCAAATGGCAAGTCTTTATAGACCCTCCATTTTCCTTGTTTCTACTTATTTTTCCTACATCAGCAATGTTATAAAACACTCTATTTGTCTAATCGTGATAAATAACAGAATGAGTGTGGGGGGGGGGGAAATATATTAAAAATCTCATCAACTCATCACTGGCATTACTTTTTAAAATTTGGGCAGAGGAAAACACAACAAGAAAAACTTTTCCCCTGTAATTGGTTAATAATAAGATATCCAAGTGAATGGATTTCTACCAAGGAACCAATTATCATTACCAACAGAATTTATTAAAGGCTCACATAAAAAGAATTCTTCAGGACAGGAAGCAGTTTCCTCCATGCAGTGCAATTCTGTGTATGTGCTCATTCAGAAATAAATCCCACTTCATTCAGTGGAATTTCTAAGCATAGGATGGCAGCTTTCAGTACGATCTTTCGTAATTTCCTTTATAATACTCCACTAACGCATGTCCGTTTTGCTCAAGCATGAATGTTAAAAAGAGCTACTGTACCAACATTATAAAGACAATACAAAGTAACAAGCAAGTTCTGGAATTCACAAGTGAAGTTACGAATTGATTGCCTGGGCCTTTCCACACAGCCTTATATCCCAGAATATCAAGGCAGAAAATCCCTCATTATCTAAGTGTGGACTCAGATAACCTAGTTCAAAGCAGATATTGTGGGATTTTCTGCCTTGATACTCTGGGATATAGGACTGTGTGAAAGGGCCCCTGAAGTTACACAACTGTGGCTGGTTCACACCGATAACGCTGATGTATTCAATATTTTAGGTAATATGTAGGAATCAGAAAAATCCCTCAACCTGATTTACCAGGCAGCAGTAACTGAGAATGACAGGGATCTGTTCTCTCAATCAGAATGAAGCCAACTGGATTGTCTAACCTCCAGAGCAAGGAAGAATTGTGACGGATCCTGCTTCTGATAGTCATACTAGAGATTTTTCACATGTGGACAGGTGGAAACATCTGTCTTCAGTGTCCTGATGAACAGGATAATAGACCCCTGTCTCTCAAAGCAGTTGCTGCCTGGTAACTCCATTTTAACTAAATAACTGATGAAGAATCAGTTCAATAGACATTGTTTAAATCAGGGGTCCTCAAACTAAGGCCCGGGGGCTGGATACGGCCCTCCAAGGTCATTTATCCGGCCCTCACTCAGGGTCAGCCTAAGTCTGAAACGACCTGAAAGCACACCACAACAACAATCCTATCTCATCAGCCATAAGCAGGTCCACACTTCAAAATGAAATACTAAGAAGTTTATATTTGTTAAAATTGTTCTTCATTTTAATTATTGTATTGTTTTAAAATGTTTTTTGCGCTACAAATAAGATATGTTGCAGTGTGCATAGGAATTCATTCATTCATGTTTTGTTTTTGTTTTTCAAATTATGATCCGGGCCTCCAACAGTTTGAGGGACTGTGACCTGGCCCTCTGTTTAAAAAGTTTGAGGACCCCTGGTTTAAATATTGTTTATTGCAAGTCTCACAGGGAGGGAGACAAAGCTCTGTGAAAAGCACTTTATGTTCACAAGGACTTAGGTTTAGTCACCAACAGTTGGTGGTATTTGGCTTCCCATGCTAATGGGGTATTTCTCACATGGTACAATCCTTAAAGGAGTTCCCTATGGTTGTTGGCCCTTATCTCCTCCATAGGTTCAGCATCCTATATAGTTTCTGTAAAGAACAGACTAAACCAAACATGAATTCACACTGAATCTTAAACTCAGATACATAAACTACAAAAATAAAGATAGTTCTCACTGATATTTGTATTGTATTCCTGATTGTGTTTTTTTTAGTCTTTTGCACAGTTTATGTTACTGATATGGTAGTCAACATCCACCACAGGTACCAAATGTGCACAGAAAGGCCTATGAGTACCCCCTGCCTGAAATCCTGGAGAGACTTTTAGATTGTCAGTCACTGTAGATCAGACTAGTGAACCTGGGCCAGACATTGTTAGATTTAATACCTGCTCCACCCAGCATGTGCCATGCTGAAGGATGATGTGAGGAAGAGTCTCATTCACAAAGTACTAAAGATAGATCATAGTAGCACACTGACATCAATTTCCTATGCAAGAAGAGGTTACTATATCAAAAAGTAGAATATATATGATATATACCACCAACTGCTATACATCATGAGAATGTTTACTTTTAGGACTTTTCATTTCTCCTATCAATTTTCATTCAATTTGATAGGACCTTTTTAAAGGCAAAGAAGAATTCTTGCATTAATGTTAGTTGTAAAGTAGATGATGTATCCTAGTGTCTGTGTATTCCATTTTGCATTGTAAACAATAAGTCTAACAATGTGCAGCCTCACTACTTTCCCATATTAAGCCATGTGGAAGAGGTTAGTATACATTGGTTTAACTGGATTTTTCATGTGAGCAATTTGTCTCAAATATTGTTTTAAAATGTTATTTCTATCCCTTAGACAAGTATCTCTGTCTAGGCACTAAGCAGGAGTAAGAGTCATGTAGCCCGCCTGACATTGTTGCACTGCAATGTCCAGCATTTGTCACTCCTGGCTATGTTGACTAAGGTTGGCAGGTTTCACAGTCCGTCAACATTTGAAAAGCCACAGAATTCCTGCCACTGACATAAAGGTGCAAAAGATGTCAATCAGAGACTACAACCTTTCTTTACACAGAGTTACCTATGGAGATATATCTCATCACCAGCACCATCTCATCCTGCGTACTTCAATGATCACCCATAGCTTCTGGAATCAGAAGGCCCTTCCAGACAGTCCAAAAATTCAAGAGGAAGTGGAATTTTAAATCCCACCTCCTCTTGGGATAGAGGCTGAAACAGCTGTTTAGATGTAATCCTTCTTCTATTATAGTTATTAGGGGTGTAATGTTTTTTTGATAGTCATCATAAGTCATATCAAATTAGTTAAATTCAAACTTATGATGTGATAACCAGCACAAGGGCATGGCCATGCCAAAAAACTTAAGAATCAAACTTACCAAATACTTTTTTGTTCGAATTTTGTAAAAATCTAAAACCTCCCAAAGTCAGTTTCATTTTCAGTGCAAGGAAGCAAAGCAAAGCCAAAAAGGCTGCCTTTCCTCTTTAAATTAATGGCCTCTCATCATTAGGAGGGGGAAGCAGCAGATAGAAAGCAGAATTCGCTGGGAAAGAGAAAGAGAAAACACAGAATTCTGGGAAATGTAGTTTGGGAAGGGAAGGAGCCCTATGCCAGAAAATTCAAAAGGCCCTGCCCTAAACTACATTTCCCAGAATTCTTCTCAGCATCAGAAAGCCCCAATGAGCTAGGGGAGAGGTTTGTTTCTCCCAGAGTTCCAATAAATTGTTGAATCTGCAAAGAGAAGAACTGATGGGTACTTCAAGTAGGTAAATCTCTGTGCTGAGCAGAAATCCATAAATGGAAGTTCAATTCGTCAATATAAGAGACATTCAATGAGATAGCTGCTGTGGCTTTTAGTTTGTTGTGGTTGGATTCAAAGAAATGGAACACAATTCATTATAACTCTGGTTTGGTCCCTGCTGCTGAACCTGGGCATTATAGTGTGCTACCTAAATGATGGTGATCTTGAACATAATACCAATGCAACAGCAACATTAAATGGTATGATGTGCTGTGAAAATGTGTACCATATCCTGCAGTCTAGGAAAAGAAACATAGCATTTCCCATCCCATAATGAAATGCAGCAAAAGGACTTAGAAGAGAGAATTACAGGTTCAGGTCTCTTACTTAGTCATCTAGGCCAATTCACAGCACTGAAAAAAATTGCAGGTTGTTATTGGCATCCCCCCATATGCAAGAGGAGGAATCATGTGGCTTTACAGATGCTGAAGATCTGCAGATACTGAAGCCTTCAACATCTGCAAGTCTATAGGTTCAGCTATAGATGTTGGAGTTGTAGTGCAACAAAATCTGGAGGGTTACATCTTACATCTACATTCTTACTTTGACTCAAAAGGTTGCTATGAGGTTCAAACATGACTGGAAGAAAGTGGTGCCTCTGAGATCTGCTATAGTGCAGAATTATAGCAGTTTGACACCACTTTAACATCTGGGATTTGTTGTTTGTTGTTCACCAGAGAAGGATAAATATCTCACAAATCTGCAAATTCCAGAATTGAATTCAATGAGTTAAAGTGGTGTCAAACTGCTTTAATTTTGCAGTGTCGATACAGCATCTATTCTTCAAAGTTTCCATTTTACACACGGGCTTTTTTGGAGGTGTTCTCTAATATAATTGGAGAAACAGAAAGAAAGAGGCAACTAGGGTCTTAATAAAATGGTTTGACAGGCCTGGATAAAGACCCCTGTTGTTTTGTAGACAGGAGCATTTCCTAGATGCAGTTTTTACCCTTCTTTTTTTAAAGCCTTTCTACCATGTGGTGCAAATACTACTGAAGACCGTTTGTGGACTGCAGAATAAATTCCACCATCTTTTCCAACAGCAGCTGAAGCTGACAGTGCCAATTTTCTCTTATTTAATTGATGTTGCTCCAGGGCCAGTCTTGTTGGGATTCCTGAAAAAGCCTGTCAAACCATTTTCAGTCAGAACAGGCAGGGTTGCAGAAAGGAGCAGGCTAAGCAAAAGGTGCTTTGATTGGAATTCACACACCAAAAAAGAGAGGAGGAAAAGAGTTACATCTTAATCTGTTGTTCAGCCTTCAAGGAGCAACGCATAACACAACTCTGAACATCTTGGCGCAGTTGGATATCTGGAAATCATAACATGCAATTGTCCTATAGAGTCCCTCTAAGAGGTGAGAAGCTCGGTATAGAAAACTTTGAAATAAATAAATAAATAAATAAAAATTTAACATTGAAGCTGGAACAGGGCTTCAGCATATAACCCTATTCCCAATATCACACCTTCTGTGCACCATCCCAAGTATAATTCTATATGACGAATGGAATATCTGCAATTGATATCTGCCTACACCAGGTTAGGGCAACTTCCTTGGATGGAGGAGTAGTGTGATATGCTGTGGATCTCTTCTTTCTCCAAATTAACATTTGATCATATCACTTTACAAATATTTTAGAGATTTGTGAACTGGCATGTCCAAATATTCATTTTTAATTTTTAGAAATCTTCAAAAGGACATCTTCAATAAAGGAAATCTGCACACCTTATGGTGACACCACTTTAACTGCCATGGCTCCATGCAGTGGAGTCACAGGCAGGCCCGTAGCCAGAATTTCGATTTGGGGGGGGGGGGCTGAGGTTTTTTCAGGGGGGGTTTTGGGGGGGCTGAGTTTCGGGGGGGCTGAGTCTGAGTGAAAGAGGGTCTACCCTAGCAAACCTTTTGTATCATTACCCCAATACCCCCCATGCATATGGGATATATTGAGTATGGTGATCAGATCATGATATGAATAAACATAACAGTTTAAATAATGCACCAGTAAGGCCTTTTTGCGAACCACCATGAGAATTTCGGGGGGGGGGGGGGTGAAGCCCCCCAAGCTCCCCTCCCCCTGGCTACATGCCTGGTCACAGGAGTTGTAATTTGGAGAGGCACCAGTTCTCTTTGGAAGATAAAGACTACAGACCTCATGGAAATATAACTCCCATGATTCTATAGCAGTGGGCATTACTTATTTAACAGAATCAGTTTCATAGGAGTAAGATCATTTAACAAAATGTGATTCACTTTTGAGTAGACTTAGAATCATAGAATCATGGAGTTGGAAGATACCTCATGGGCCATCCAGTCCAACCCCCTGCCAAGAAGCAGGAATATTGCATTCAAATCACCCCTGACAGATGGCCATCCAGCCTCTGTTTAAAAGCTTCCAAAGAAGGAGCCTCCACCACACTCCGGGCAGAGAGTTCCACTGCTGAACGGCTCTCACAGTCAGGAAGTTCTTCCTCATGTTCAGGGATTTTAAGGGATTACATAGCTAGGCTCGTTTCATGCATGATCTATATCCATATACCTTAAAAATTTGATATGTTTGGTTTCCTAAGTATATTTTCAATGAGTTCTATTGTGATCCAAGCACTTTAGTTAAGAAAACTATTAACATAAATGAGTGCTAAACACAAATGTTTAAAAGGCTGCATTAAGGAGCTTGGCCATATTCAGCTGTATCTGAATATAGTGAGTATAAACATTTTCTACCTGGCTGTTCCTTTAAACATGTCCATATATTAACAATGTAAAGATAAATACTTTCCTAATATTGGTTTGTGCTGCTGAGCAAACAGCGCCATCACTTAAAGACCAAGACTGAATTTCATTTGTCTTTGTAAATACAGACAATTCAATTAATAAAATCACCAGGGAACAATACTCTTGTCTTTTCAATTGTCTTTCCAATGATGTTTAATACAATTGTCTTTAAATTATAACTATGGAGTCCTCTCCTCCTCTCCCCCCCCCCCACCTGTTGAAATACTATGTTCAAAGAGCTTTTAATGAGGTAGAAGGCCTGTGTTCTTTTTTACTCAGCCACCTAGTTGATTGACAGGTACTTCAGGTCGTGGTAGGAGGGATGTGTTGATGCGAGAGCTGGACCATAAGGAAGGCTGAGTGAAGGAAATTAAATGCTTTTGAACTGTGGTGTTGGAGGAAAGTTCTGAGAGTGCCTTGGACCACCAGAAGATCCAACCAGTCCATACTCCAGGAAATAAAGCCCGACTGCTCATTGGAGGGAAGGATATTAGAGACAAAGATGAAGTACTTTGGCCACATCATGAGAAGACAGGAAAGCTTAGAGAAGACAATGATGCTGGGGGAAATTGAAGCAAAAAGGAAGAAGGGCTGACCAAGGGCAAGGTAGATGGATGGTATCCTTGAAGTGACTGGCTTGACTTTGAAGGAGTTGGGGGTGACAATGGCTGACAGGGAGCTCTGGTGTGGGCTGGTCCATGAGTTCAGAAGAGTCGGAAGCAACTGAACGAATAAACAAGAGGTTTCAGTGGGTATTATTTTCCATGCAACCAAGTTACAAGCAACATCTTCTGAAAATCTCAATTCTACATAACCTTTTTTTATCATGTCAGGAGCCACTTGGGAAACTGCAAGTCACTTCTGGTGTGAGATAATTGACCATCTGCAAGGATGTTGCTCAGGGGATGCCCAGATGTTTACCAACCTGTGGGAGGCTTTGCTCATATCTCCGCATGAGAAGCTGGAGTTGACAGACAGGAACTCACCCCACTCCCAGGATTTGAACTGCTGACTTTTTGGTCAGCAGTCCTGCTAGCATAAGCATTGTGCCACCAGGAGCTCCGACTACACAACCATTACAGGTACAGAAGCCTTTGCAGTATTTACAATGGCAACTTTAAGTTCACTTTCCATGAGAAATGTAGTTGTGTGAGAATTAAGGACTCAAAATGGCAACTGTGCACTAAAATATATATGAGTAGGCCTTAGAATAAAAAAAAAGTAGATTAAAAGTATGCTATGGATTAGCCAGCACAAAATGGATGCAGCTAGGATATTATCTGGTCCTGCAGCAATGGATATTTTTCAGTCTACACAACTTGAGGGTGTGAACAAACATTTTGAAGATCTGAAGTCTGCTCTCTGTATTCTACTTCTTCACCTTCCCTAGCTAGAGCAGCATTCAGATTTTTCCCTCCATCATTGAGTTTCCCCCAGGATAATGAAAAGTGACAAAAAATTGAAAAAACAAGGTGTGCAAGAATTGCATCTGATCAAGACCATCAGTATGCAAAGACATCTTGTAGCTTCTTTGAGACTTAGGCCTCTTCTATGCTGCTATATAAAATCTAGATTATCTGCTTTGATCTGGCAGTGTAGACTCATACAATCCAGTTAGAAGCAGATAATGTGTCTAATCTGCTTTGATAATCGGGATTATATGGCAGTGTAGGAGGGGCCTAAGAATTAGTAGTTGGAGGGAGGTTTCAATTGTTCTAATATCTGCTGGGAGACTAATTCTGCTAAGCCGAGGCGGTCCAACAAATTTCTGACAGACAATTTCTTCTTACATAAGGTAAAGAAAAGAACAAGGAAATCAGTAATCCTGGACTTGATTCTAACCAATAGGGAGCAGCTAGAACCTGGAATCAAAGTAGCTGGTACTTTAGATGGAAGTGACCATGTAATGCTATAATTCATTATTGTGGGACACATGAAATTTATCTAACTATCTATCTATCTATCTATCTATCTATCTATTTATTTACTGTATTTATATACCACTTTTCTCACCCTTGAGGAGACTCAAAGTGGTTTACAACATATTAATAGCAAAAATTCAATGCCAACATACAGTACACAAAGAAATCATAATAACTAATTACTACATATAACTAAGAACTTAAAACCATTAAACATAAGACATACATAAAATTTAAACATTCAGATAAAGCATAACAATCATCCTAGCCTAAACATTAAAATCACGTGATTCAGAAATTGTAGACCATAGCCATTCTGAATTGTCATTACACATGTTCCTTAATTATTTTTTGGTATTGCATTATTTACTGGCCAAAGGCCTGATCCCACAACCATATTTTGTTCTCTTTCTAAAGATGGGAGGATGCTGATCTAATCTTGCTGGGGAGGGAGTTCCAGAGCTGAGGAGCCACTACTGAGAAGGCCCTGTTTCTCGTCCCCGCCAACTGCACTTGTGATGGAGGTGGGACTGAGAGCAGGACCTCCCCAGATGATCTTAACATCCAAAGAAGAGTTCAGGCAGTGCCCAAGTTACAAATATCTAACTTACAAATGACACATAGTTAAGAACAGGTGTGAGACAACAAGAAGTGAAAAAAATCTATCCCTAGGAAAGGAAATTCAATCGTGAAAGAGTTATTGTAGGGAAAAGGAACTTTTCACCAATCCTTGTTTTCACAACAAGCCAAATTTTTCAAAATCCAGTTATCACAGGGACAGAAAGTAAGGTGAGCAGGGACACAAATAGCAAATGAAACATTACAGGAGTGTGAACCCTTCCCTATGCTATTCAAAACTAAAAGATATACATATTTGGCTGGAGTTACATTTAAAAAATGTACCTGTTCTGACTTAGATACATATTCAGCTTAAGAACAAACCTATAGAATCAACCTTGTTTGTAACTTGGGGACTGCCTGTGTAGTAAAATACACACCCTGGATTTCAAGAAATGAATTTCCTCAAGGTCAGGAAAATAATGGGCAGAATTTCATGATTAGAGGGTATGTGTTGCTAAAAGAAAAATTGGGAAATAACCAGTGTGGCTGCCCAGCAAACTGGAGGACTTGAAAAGGAAAAAGAGCACACATAAGAAATGGAAGGAAGAATCACCAAAGAAGAATATAGACGTGCAGCCCAAGCTTTCAGGAATAGTGTAAGGAAAGCTATAGCTTTAAATGAGCTGACTCTGGCTGGGCAAACAAGAAGCAACAAAACAGGATTTTTTGAAAGCAAGAGAATGGCTAAGGAAACAGTGGGACTGCTGCTCAGCAAGGACTGTAAAATGCTAACAGATCAAAATGAAAAGGCAGAACTGCTCATCACCTATTTCGTTTCAGCATTTTTCCTTAAAGAGAGCTGTGTGCTTCATGCATCAGCAGAGATTTTGGCACTGAATCCCAATCATAAATCAAGATCGATAAGGAGGTAGTCGAAATTCACCTAATTTAGCTAAACGAGTTCAGATTTGCAGGACCAGGTGAATTGCGTCCCAGAAAATTGAAGGAAGTTGCTGACATGCTCACAGAACCACTTGCCATTATTTTTGATGAATCTTAAGAGAAGTGGTACTGTGCCAGATGACTGAAGACAGACAAACATTGTTCCTCTTTTTTTAAAAGAAGAAGAAGAAGAAGAAGGTGGTGGTGCGAGATGGATATAGAAAACTACATGGCCGTCAATCTGACCTTGCCTCAATATTTAAAAGGATTATACGGAAATCTCTCTCTCTCTCTTTGCAGGTTTCTTAATGACAATGCAGAGATTACTAGGAGCCAGCATGGGGTTGTCAAGAACAAATCCTACCAAACTCATCTTCCCTTTTTAATTGGGTCATTAATTTAGTGATGACAAAACTGTGTATGTCATTTATCTCTTCAAAGCATTTGATGAGGTTTCCTAAATATAGAATAGATGGAAATAACATCAAATACATATTTTGTTGGGAAATTGTTTTTAAAATGTTGTCATGAGTGACTGATGAAGGAGTTGTCAAGTGGAGAACTATAGAGTTCTACCTTGGGGCTTATGCTCGTCAATATTTTTATCAATTGTTTAAAATTGCACAAATCTTGGCCTGGCCTTTTAAATTTTTTAAATTGCCTTGAACAGGCTCAATGCTATGAAATCCTGAGATTTATTGTTTAGTGAGGCACCAAC
The DNA here is from genome assembly GCF_025583915.1 of Anolis sagrei ordinatus. Classification (NCBI taxonomy): domain Eukaryota; kingdom Metazoa; phylum Chordata; class Lepidosauria; order Squamata; family Anolidae; genus Anolis; species Anolis sagrei. The sequence continues at coordinate 161,900,638 of NW_026844366.1, read as the reverse complement.
ACTTTTTGGCCAAGAAGGCTAAATACCTTGTAAAACTAAATTGTAGAGCCAACACTAGATGCAAGTTAGGAGTGGATTCAGCAGTTTTCTTTTATGCAGGACAAGGTGAGCTCCCATTGTTAGCCCCAGTTTCTGCCAACTTAGCAGTTCAAAAACATGCAAATGTGAATTGATGAATAGGTACAACAGACAATGCTGGCTCTTCGGCTCAGAAATGAAGATGAGCACCACCCCTCAGACTCGACTAGACTTAATGTCAAGGGGAAACCTTTACCTTTGCTTTAAGCACCCCGGTGGCGGAGTGAGTTAAACTGCTGAGCTGCTAAACTTGTTTACCGAAAGGTCACAGGTTCGAATCTGGGGAGCAGTGTGTCATCCCCAGCTTCTGCCAACCTAGCAGTTCGAAAACATGCAAATGCTTTCATCAATAGGTACCGCTCTGGCGGGAAGGTAACAGTGCTCCATGCAGTCATGCAGGTCATGTGACCTTGGAGGTGTCTACGGACAATGCCGGCTCTTCAGCTTAGAAGTGGAGATAAGCACCAACCCCCAAAGTTGGACACAACTGAACTTTATGTCAGAGGAAAACCTTTACCTTTACCTTAAGCACTGAGTCAAACAATGAAATCACTATATCAACCTGTCGTCATAGAATCTCAGAAAAAGGATGCTGTGAGATTGTAAGTTTGATACGAACACTAGTAAAACAATGCCTAAGATTACAAAATGTATTTGAGCAATTCAACATTTAGCACATCAATAAAATATAACGACAAAGAACGAGAAAGCTCTATGTTTTCAACTGCATTCCAGAAATCTCCCATTTGTGTTCTATTTTGGGAGATGTGAAATGTTCATTCAACAAAACAGAGTTTGGGCCACTAATGTACACAGACAAAGATGGGTTTTTTAAATGTGTTTGATTTGTCCAACAATGTTAATGAGAAATGTTCCATTGAGGCATTTTTACCTCCAGCAAGATCATGCCTCTTTTCACAAGTTACTGAGTTCTTTTCCCAGGCGGAGATTATCCCTGTATAAAAGAAGCAAACCTCATGAGTTCAACAGCCGGGAGGCAGAGGGCAGCCATGCAGGAATTCTCCATTTCGCACTCAAGGACTGTGCTGTCTGCAGCTCACTTCTTTCAGATTAACTCAGCAAAGGGATTCTCTCTCCAGGAAGCAACTCCATATAGGAATTTAGCAGGACTCTGCCATCTCTGCTTGTGTCTCAGCTAAATGGCTGCATTGTTGCAAACCAGAAAACTCTCTCGATGCAAGAGTCTTGTTGTTTTTAACCACCTTCAAGTCAACTTTAGCTAGTGCATCCCTATAAGAGATTTCCAAGTCATCCTATCCTCAACCACCCTGCTCAAGTCTACCAGACTTGGGACTTCCCTTATTGAGTCTATCTACAATGTGGTCTTCGTTTTCCACTGCCTTCTATCTTCCCAAGAATTACTGTCTACTCTAGAGAGCTCTGTCTTCTCACAGACCTTGTGGGATTTTCTGCCTTAATATTCTGGGTTATATGGCTGTGTGGAAGGGCTCTGGGACACAGAAAAATGGAGCTTCAGGTAAATTATTTTTACTTGCCGTGCTTGGCTTTGGAAGTAGAAAAACATCCTCCACCAAGTGGCACTGCCAACTTGTCCTCCCCACCCCCCATCTCCACATAATAAGCTCCATACCAGAATTTCTACTTCAGCCTCACCCCTGGACCTGAGATCTCATTATGTGGGCTAAATTGTCCATCGTACACCAGTTTCTCTTCCTTTTTGTGACAGAGCCCGCTGAATCTCATCCCACAACATCAATAACAACAGCAACAACACTTTATTTATATTCCACCCTTCTCACCCTGAAGGGGACTCAGGGCAGATCACATACATGGCAAACATTCAATGCCATTTATATAGACAGTACACAGACAGACAGCACAGAAGGAGGTGTTGTTTCGATGCCATGGACAGTTGGGCTCGAGTCCACATGGGGTGCTGTCTAGAGGGTGCTCCATCCTCTATGACAAAGAGCCGTCAGGACCTCCTCATTTCAGCATTTTCTGATCTTCTTTTTCTTTATGGCGTTGTAAACACCTCCTCCACTTTTAGTGGTACCTAATTTCTCTAATTACAGCTAAAGCTGTTTTTAAACTGCTTAAGTAAACTGTGAGCAGGGCTGACAGTTGGCCACTCACGCCAACCTAGAGCTTTGAACTTGCAACCTTTCGGTTGATAGATCTTATAGTTGCTGATGATTTACCAGCTGTGCTAAACCTCCATCTACTACCAGTAGGGCTCCATCACAAAAGGGATCTGGCATATACTTCCATGGTGGCAACATAGGAAGCTTCCTGTGTTACATAGAGACCAACGGGGGAGGGGGAAGCTGGGTAGTGGATGCTTCTACTCGTGAGATGGGGCCAAGGGTAAGTTGGGCAATGCATGGGGAGATGGGTTCTTCATTCCCCCTGCTGGGCCCACACGGATTCGCCAAAATGTGTGGTGAATCCAATTGCTAGTGCGATAAGGTCCTTAGTACAGAGACTGAAATGTAGATTCACTAAGGAAGCATATCGATCCCACAGGGACTGACCTCATAAGACTATGGATCATGATTGGCACCAATCACAACAATATCTATTCATTTCAAATGAATGTGTTTGTCTGTAAACACAGATCAAGTCAAACCTGGGTGAATTCCCCTGGCATCCTTTCTTGGCCAACAGGAGAAATGAAGCAATCTCTGACTCTGTTCTTTGCCCTGCATGCCTTCATTGGAATCAATCAAAGTGTGGCACATGGGGTGAATCAAATATTTTGGACAATACTTAGAGAAACCTAAAGACCTTATAAAATTATAACTCCCATAAATCTTCATCACTGACATCAGTATGGAGTTCGGTCTAGAAAAACGTGCCACAGTGCATTAACATGCCACGTGCATTAAAGAAAGGGAAAATTACTCACAGCGAGGGCATAGAGATGCCAAACAGACAAACCAAAAAATGCAATCGGCCTGAAGCCTATAAATATCTGAGCATACTACAGTTGGACAATATCAAACATGGGCAAGTGAAAAATGTGGCCAGCAAAGAATATATCCAAAGAGTCAGAAAGGTTTTGAAGAGCAAATTAAATGGCGGAAATACGATCAAGGCTATCAACACCTGGGTCATCCCCGTCATTAGATACACTGCTGGAATTGTGAACTGGACACAAGCAGAGCTGGATAATCTGGACAGAAAAACAAGAAAACTGATGACAATCCACTACTCATTACACCCCGCGTAGTGATGTCGACAGACTTTACCTGCCCAGAAAATCAGGAGGCAGAGGGCTTCTGCAAGTGAAACAAGTGGTAGGAGAAGATACACATGCACTGGCAGATTATGTGAAAGGCAGTCAAGAACCAACATTGAGGGAAGTCAATAGTAGTAAACTGCTTCAAGTGCAAAAGACAAAGAGTGAATACCGTAAAAACACAATCCAGAGTAGAAGAGAAAACTGGCGAAAGAAGGCTCTCCATGGACAGTTCCTGGGAAAAATTGAGAGCCAAATTGACAAAGAAAAAACATGGCTGTGGCTCACAAATGGGACTTTGAAAAAGGAGACAAAGGAGGACCTGATTCTGGCAGCCCAAGAACAAGCCATTAGAACCAATGCCATCAAAGCCAGAACTGAAAGGTCGACGACAGATCCCAAGTGTAGACTCTGCAAGGAAGCAGATGAAACCATAGATCACATCCTCATTTGCTGCAAGAAGATTGCACAGACGGACTACAAGCAGAGGCATAACACTGTTGCTCAGATGATTCATTGGAACCTGTGCCACAAATACCATCTGCCTGCGACAAAGAACTGGTGGGATCACAAGCCAGAAAAAGTTACAGAGAATGAATACGTCAAGCTACTCTGGGACTTCCAGATTCAGACAGACAGGGTTTTGGAGCACAATACTCCTGACCTCATGATCGTGTTAAAAAACAAAGTATTGATTGTTGATGTTGCAATGCCAGGTGACAGCAGGATTGAAGAGAAACAACTTGAAAAGCTGACACGATATGAGGATTTAAAGATCGAACTGCAAAGGCTGTGGCACAAGCCAGTAAAGGTGGTCCCAGTGATCAGCACACTGGGTGCAGTGCCTAAAGACCTTGGCCTGCACTTAAACACAATCGGCACTGCAAAAGGCCACCTTACACATTATTCACCGATACATCACACAGTCCTAGACTGGGAAGTGTCCGACGTGTGATCAATACAACAGCCAGTAGAGTGCCTGCTGTGGACCCATTTTGCTGTGTTTCAAATAATAACTTGTATGCTGCCCTATCTCCCCAAGGGGACTCAAGACAGATTCCAGCATATATACAGACACAAGCAAACATTCAATGCCTTGAAACAATGAAACACAAACACAAATACACAGACCAATACACAGACAAAGACAAAGGCTTCTTCTTTCATCTCTGGCCCTGGAGGTGGTGTTCATCTCCGACTCTGGGGAAGGTGCTCATCTCCATTTCTAAGCTGAAGAGCCTGCGTTGTCTATAGTCACCTCCTAGGTCATGTGGCCGGCATGACTGCATGGAGCGCCATTTACCTTCCTGCCGAGGGGTACCTCTTGATCTACTCATATTTGCATGTTTTCAAACAGCTAGGTTGGCAGGAGCTGGGGTTAACAACAGGAGCTCATCCCATCTCACAGATTTGAACTGCCAACCAACAGGTCAGCAAGTTCAGCAGCTCAATGGTTTAACCCGTTATGCCACTGCGGCCTTTTCTCCACAATTTTTCCTGCTAGCTTTCTTCACTGTCCAGCTTTCACAATCATATATAGAATTTGGAAATAAAAAGGGCATGGACACTCATAATTTTGATATTTATTTACATATCTTTACACTTCTGGATCTTATCTAGTTCATTCATTGCTGCCTCTCTAATTTTTAGCCTTCTGATATCTTGCCTGTCGCCTCCACTCTGATTAATGACTGAACCAGAGAATAGATAATCTGGAGATATTTCAATATCTTTATCATTTACTTAAAAGTTCTGTAAATCATCTGTAGTCATGATTTTTATTTTCTTAATAAGCCATGAACTTCTCTAAGCACTACTCCTTCACATGCAACCAGGAGAAAGAAAAAGTAGAAAGAAAAACCATCCAAGAACCTAAAGGAAATGTGATATTTACATTAATTTCTGTCTTAATGATGCCAATTTATCATACAATATCAAATCATGTTTCTAGCTTAAAAGCTCTATTCATGTACTTCAACTTAATCAAAGCTATTGATTATCAAAACGTACAGTTAACATATCATTTTATTTTATTTTCTGCAAAAAGAAGTCAAGAGTTGTCAGTCCTTCAAAAATGCCACCTGTGGTTTTTCTCGAATCAATAGGGATTAATTATCAATTTCAGCTAAATCTGCCAATTTCAGCAAGCAGTTCCCAGTTGCTGGGATTTCATTTTTCCATTTCTGTGCATATAATAATCTTGTTGGCACGGGACCTCATCACATGGAGGTCCAGAAATTGGGGGACAGTGGGGGAAACCATAGGGCAGCATTCCACTTCATCTCCTTATCGTCATGGGTCATGAGCTACCATTCTACAATGTTTCCTAACTGTCACCAGCTTTGTTTTGTGCCACCCTGGCTTCCTCTATGTTAATAGAGCACAGAGACAGGGAAGACCACCCATCCAATGAGGTCCCTGGTTATATATTAGAGTAGTCCACCATATTTCTTCTCCCTTTTATAGTCCACCCGTCCTAATTTTTTAAAAAAATAGGGGTATTGTTTTTAAATACTTTTAGAATTATTTTTATTTTGAATGTGTGTATACACACACACAAAAAAACAATAAAATCTATACACATGCATATATATGTAAACAAATGCAATATTTCCTAACAGCTATATGGTAATTGTACCTAACTATGCAATTCCTTCCATCCATTCTGTTGTAGTGACCTCCCCTGATTTGGGCTGAAGACAGTCATGTGCAGTTGTCCTTCCCATTAATGTATGTTTCCATTCTAACTTCTAGAATAATATTATTTTTAAATGCCTACAAACATTCAAACAGATTAAATTATGAAGCCTTCTATAACAACTTAACAAAATGATCTTAAAAGATAAGAAACCATCTTAACAGACGAGAGACTGGCCGAAACGAACAAAATGAAGTTCAACAGGCACAAATTCAAGATACTCCACTTAGGCAGAAAAAAAATGAAATGCAAGTATACAGAATGGGGGATAATGCCTGGCTCGACAGCAGGACGTGTGAAAAAGATCTTGAAGTCCCTGTGGACAGGAAAGTAAACATGAGCCAACAATGTCATGCAGTGGCTAGAAAAGCTAATGGGATTTTGCTCTTCATAAATAAGAGTCAGGACCTGGGAAAACATGCTACCCCTCTATTCTGCCCATTCTGCCTTGGTCAGAACACGTCTGGAATCACACTGTGTCAAATTCTGGGCACTACAATTGAAGGGAGATGTTGACAAGCTGGAATGTGTCCAGAGGAGAGGAGGGTGACTAAAATGATCAAGGATCTGGAAAAGAAGTCCAATGAGAAGTGACTTATAGAGCTGAACGTGTTTAGCCTGCAGAAGAGAAGGCTGAGAGGAGACATGATAGCCATGTATAAATATGTGTAGGGAGGAGGGAGCAAGCTTGTTTTCTGCTGCCCTGGAGACTAGGATGCAGAACAATGGCTTCAAACTGCAGGAAAGGAGATTCCACCTGCACATTAGGAAGAACTTCCTAACTGGGAGACCTGTTCAGCAGTGAAACTCTCTTCCTCGGAGTGTGGTGGAGGCTCATTCTTTGGAGGCTTTTAAGCAGAGGCTGGATGGCCATCTGTCAGGGGTGCTTTGAATGCAAGTTTCCTGCTTCTTGGCAGGGGGTTGGACTGGATGGCCCACGAGGTCTCTTCAAACTCTATGATTYTATTATTCTAACTGAGATTTTTAATAGGGACTTTTAATGCATTTTAATTTTCATGTTTATTTTTTAACAGATAAATTGATTTATTGTTTTATAAATATTGCATTTATATTTCTAATGTTATATTGCTTTTAACTTGTATTATTTATTGCATGTTGTTAGCTTCCTTGAATCCTATTATCGCGAGAAAGACAGGATATATAAATGAATATAATAATATTAATAACAATAGCAACATGCCCACAGAAAGACAAACCAAGGACAACCTTCTGAGATAAGGAGGGAGGGGGAGTAAAAAAAATCATCCCTGTGGATCTGAAGTCCTTGGGAAAAATGCTAGTCTGAGCAAAAAACCTGAGATAGCTCAAGTAAACATTTGGAGGTAGGAGGAGGATATGCAAATACAATTGAAACAAAGAGTTTTGGAAAACAGTAGTATTTTCAGGTAGTACAAATAGATCTTAACTTGGGCAAGAAACATGAGAAGAAACAAAACAATCAAAAAAGTATCAACATTGCCAATGACAAATAATTCTATGCTCATCAAATTAGAGATTAAAGGGGAGGATTCTCACATGAAGGGCAACATTCAGAGAGGAGGATGCAGGTGTACATAGTGTGTGCGCGTGTATGCCTGCAAAGGCACTGGAGACCAAAAGAAGATGTTTAATTGAGATTTTGTGAGCACGCTATGCTTAGCAGCAAAGCTTCACAAAATGAAGGGTTGTTTTAATTATCAGTTTTGGCTTTGGTGAGGACCTCCTTGAAATTCTTCTGCTTCTGACTTGGATACCTGCTGTGCCCCTCCTGTTTTTTAACTGTTTTTGAAGCATGCTAATCATAAAAATACCAAAGCATTGGTTGTGATTGATTAAGCAACTTGCAACACAGAGCTTTTCATCTGCTCTTTGAATGATAGAGAGAAGCAATATTAAAAACAAAGAAGAATGTATAATTGTTAACTATCAAAGAAGGAGCTGTGATTGTCTCTAGTTCCATCTCTCCATTTTACTTCCTCTTCCAGCTCACTACTCCCTGGTTTCCTGGTATTTTCATGTTAACTAATTGTAAGTCACTGTTTAAACGGTTTAAAACCCTATTAGCAATGCCTAACATTCATCTTCTGCTTTAATGTGGAGTTATTGCTTGATGGATCTGACCTGATCTATTTGTAAAGCAGGAGCATTACACAGAAAACGTTTAAAAACTTCCACAAATGCAACTTCTTCCTTTATCATTCTTATTTTAGTTATAGTAAGTGGAATTTATATGTATTTACTAAACATGTGAGGTGAGGAAATAGGCTAACCCTGCCTAGCATCATCCTTCACATTTATTAGTACTATAACTCCACCTTTATTTGCAAGCTTTGTACCATCTCAGAACTGGCCACAACTGTTTACATGGCCATTCTGTATTTCCCGGTCTCAGATAGCAAAGAAAAAAATGAATGCCACTGACTACCTGACTCCCATTTTCATCATCTCAGAGGCCAGTGGGTGTGACAAGGCTCATATTGGTCATTTGTGTTCTGGAGTGATACTGGCTGGAGCAACAAGATAATTGGAGAAAGGATGGGAGAGAGAAGGGTGCTCCTCTCCTCCTCCAGCACCCCAATTGACATCACTCCAGCACCCCAATTGACATCACCAACACAAGCCATGTTGCACTTACTAGCTCTGTGACAAAGAGAATGGGAAGGGAATGCTAAGTGTGTCTACCCCATGGCATGAAACTAGATTCAGTGCTACTGGATGGTTAGGATTTTTTCCCTCTGTAACATCCAGGAATGGTGGTTCTAAACCATCTCAAGGTCAGTCCAGCATTCATCACTCCAGATCAGTCCCAGGATAAGTAATAGGGCTGTGCAAAATTATCGTTAGTCCTCGTAAGTCGGATCAAATTCATTAAATTCATACTTAAAATTCTATATCTGACACATGAGTGTGGCTCACGCCAAAAACTTAAGAATCGAAACTTACCCAATATTTTTCATTTGACTTTTGTCAACCTTGGAAGCCTTCCAAAGTCAGTTTTATTTTCAGCACAAACAAAGCCAAAAAGGTTGCCATTCCTCTTTAAATTAATGGCCTCTCACCATTCGAAGAAGGAAGAAACAGGGAGAAAGTAGAGTTCACTGGAAAAGAGACCGAGAAAGACAGAATTCTGGGAAATGTAGTTTGGAAAGGTGATGAACCCTATCCCAGATAATTCAAAAGGCCCTTCCCTAAACTACATTTCCCAGAATTCTGCTCAGCATCAGAAAGACCCAATCAGGATAAGGGAGAGCTATTTTACCTCCAAAGCGGCAGCCGGCCAGAGTTCCAATAAATTGTTGGATCTGCAAAGAGGAGGACTGAATGATACTTCTAGTAAGTAAATCTCTGTGCTGGTCTGGGAAGAAATCCCTAAATGGAAGTTCTATTGGTTAATATAAGAAACATTCAATGAGATAGCTGTTGTGGCTTTTTTAAAAAAAAAAGTGTCAAAAATTTTAAAAATTCTCTAAAATCAGTGGATGTATGAATATTTCTGAAAGTTTTGGGAAATGATCCCATTTTATCTTATGCCATTCTATTAAAAATTCAAGGAGCTATCTCTTGTAGGTTTTTTTAAAAAATGTTTTTTATAAAAACTTTGAAAATTTCCCAAAAATCTGTGGATAAGTGAAACATTCTGAAACTTGATGGGCTAAAAGTGGAAAGTGTGTTCTACCATTGTAGTATGTTTCACCCCAATAGCTGTGAAAATGAGGGAGAAAGGAGCCCTGAAATTTCCCCAATTATAGTAATTATGCTCAATTATGATAACGATAAAGTAACGACATGTAGTCACTCTAGTTACAGTAACTAAATTTTCACTACCTCTACTTTAGAAACACTTTAGAAACAAAATCCCAGCTCCCCCTAATTTTGTATTGAGTTTTGAAACATTGTTTTCATCAATCACACAGCCCTAATAAGTAGTCAGTATAGATTCACCTTCTGTAATATTGCTTTTCTTCCACCTCATAACATTCATCCAATATGACATTCTTAGTGAACAGCCTCAGAATATTCTAGAAGAGTGATCATGACACATCACTCAGGTTCGTATTCTTCTCTTAGAGTAGTTTTTGGTCAATAGACATTCAGCATATCCAATTCACTGACAGACGAGTACTATGAAGGAATGTATAATAAACAGGATTAATAAACCAATAACCCATCTGATTCTGATAAGCAGATCCACTAATCCCTTTGAAATTGAATATAATTTATAATGTTTAGTAGATAGAACTAATAATGATCTGGCTGTCCATCAGGATATATTTCCTTTTCTGAAAATGAAAGTAGCTGACTGATGAAAAACTCCAGGCTGTTAAGCCACTCTTGCAAGGATGCTATGGCATGCAATCAATCAATCAATCAATAGGTCTAATATGAAAACTTACCCCATCAAAAGTTTCCAGGAGGCAAGAAGCAGGAATGGAAGTAAAACATTGGGTTTCTGTCTCTCAGCAGCCTGTAACATAAGTAACCAGCAACTAAATTAGAATGGCTAACTATTATAAAATATGATTACTGAACTACTTGAGACAGATAGAATATATATTCTATAAACCTTAAATATGTTACCATGCCAACTCTCTCTTTTATATACATTTCTATTCATTATATTTTATACAGTATAAGTTTTGTGAGATATATATGCATACATATGTATTATGTATATATACATGAATGAATGAATGAATAAATTGAATGAACTGTTCCCAGCGGCTACTTTGCTATTCATGCTGTTAAACCTTAAATGTTGTTTTATATAGGTTCATATTTCTTCTGCATTGTCCACTTTAGCTGATAACAGAAACCGAAGAAAAAGCATGGAAAGAAATATTTAGCATTTAATATCAGATTTACTTTCTGCAACCAACGACCTTGTTCCAAGCAACTTTTTGACATGTCATTTAAAGGCAGACAGCTACTAATTGAATGAGCTGTGAGTTGAAGTGTTTGCAGCCCTTTAATAATTCATCTAACATTGCACACTGTAAAACAGCAGCTTAGCGGAAACAATTTGAAAGAAGGAAATCATCAGTGCTTTCTGCAGCCCATTATAAAAATGCTGCTCCTCTCTGCTTTTGTGATCAGCTAATTTTCTTTCAGTGTTCAAAAATGACATTTGTTATCTGGAGAGTTTTATGGGCCTGTAATGACCAGTTCTCCAAAATAACAGATGGATGTGCTAATTAAATTTTAATTTAATTAAATTTGTTTTGGATATTTTTTAGCCTATTCTTTCTTTGAATGCTCAGGAAAGTTAGTGACATTCTATAACCCCCAAGCACTAAGCCATGGAAAAGCAGACTAAGGCTGCGTCTACACCAGTGGTTCCCAGTCTGTGGACCATCAGTGGTTCCCAAGAACTAAAATATGGTCTGCAGCATCATTGTCACTACACCATTGCAATAAGAGCAACTGGTCTCGTTAAACTCTTATAGTGCCAAAGCTTATTATGGTTGGGTTGCTGTAAGTTTTTTGGGCTGTATGGCCATGTTCCAGAAGCTTTTGGTAAGTTTTTTTTTGGGGGGGGAATGGGGGCTGGAGGGGGATGGAAGCCATCTAGCCATTCTTCACAGGAAGTCCCGGGGTTTGGGTTGAGTTGGGGGTGAGGACTGAAACTCAAGAGGAAGCTGGTTATTGTAAAGAGGCCACCAGTTTGTAAAGAAGGCACCCAGTTTGTAACGATGCCACCAATTTGTAACGGTTTATAAAGGAGCCACAACTTTGTAAGGACTTATTAAATTGATAACACAACTAATAGCTTGTAATGTTGATTTGGTCTTTCTTCAATGTGTAGCGTGGGTTAACTTGAAAGTATCTGTAACAGAGACTTGGTTTTAGAAGAAACTGTAACCAGTTTATTGAAGTATAGAAGAAGCTTGATGGTTTCAATGTTTCCCAACACTTAGAGGTACATATGTTCAGAGGTTACATTTATAACATTTCATAAACCAACTCTTAAGAGGACTATTCCTTCCACTAAACAGGTTTCAAACTTATTTTCCTTCAAAATGTGTTTTTTTCTTTATCAGATTACTTCAGGTACAAGCTTAACTTTCCTTATGTTATTTCTGTTGCAGTAAAGATTCTTATTAGGGTTCTCTCCCCCTTTTGCTCTCACACTGACTAATAATATAAATAAGTCAACTCAACCTTTCTAAACTACACAGGCTAAAAGCCAAAGCCTTCCTGATTCTCAACACAGTAGAATCAGCCTTTCCCTGTAGTTCTTAGACTACAGACTACCTTACTGGTTCTCAACACACAACAGAACCAGCCTTCCCTGTAGTTCACTGACTAAAGACTAACTGCTTTAAAATGGCTGCCCTGTCAATTGGCAGTTGGCTCCACCCCTTTTTCCATGGCAACTCAGCTCAAAGTGATGTGGGAAGGGGGAGATACAGGAAAGGGAGACCTTTAATTCGGCCTAGGGAACGTGGATCAACATTAGTAATTCCAAAGCGGTCTCCTGATGTGGGAAGTCGGTGTAACCAGGAAGGCGGTCCCTCCGGGTTGAAGGTGGTGCTGTTGAACGCCAGATCTGTCAATGGTAAAACAGCTTTCATCCAGGATTTGATCCTGGATGAACGGGCAGATCTGGCGTGCATCACAGAGACCTGGCTGGATGAAGCTGGAGGAGTGAATTTGACCCAGCTTTGTCCACCAGGTTTCTCTGTGCAGCACCAACCGAGATCCGGAGGGCGGGGAGGCGGGGTTGCAGTGGTCTATAGAGATTCCATTCGTCTGACCAGGGGCCCCATCCCGCAGTCAACAAAATTTGAATGCGTCCACCTGAGGGTGGGTGACCGGGACAGTTTAGGGATTCTGTTAGTGTACCGTCCACCTCGCTGCACTACGGACTCCCTGACTGAGCTAGCGGGGGTGGTCTCGGACCTGGCGTTGGAGTCCCAACGGCTACTTGTGCTGGGGGACTTCAACGTCCACGCCGAGGCCATCTTATCGGGAGCGGCTCAGGACTTCATGTCTGCCATGGCAACCATGGGGCTGTCCCAACAGGTATCTGGCCCCACCCACAGTGCTGGACATACATTGGACTTGGTTTTCTGCCAGGGATGGGAGGAAGGTGGCGGTGTTGAGGAGTTATCCATCTCTCCGTTGCCATGGACCGACCACCACCTGGTCAGCTTTAGACTCACTGCACCCCCTAACCTCCACAGAGGTGGAGGACCCATTAAGTTGGTCCGCCCCAGGAGGCTTATGGATCCGGATGGATTCCTGACGGCTCTTGGGGAATTTCCCGCCTCCTCGGTTGGTGATCCTGTCGATGCCCTGGTCGCTCTCTGGAATGGGGAGATGGCTAGGGCAATAGACACGATCGCTCCAGAACGTCCCCTCTCGAGTAGCCGAGCTAAACCAGCTCCTTGGTTCACTGAGGAGCTGGCAGCGTTGAAGCGAAAGAAGAGGGTACTAGAGAGCGTGTGGCGTTCGGATCCGAGCGAGCCAAATCGAACACGGTTTGTGTCCTTTTTAAGGGCATACGCCGCGGCAATAAGAGCCGCAAAGAAGACCTTCTTTGCGGCCACTATTGCGTCTGCAAAGAACCGTCCGGCTGAACTGTTCCGAGTTGTCAGAGGCCTGTTAAAGCCCACCATGCAGGATGGGTGCCCTGATGACTCGGCAGCTCGCTGTGAAGCCTTTGCTCAGTTCTTTGCAGACAAAGTCGCTTTGATCCGCTCTGGTCTGGATACCATATTAACGGCAGTCTCTGAGGATGTAACACGAGCATCTGCTTGTCCAGTTTTGATGGATTCATTTCAATTGGTGAAACCCGAGGATGTGGACAAGTTACTTGGAGGAATGAGGCCTACCACATGCATCCTAGACCCCTGCCCATCCTGGCTTCTAAGGAGGCCAGAGGGGGATTGGCCGAGTGGGTGAAGGTGGTGGTTAATGCCTCCCTTCGGGAAGGCATATTTCCAGCCAGCTTAAAGCAAGCTGTGATAAAACCGCTGTTGAAAAAACCATCACTGGACCCCACTCAATTCGTCAACTATCGGCCTGTTTCCAATCTCCCCTTCTTGGGCAAAGTCATGGAACGTGTGGTGGCCTCACAACTCCAGGCATTCTTGGTGGACACGGATTATCTGGATCCGGCACAGTCTGGCTTTAGGCCGGGGCATGGTACCGAGACAGCTTGGTCGCCTTAGTGGATGATCTACGCCAGGAGCTGGACAGGGGGAGTGTGTCCCTGTTGGTTCTGCTGGACCTCTCAGCGGCCTTCGATACCGTCGACCATGATATCCTTCTGGGACGCCTCGCAGGAATGGGCCTTGGAGGCACTGTTTTGCAGTGGCTCCGCTCATTCCTTGAGGGTCGGTCTCAGAAGGTGTTACTGGGAGACTCCTGTTCAACCCCACAACCTTTGTCTTGTGGGGTTCCTCAGGGTTCAATATTGTCTCCCATGTTGTTTAACATCTACATGAAGCCGCTGGGTGAGATCATCCGGAGTTTCGGAGTGCGATGTCATCTGTACGCAGATGATGTTCAACTCTGTCACTCCTTTCCACCTGCTACTAAGGAGGCTGTCGAGGTCCTGAACCGGTGCTTGGCCGCTGTGACGGTCTGGATGGGGGCGAACAAATTGAAATTGAATCCAGACAAGACAGAGGTACTCCTGGGTAGTCGCAAGGCCGAACAGGGTATAGGGTTACAGCCTGTGTTAGACGGGGTCACACTCCCCCTGAAGACACAGGTTCACATCTTGGGTGTGATCCTGGACTCATCTCTGAGCCTGGAACCTCAGGTCTCGGCGGTGACCAGGGAGCATTTGCACAGTTAAAGCTTGTGCGCCAGCTGCACCCGTACCTTGGGAAGTCTGACTTGGCCACGGTAGTCCACGCTCTGGTTACATCCCGTTTAGACTACTGCAACGCTCTCTACGTGGGGTTGCCTTTGAAGACGGCTCGGAAGCTCCAATTAGTCCAACGGTCGGCAGCCATGATACTAACTGGAGTGGAGCGCAGGGAGCACACAACTCCTCTGCTGCACCAGCTCCACTGGCTGCCGATTTGCTACCGGGCTCAATTCAAAGTGCTGGCATTGGCCTTTAAAGCCCTAAACGGTTCTGGCCCAACCTACCTATCCGAACGTATCTCGGCCTATCAGCCCACCAGGACCCTAAGATCTTCTGGGGAGGCCCTGCTCTCTATCCCGCCTGCTTCACAGGTGCGGCTGGCGGGGACGAGAGACAGGGCCTTTTCTGTGGTGGCCCTCGGCTCTGGAACGCCCTTCCCATGGAGGTAAGATCAGCCTCCTCGCTGATGGTATTCCGAAGAAGACTAAAAACTTGGATGTTCAAGCAGGCATTTGGCTAATTCGGTGCAATGAATGTGTTGATTACGGATTGGTAATATGGATGATGCAATTGGACCACGATTTTAGTTAGGAGATGTATTGGATTGTGATTTCGTGTAATATTGTGTATTATGTTTTTTATGGTTTTAATTGTATACTGTGCACTGTATATTTTGTTGTAAACCGCGTTGAGTCGCCAATTAGGCTGAGAAACGGCGGTATACAAGGACAGTAAATAAATAAATAAATAAAATAAATCTGGCTACCATCCCCCCTATTATGCTAGTTTAAATACTTACCCTTTTAAACACATATCTATTATTATACATAACTGTAGATTAAAATTAACACTTCATCACAATTATTTTAAATCATTTCCTCTCAGGTTTTAGGTTAATACAGAAAAACCCTAAGTTTCAGGGTTTTTCCTGGATAACTCAAAGCCTGGGATGATCCTGATTTGGCATCTTTACTTCTGACCACTCTTCAGGTTCAAGGCTGCCCTCTATAAAATAAAATATGTTGCAACTCTACATGTTGCTATGACAAATAAGTAAACCTCCTAAGAAAACAGGATTCCACACATGGAGCCAGTCACTCAAAAAGCATCAGATTCTTAATTAACTTAATTGGTTGAGTGTTTCTACTGATACAAGATTGAAACTCATCTTTTTGCAAAAATGACATTTCAAAGCCTCTTCAGTAGCCAGTTTAGTTAAATAATTCATGAGGACCGGGTCTGATAGAGCCCTTACCCTCCAGTTCCATCAAGCTGGGTATTTAATTTAATTAATATGGCACTATTATATTAAATCATGCTCCACAGCCATAAGAATTAAAGTAGTACAGGCCTCATATATGTTTATGATAGAGGTAGGGCATCTGCAGATGGTTCTTGATTTAGGGCCAAGTGCTAAGAATATGCTGTATCTTTCCACACCAAGAAAGAGAAGGAAATTCCATATTTCAAAGTGGATTTCTATAACATGTACATCTAAACTGCAGGATTTCTAAGAAAGCTCTTTGGATGAGAAGGACAGCTCTTCAGGACAGAGAGAAGAAGAGTAGGAAAATCATGCTTCAAGTGATACTTACCCTTTTTGTGCAGCGATCATTTGGACATACTTCCATTATCTCATGATCTAGGATGAATTTTAGTAAAAGAATGAGCTGCATTAGTTATTCAGAATGCTAATCAACTGGTCAGAAGTGGCATCATAAGGCCACTTTGCAGAAATGTGTTGATTTTCCCTGAAAGCCACGCAATTGCTAGGCAATGAGGAGAAGGAAAAAAAAGGTTTGAGCCTGAAAAAAAATATGAAATTAACAGGTTTATGTTCAGCTACCATATTTTATTGCATAATAGTAACTCTTTTACCCCTTTTTTGTTGGAAAAAAAAGGCGACACGACTATTACGTGATGAAATAAAATGGTGCCTTGCATTCGCCATATCTACAAGATGAAGAGCAGGAAGGAGGGACAGCTCTGTGTTTAATGCATTGTTGAAGGCTTTCATGACTGGGATTATTGGGTTGTTGTAGGTTTTTCGGGCTGTATGGCCATGTCCTAGAAGCATTCTCTCCTGACGTTTCACCTGCATCTGTGGCAAGCATCTTCACAGGTTATGAGGATGCTTGCCACAGATGCAGGCAAAATGTCAGGAGAGAATGTTTCTAGAACATGGCCATACAGCCCAAAAAACCTACAACAACACAGCTCTGTGTTTGTTTAAATTGTCTCTGAGAAGAGCTATGGATTGTTTTTGTTTGGTTTAGAACTACTTGCCACAATTACACAAAGAAAGGAAAAAAATCTATTTCAGGGCCCAAAAAGAGGAGGCACAACAATTATATAGTGGTGACTAGTATGTGGTAAAATATGGTTTTTTCCTTAAGTCTGATGATCAAATCAAACTTTTGGCAATATTTATGCTCTCTCTCTCATACACACACATACACACATGCACTTTTCTTCCCAGTATAGGTTTTCCTAAGAGATGTGTGGCTCCTCATTCAAGCTTGTGTTTAGTTTTCAGTGACCAGTCGTAAAGTCCACTCAATGCAAGATACCATATTAAAAAAGACCATGTGCTATGACAAACAGTTGTCTCTCACTACTTAAAGGGCACCTTTTCTAAAATGTGGTTTTCCAAGATTCTAGTTTGACCATCGTCTATTCCCAAATCTCAAAAAAGAGTGCCCATTAATCTATACAGCTAAAATGGCAGCACGACAAGAAGTTGCTGGCAGACTAAAATTCCTGTGCTCAGTGAAATACCAGGGAAAAATGAAAACATTCACTATTTAGTAGGGAAAAAAGCAGGAAGGAAACAGCCATTTCAGGATACCAGAGGCCCTTCCACACAGCCCTATATCCCAGAATATCAAGGCAGAAAATCCCACATTATCTGAGTGTGGACTCAGGTAAACCAGTTCAAAGCCAATATTGTGGTATTTTCTGCCTTGATATTCTGGGATATAGGGCTGTGTGGAAGGGCCCTAAGAAATGTAAAAGAGGAGGGTGTAGGGGGAGGGAGATCCTGGCAAATGAATAGGAAGTAGAAAGAAGTGGCTGGCAAGAGAAAAGGAAGAAAATACACAAAGAAATAGAGGTAGGAGGAGCGCAGAATGAGCCATCTCATTCTGTGGATGCATCATTTCTTGACTTAGCATGAGAAGCTATTTTAAAATACGCTATTGAAAGGTGCCCACAGATGCTGATGAAGAAATCCAATAAAGCTGGGCACAAGTATACCTCCCAATTCCCAAAGCTAGCAGCAAATAGGTGATAGCTTGCTCATTCAAGTAAAGTTATTATTAAAACGTTGAGTTGGAGTTTCTAATCCCAGTAATGCAAATTTCAAGTAATCTACAGCCTATTCTCTATACTGCATTTTGTAAAGGAGCTAAATTAGTGTGAGAATTACTTATGAAAGCTGTGGAGCACAAATCATAATGAATCTACAATATCTGCTTTGAACTGTGTTATCTGAGTCCACACAGCTATATATTCCAGTTCAAAGCAGATAATGTGGGATTTTATACAGCTGTGTGGAAGGGACCCTAGAATACACACAGGTACAATGAGATGAACAAGCACTGTTGCCTGCTTGTTTATGAACAGCATTTTTGCTATGCAAAATGCTCCCCTTTCTGTAGGCTTTGGTCTGGCACTTGATAACAAACAATTGATTCCTGACAAACAGGGACAAGTGACAGACGGTATCTTCCCCAAAGCCTTGTACTGTGTTACATTCCCGTGTCAGATAACAAAGGCAGTTTACACTTGGCCAGACAATAAGAAAGCAGGTCAAGTCACTCCAAAATGTGTTAACAGGTTTTCATTGACTGTTAACTAAATATGATTGGGCATTTTCTGCCCTTAACTAATAGGGAAAGTAATAAGAACTAATAAAATACAGGTAAAGCTGAGTGCGAACTTTAACCTGCAAAATGACTTAATGGTTTATACAGATATCTCAAATCTTTCTTTACTCTGTGTTGCACATCCTGAAATTACTAAGGAAATAATTACAAGTACTCAATATTGCAGTTATGGATCTGTATTCAGTGTGACTTGTGTGTATATGCATGTATATATTTGTGACTTCATGTTGCATATCAGTGTATGGTAACCCCATGCATTTCATATGGCTTAAGAACATGTAAACCTACATAAATGCCATTCCAGCCCACCTTTATAATCAGCAGCTGGATTGGGTGAAGGAGATCCATTTAGCTTCTAATCGTGGTGCAGAAGGGATAATATTCCCACCCATCATGCACCAGCAAGTGAACTTGACATCATCAAAACAACAACTTCTGATCCCATCTACCTGTGAGTTATATTGTCTAACTGTGATTTATATTAATTGTATTGTTTATTTTTGTTTATTGCTTGTTGTTTTATTATTGCTTGTTGTTTTTGATGTGTTGTTGGGCTTGGCTTCATGTAAGCTGCTCCGAGTCCCTTGGGGAGATGGTGGTGGGGTATAAATAAATTATTATTATTATTATTATTATTATTATTATTATTATTATTATTATCTACACTGCCATATAAAGTTTATATTATCTGATTTGAACTGGATTATATGGCAGTGTAGACTCATAAACCAGTTCAAAGCAGAGAATGTGAATTATCAGATTTGATAATCTGGGTTATGTGGCAGTGTAGAAGGGGCCTTAGTGCCATCACAGCTTGCCAAAGAATT
Source organism: Anolis sagrei ordinatus (assembly GCF_025583915.1). Lineage (NCBI taxonomy): Eukaryota > Metazoa > Chordata > Lepidosauria > Squamata > Anolidae > Anolis > Anolis sagrei. The sequence goes on along the minus strand of NW_026844366.1, from coordinate 161,881,104 downwards.
TCAATGACAAACTGCTAACTAAAATGTAGCCCATGGGGAAAGGAACTGAATGCATCATCATCATTAGGATAGTCAATGCCACAGTCAATATCCTAGTCAAATTAGTTCAACATCCATAGTCAACATCATAGTCAATTGTTTACAAGTTAACATTAATTTAAGTGTATTTGTACTTCATGTATGACTAAGTATAAATTCAATAATAATTAAGATTGGCTGAAGGTTTTATTTGTGAACGATGAGCAGTAGAAATTTCAATGAACGTTATAATATCCCATAAAGAATTAATTTCAATTAGTTATAGCTAATTCATGTATTATATAAATGTAGCTGTTTTATGGGTTTTTTAAAAGTGTTTTTAAAAAGGAAAAACAAAAAAGCATGACCCTCAGAGCTTTTGACTATCCTTTAAAATGGTCCCAACCCAGCAGAAATTATCCATCCCAGGATGTATCTATATTGTGTAAATATTGTAGATTGCCACCATTTTAATTGCCATGGTTAATGGGAGTTATTGTTTGGTGAAACACCAGCACTCTTTGGGAGAAAAAGCTAAGATGCAACTAGAACTCCCATTATTCCATAACATTGAGTCATGGCAGTGGTGTCAAACTGCATTAATTCTACAGTGTAGATGCCCCCCTCCCATCTAAGTGAATATCTCTAGATTCCATGTACAGGGCCGTAGCCAGAAAAAAATTTCGAGGAGGGTTGACAATTGGGGGGGGGTTTGAAAATTTTGGGGAGGGTTAAAAATTTCGGCGGGGGGGGGGGGGTTGAAACCTGCCTCCTAGCTCACACTGAAGCAAAGAGCACAGCAGGGGGCAGAGCAGCCTTCAATAGCCTGCAGCTCCGCCCCTGTCAACCACCTCCACCAAGTCTGGCCTCCTTAATGAGAGCATTCAACACACACACACCCAACTTGGTTGCTTCACTACATCGGCTATTGCTGCAAGTAATGACAGTGTGAATAAATTGTCAATATTTGCTTGAGATAGTGCTTGCAGTTCTGGAGGGACTCTTAATTTTTTGCATCTCATAGACTTAGCATGGGGATTTGGTTAACCAGTTAAAATTCATGAGTAAACCAGGTTTTTTAAAAAATCTGAAACATTTCGGGGGGGGGTTGAACCCCTAAAACCACCCCCTCGCTACAGGCCAGTCCATGTACATACTTCAAGAGAGTTGAGGATAAGAAAAATGAGAGTGAGAGAGAGTGAGAGAGGATTAAAGGGATTACTTGATGTGCATTTGACTTTAAAACAGGAAATCATTGATCTAAACTGGAAATAATATCCTATAGACGGAACAAAACCCCCATTAAATCAATGAAATTTTACTGGCACACTTTGGCAACAATCCAGCAGAAACATATTCTGGGGTCATTGTATGGGCCATGCAGCAAAATACAAAAAATAAAAAATAATCCCCCCCCCCCTTAAAACCACACACATAGTGATGACAACATTATTAGCAACTTAATCACACTAGAGAATGAATCCACTTAAAAACTTGTTTCTGCCTCCTGCAGAATTCTGGGCTTTGTAGTTTAGTGAGGCTGTTAAAGGCTCCTTCCTAAACTATTCCAGAATTCTGCAGGAGGCAGCAACTGGATTTAAAGTGGATTCATTCTCTAAAGTGGATTCATTCTCTAGTGTGATGAGGTGACAGGTCAATAAAATGGCACAAAATATGTTGTATAAGCTGTCAAATCTTATAGACATCTTCATTGAGCATGGATGTTAAAAGTCTTTTTGGGTGCATAGATGTGATGATCGTGTACATCTTTCTTGAGACGTGTGCATCTTTCTTAGCTGAAAAGGATGGTGGAGGATGGGTTATGTGGGTGCTCCACTTTATTGCAATGAGCTCGAAAGGTACCAAACTAGCAGCATGTTTACTCAGAAACAACTCCCACTGTGTTCAGTTAGGTTGTTGTTATTTTTGTTCTTGATGTTATAACATGACTCGATTCAACGTGTTGACAACCCTATCATCATTTTTCTCTCGGCAGAATTTGTTCTGTAATTTCTTTAATAGAAACAATCCATGCGCCCACAAATCTCTGAAATCAGCCCTATCAAATCTCTTTTGGCATTGTGCACATTTTCAAAACCACAGCTTGAAATCTGATTCTTTTGTTTGGGAGAGGAAACAAAATTCTTCAAAACAAAAGGCAACAAACAAAAATTTGCAAAGTTGGGGGGAAGAGGGTGAGAACAGAAAGCAGGGTGAAGAGTTACCTTATTTGTTTGTTTTCCTCACAACACGTGTACACAATTCCAGGAAACTTTCTGTCTCTCCAGGAAAGCTGACTTGATTACCATTCTGAAATTATAAAATGCAACTAAATAGTCAGACAACTGCATTTTTAAATTTTAAAAAAATGTTACTGTATAAAAGTGTGTGAAAGAGATAATTAGAATACTCCAGAGAACAAACATTTCCAGTTCCCAGTATCAAAAATCTTGTCTCTGTGGGTGATTTGAGTCTCCTCGTGGAGAGAAAAAGTGGGGTATAAATAAATATCATAAATAAATAAGCCTAGAAGGATTTTCAAGTGGATGAAGAATGGTCTGGAGAAGAGGAGAAGATGCATTCAAAATCCCAGTATATGTGTGTGAATGTCTGTTTGTTTTTACACAGGCCAGCATAAAATGTGATTCTCTCCATCAGAGGCAATAGAGTTTGAAGTTTATTCTGACATTGAAAAGCCTGGCCTGTCATCCAAATGCTTTTGTGTCTTCAGCTCCAGCCTAAGAGGTACTCAAGTGCCCTCCTTAAGAAAGAGAAATATTTTGTTTGAACTAAATGAGGATGGTCCTTTGGTTGAAGGCATTCTCTGTTTGGCCTTCCTGTTTACACCAGCTGAGAAATATGGAAGCTCCAGAATAGGGAGCCTTGAAACTTACCATAAACAGTGAATGCCTGAGCAGTAGACTAAGGACATCTAGGCTCTGTCCTAGGAAGCTTCCAGGACGGAGCTCGATGGAGCCCATCACATGATACAGGGCTACTTCTGGTGGGGCTCCACCCTGGCTCCACCCTGGAAGAGTCTTAGGATGGAGCAATGAGAACATGGGAAGGTTTCCTGTGTTTTCATTAGGTAAACTGGGGGAGCAACAGTTTCCCATGTGTGATGGGGAAAGGGGCATGCGGGGTGCGGGATGACATTTTCCCTGCTGCCTGACGAATTTGCCCTGCTGCCCCATGGATGCCCCTGCTGTCCCCCAGTTTGAGAAACTCGATGTGGTGAGGTCCTAAGGCCCCTTCTACATTGTCATATCATGAAGATTCTGAACACAGATTAACTGCTTTGAGCTGGATTATATGGCAGTGTATATCCAGCCTGAGTTGATCTACTACCTGCCTGGACTGAAACTACACTGCTATATAATCCAGATTATCAAATCAGATAGGCCACATTATCTGATTTGAATTGGATTATATGAGTCTTCTATATAATCCAGTTCAAAGCAAATAATCTGGATTTTATATCACAGTGTAGATCCAGCCTCAGTTGGCTATGTTTCTGGGCATTACTTCTTTAATAGCATTGGGTCCACATTATTTGATGTACTGTATCTCTCTCTTTGGAGCCCTCTGCAAGTGCAGCTTTTTCTCGAATGAAGCAGAGAGGGTTTGAGGAGTGGGACATCTGTAGAGATGCCAAGGTGCTTATTTATAAAGCTATTGTCCTCCCAACCCTGCTATATGCCTGCAAGACATGGACTGTATACAGTCCACGCAACTCCTGGAATGATTCCATTAGTGCTGCGTCCGGAAAATCCTGCAAATCTCTTGGGTAGACAAGCGGACAAATGCCAGTGTGCTGGAAGAAGCAAATACCACCAGCATTGAAGCAATGATCCTCCGCCATTAACTTTGCTGGACCGGCCACATTGTCCGGATGCCTGACCACCATCTCCAAAAGTAGTTGCTCTACTCCGAACTCAAGAACGGAAAATGGAATATTGGTGGGCAGGAAAAGCGATTTAAAGATGGGCTCAAAGCCAACCTTAAAAACTCTGGCATAGATCAATACCAGAGTTGCCCAGCCCTGATGTAGAAGATCTTAGATTTAACCCCTAGATTCTCTATATAAGATTGCAGTCTTATGCACAGTTGTCAGGGAGTAAGTTCCAATAGAGTGGCTCTCACTCTGAGAGATAGAATAGCATAGCACATAATGTAATGCAGCAGGATTGTTGAGGGAGAGCAGGGGAAGAAAGTTGCTGGCCAGAGCAGAATATATTGAGCTAGATGGAACAATGACCTGGCCACAGGTGGAATAGCTTCAGGAGCCAAAGCTCACTATGATCTGGCAAAAAACCCGGATCTAACTCACACAAGTCCTCTAACCGCTTACAAAGTCTCTTGGTGCTTTGAAGAAAGAACAATAACTCAAAAGCCTAAAAAGATTTAGAACTAAGGTACACAACAAATCCAACATTCCACTCTGGCTGCTAGACTTTAATCTCCTTATAATAAGAACACATCGCCAAAGAAAAGAAACACAAAAGGGAGCCATAGATGTTCACAGGTTTACACAAGTGAGCACTCAAAAACTCCAGGTACATTTATTATTATTTATTTACATCCCGCCTTTTTCATAGTGTGGGATGCAAGGCAGATTACAACATAGAATTGGGTGTGTGTGGGGGGGAGGGGGGGAGCAAAATTATAGTTTTTACCTTGTCTAATACTTAACCAAATGCTTACTTCCTGTTGCAGTTAGAATGCAAACAATGTTTGACTCTTGATCCTTTAATTTGTCATATACCCAGCTATACATTATGCTTGTTTTCCAAACTAAGGACCAATGGTGACTGGGAGCTACCACATCTGTGGAGTATTTAATCTGTTCCATGTTTTAGATCTGAGTTTAAAGGGGCTATCCAAACTACTGATGCTAATTTTCCAAATAACCCCTTTTAACGTTTGAATGAAGCCTTATTCTGATGTCATACATAGCTCCTTTATGGTTTACACTAAAATCCAGAGTGGAACTGACATCTCATTTACACTGGAACTATTAGCCACTATAAACCTCATCACACTGAGATCCTGAAGCCGGGCGATGGTGGGGGGATTCTCCATGCTGTATGGCAAATCTGGAAGGCTGGTGGGGGGGGGGGGGAATGGACCCCTGCATCGCTCACTGTGCTGCTTTCCCCATCACATGCAATAAAGCATCACCGCCCAGCTTCCTCCCATTCTTCTCACTGTCAACACTGGAATGTATTGTTGAAGGCTTTCATGGCCGGAATCACTGGGTTGTTGTAGGTTTTTTGGGCTGTATGGCCATGTTCTAGAAGCATTCTCTCCTGACATTTCACCTGCATCTATGGCAGGCATCCTCAGAGGTTGTGAGGATGCTTGTCACAGATGCAGGCAAAACCTCTGAGGATGTTTGCCACAGATGCAGGTGAAACATCAGGAAAGAATGCTTTTAGAACATGGCCATACAGCCCGAAAAACCCAGAACAACCCAGAACACTGGAAGCCTCCTGTGTTCTCTGGGTAGCATCCTAGCATGCTGCCAGGATGCTTCTTCTATGGAGCCCCACTGGAGGTAGCCTTACATTGTATGATGGGATCCATTGGGCTCTGTTGAGGGAGTGTCTTAGGATGCTTCCCAGTCCATGTGATGAAGTGGTATGACTGCACATGGATTTCTCCTCTGAGCAAAATGAATCTTTCCCACAGAATCCAGATAGATGACATGATATTCCTGACTGAAATCTCTCAGTATTTTTGGGGTAGTTAGGGTTGGCTTACAAATTTAGAGGCCCATGTAGCTTTTTTAAAAAGGTTCAAGAAGTGATGGTGTTAGAGAAGTTCTAGCAGCAGCAACTACTTCTCCTTCTCCTCCTTGATATATAGCACCATACGTGATGCTTTACATTAAAAAACAAAAGCAATGGGTCTTGCTAAAGGCATACAGTCTAAAATAGGTGTGTACACACATAAACAAAGAGGAGGACTAACAAATCACAAAACTAAACAAACACAAATTCAAAATAAATTATCCAAATATTATGCAAATAAAAATACAATATAACACACAGTTCCCAGCATTCACTGATTTGTTCACTGATTTGTTCTTTTTTATTACAGCTGCCAGAATCCCCAAACCAACATTGTCACTAACATTTCAGGGCCCTAAGAAGAGACCACTAATTATTGGAAAGATATCAGGAACAATGAAATAGCAAAGTTCTCTCACATTTGATAGAAATTATTTGCATCCTGAATATGAAGAAGTGTGTAACTTCTGATCACTTCTTTTAAATCAATGAACTGAAACAAAAGGCTCACCCATCCCTATGGAAAACTAGATGTTCTGGGGAAAAGAAAAGGAGAAAAGAAACAGCAATCACTTCCTTTCCCTCTATCTGAAGAGAATTGGCATCTCGGCTTCACCTTTCTGTCTTATGCCATTATTTCAATTAGACATTCCTTCCCCTGAAGACCAAAACCATGGCCCATTCCAATAGCAGGGTTGTGCACAAAGCTAGCACTGAGCCAGTAATCCCTGTGCTTTGAGGCGGTAACTGTGAAACCCGCCGGATAAACGCAAAACATTTCATCCCTCTTTTACAGCTCTTTTTATTGAAAACCATCAAAACATTTCAGTTGCAGCAGTAAATGCCATTTACAGAATTACTGGGATTTTTTGATGTCCTGTTTGGCAAAGAGGATTAATTTGTCTTGCTGGCTCTGACTCTTCTGCTTATTTTCTGCTTGAGAAATAAATAGTGGGGTATTGGGCAACTTTTTCCTTGTGCTATTTTGGTTATAGAGAAGAAGGCATCACCGTTTGTTCTCAATAAACTGGTCATGTCAAAGCAATAACAATAGCTTTTCATGCTTTTGAGATGCATATTATCTCCCGATAAGTCTGAGAGACACATCAGAGATTATTGAACCTATATTGAAATAGATCTAATGGTGGTGAAGCCAAAATTCAGCTGTCCATCAAGAGATGGGTGTGGATCCATCACCCAGCATTTTGACAGCCAGATGACAACATGCGAACCGGGTTTAAAGGCAACAAACAGAGGTTTATTAACTTTCAGTCCTGAAACAATGCCTGATACAGAGTCTCCGCACAAAAGGAATCAGACACAACCAAGTAACATAGTGCAAGATATTTTAACACCTTTCACAATCATTCAAAGTCCCCGTACTCTCCCCTGATTGGCTGAAAAGTAGTCAAGCCCTCCTTATCCACATATTGTGCATCCACAAATGCAATCAACCACAGCTTGAAAATACTTGGGAAGAAAATTCCAAAAAGCAAAGTTTTATTTTGCTGCATTTATGCACTACCTTGCTGTGGCCTCCTGCCACTTCGCAGATTCTCAAGCTCTCCCCAGCATTCACTGATTTGTTCACCATTTTATAAAAAGAGCACAATTTTACAATGCCATTGCATATAATGGGACTTAAGCATTCACGGATTTTGTATCCACAGGGAGTCCCCTTTTGATTTTGAGTCATTGGTGCTTTCTTTCCTTCTTCTTTGTGTTTGGGAATGTTTAGAATCATTTTGTTCTTTGATAAAAACCATCTGCAAATTTGTATTAAAGGTGTAAAACAGTGAGACAGGTCTTATTAATATATGATTATGCGTGTTTTTCAAAGACGAAGCAGCCATTTCCTCTTGGTCCCCAAAGCCCTGAGACCTCTGTCTGAGGATTCTAAACCCCTCTTCCTAAATTGCCAATCCAAGGACAGCATGGGATGGAACTGTGCCAGTTAAGGTGGAATCAATGTGCTGTAACTGTGTGGTATGAAATGATGCATTGGTATTCCAAATCAAGGGAGGAGTCAACATATATGTAACAGGCTCACCTATAAAGGGATCCTCTCTACAAAAGCAATAGGGTTGGAGCTGTAGTGAGACCCATTTTCCTCACAAGTTTGTTGGAATATCTTAGGTCTACAGTCTAACTCAAAGCTAAATCAAGATGATTTGTTGATTTAAAACTAAGAAAAAATGAGCTTTTGCCTCTAGTTCCACAAGTGAATGTGAACTGAACCAGAAACTCCGATGACAGGACATAGTATGCTTTACTCCATATGAAGGAGGTACAAACTAAAGGGTTCTAGATAGTCTAGATGGCATCTTAGCTCTACTCTCCACAAGGAGGAGAAAATGACTGAACACTTAGCACACATTAAGCTATCTAGGATAACGTTTGGAGACTGTCTATATGGATGGTGAAAAAAAGCTGACAAGAAGAAAATCTTTTTCACAGAACTAACATAACTGCAACTGTAAATTCATGAGTTTATTTATAGTACATTTGACAGAAAGACAGAACAGTACAGATCAATTGGGAATTGTTGGTTTCTCATTGGTCCTGAAGGGTGCCATCTAGAATATGCAGCCCTATTGGATGAGACGTGAGTCCACTTCTGTCTCTGAGCCAATTAGAGGTGAGCCAGGAAATTTAATAATTTATCATTAGTGGATTTGAAGTCTTGTGTTTTATGGATATTTCTTCCCAGAAAGTGGGTGCACCAGGGTGGAATGTGATTAGATGGATGGGTGATGGGCCCTGATGGTCCGATGTCAGCTAGACAAAGAAGGTACCAGCCAATGGACAAAAGTGTTTAAGGTGCAATTACATAGAATAGAGGATTCACAGAGAAGATCCGTATAGGTGCTATAGATTATAGATGAGGCAACAGTGCCCAGGATAAAGTTTTGGATAAAATCAGATAAAGGTGGGAAACTTCATGAGAAAACCCATTTTGTATCCTGGGATTTTTCCAGGGTAGTGTGAGAGATTTATGATAATTATGAAGCTATCCCAAAGTCCTAAGGTGTGCCAGATGGGGGACATCCTAAAAGATTCCAAGGGAAAATTCATGAAACGTTATTATCACACAAGAAAAAATCCAATGTCTGCTGACTGTATATCTCAATGGAGCCACAGATAATAATTCATAATTTTGGGGTTTAATTGTTGATAACACAACTGTTGGAATAGTTTAATCTGTTTCTTAACACAGCTGGCAGACAAATCCAAACAATGTATTTTGTTTGAGGCTCTCAAGCAAGTGTATTGAAATATTTCATCTGCCATCTAATAATAACTCTCAAGAATTATTGCTGAGTAAAAATTTCATCATGACTGGATACCTATTCATCTGGAAAGGCATGCACTTTCAGTCATTCAAAATAATTTGTTCCTGTATGAAAGGAACTGTTTGATGAATATTTTTGCTCCCTTTTAACATCGTTAATTGACTCTGGTGTGATGGGAACCAGAACAAAATTATATTTTGGGATTGGGGATTAAAGAATCCACATTCACAATGACTTTTATAATATCACAATAACAACCCAATTCAAAACATAATCAGAAGTATCCGTAACAATATATGGTGATTTGAGGTAGTTTGGAAAACATTTGAAAAAATATGAAGTAACACACAAGTGAATTAAATTAAATAAGTTTTGATAACTTTAAGCTACCCACACGTCACCTAAGGGATACAGTCCCATCATTTGTGTTGAAGAGAACAATTGGCTGACAATTGGATAGCTTGTCTACACTGTCACATAATCTGGGATTATATGAGTCTACCCTGCCCGATAATTTAGGATAAGGATCTAAGATCCTGGGATATAGAGCAGCGTAGATCTTGCCTTAGATTTTGGCCCTGAGAATGGTAGACTCAATAGGCCCTTCAATTTTGCCACTGTGTGAAAGAGGGTCTAGCCTAGCAAACCTTTTGTATCATTACCCCAATACCCCCATGCAGATGGGATATATTGAGTATGGTGATCAGATCATGATATGAATAAACATAACAGTTTAAATAATGCACTAGTAAGGCCTTTTCGCGAACCACCATGAGAATTTGGGGGGGGGGGCTGAAGCACCTCAGCCCCCCCCCCCGGCTACATGCCTGTATGTGTGTGTGTGTGTGTGTGTGTGTGCGTATGTGGTTTTGCACATGCATTGTAATGTATTTTTTTTGGCTTTTAAAGTCTCTTCTGCTGTGTTTTTCTGTGTTTTTATGAGTGATGGTCACTTGTTCGCCTGATAGGTGTATTGTGTCCAAATTTTGTGTCGATTCATCCAGTGGTTTTTGAGTTATGTTAATCCCACAAACGAACATTACATTTTTATTTATATAGATGAGACCCCCCAAGCAACAGTCATTTTGGTATCTCAGTTAGATCAAACTGGGAAGCACTAATAACCAGCTCAGTAACTGGCTGGGAAGGCTTTTAACAGCCATCATGTGGGTAGTCAACTCACCAAGGTCTTCCTTGTAGTTGACCTAAATAATTTCAGAATCAAATTTCATGGCAATTGCTTTAATGTATCAATGTACATAACCAAACAGCCTTAACACTGAGGCTTCCCTTCGTCTTTACTGTTTCAACACAATTAAGGTAATATTTAGAAATGCGTTGAAGTTACCGAATGCGACATAAATGGCAACTATTATTACTCATTAATACTGATTTGTTTCCCCTGGTGGGCGTAGTAAATGGTTCACGCTTGTACAGCTCTACTCTGTCCATCATTTAAGTCTTGAGAATAAACTCTTCTTCTTGATCTGTTCATATTCATTGAGAGGCTTTTGGCATCCTTTCATTACACTCTCCCCCCCTCCCTCTCAGAGAAACACATCTTCATTTATTTATTTTGAGTTTAGTAAATATCTAGGGGATTCTCAAACACTCTCATGATTTCTGAAACATATACTCAGAATCCTCCCCTGAGTAATGAATGAAGTGCTTGTCGCCCTAACCTTGTATTCTTTTCAACTGACAATGGGCTTCTTTCCTTTTGTCCCTTCTGATCATATCTCATCATGAAAGCTTCTCTTTCCTTCACCCTCTTATCACTTGAAGTGCCTCAGATTAATCCCATTCCCCTATGGATTTATGGGAACCTTCCCCTCCCCCACTTTGCTTTGAGATCTGGACAGAAAAGGGAGAAATCTTGAATTTAAAAATAATTTGGCACTAACACCTTACTTGTAACAGTTTCAGCTGTTTTTCTTCTTCTAAAAATCAAACTGTGCATACAAGTAACCAAGCGATTTTTTAAAGTAAAATTTAAAACTTTCTAATTCAAAGTCACCATGGTGGTTTTCCATTTCAGTGACAACCATAAAACAGAGAAGAGGTTAAGATGTACACAAATTAAAAATGGTTGTACATCTCAACACATTAACGCAAAGCTTGAACAGGTCAGTTATTGAGAGATAATACGTTGTAACTAACTGTTTCCTTCCACTACACTTTAATGTACGGGAGGCCCTGGTGGCACAATGGGTTAAACCCTTGTGCCAGCAGGACTGAAGACCAACAAGTCGGAAGTTTGAATCTGGGGAGAGTGTGGATGAGCTCCCTCTGTCAGCTCCAGCTCCCCATGCGGGAACATGAGAGAAGCATCCCACAAGGATGGTAAAAATGTCAAAACATCCGGCCGTCCCCTGGGCAATGTCCTTGTAGACGGCCAATTCTCTCACACCAGACGTGACTTGCAGTTTCTCAAATTGCTCCTGACATGACAAAAAAAAACTTTCATGTATCCTTGATCATCAGGACTCAGAGTATCCTTCTCAACATTTGCAATTTGAAAAATTTACTTTGGTTCACCTTTCTTTCAAATTGGGAGCTTGTAGTTTCTGTGACTGGTTGATTGTTTAATTGATTTCTTACTTGTCTTTCATTTGGATTTCAATCCAGTTCTCTCAGCTTCCTAGTCCAATACTCAAACCTGTATACCACACTGGCTCTTAATAGTTACGTAGCAGACATCACAAGAGGCCCTATATATCTTAGGGAATTCTTCTGATCCCATGATACCATCTTGTCCAGCAATGGAACTCTGCCCCGGAGTTTGGTGGAGGCACCTTCTTTGGAGACTTTTAAACAGAGGCTGGATGGCCATCTGTCAGGGGTGCTTTGAATGCAATTTTCCTGCTTCTTGGCAGGGGATGGACTGGATGGCCCATGAGATCTCTTCCAACTGCATGATTCTATCTTCACAGCTATGTGTTCTAAGACAAACACATTTTTGTTGCAACCGGAATCAATGGACAAAACTCAGCATCGCTGGAATAATTTTGCTAATAGCGTATGCATCCTTACATTACACTCCTTACAGGCCATAAATAAGATATCAGAGGTGATGAAAGCCTTTCGCTTCTTCCTTGCCCATCTGTCCCCATGCAGCATATTTGTTATCATCCAAAAAAGGAAACCCTCTGTTTTTAAGATAACAAACAAGAGGCTGCAGCCAGCAGGACTGTGGTTGTTTGCACAGTAAGCTGTGCTAACATGATGTGGCTAATTTACATCTCAGTTCGACATTCTTCCAATCAATAACTGCCACCGATAGGCACAAATATACAAGGAGGGAGATGTGAATGTGGGAAGGGGAAGAAATAATGCATCTTTTCAGTATTTCCTTGTCCTTATATCCTGGTGACGGGGAGCAAGGAAGAGAAGATGGAAAATATAGAGGAGGTAGAGAAAGCTCATAGTCTAATATGACGCAAGAGGAAAACAAGTGCCAATGCTGATTCTTAAACCTCCAAAAAGTTACAAAAATGTCATTTTACTGATTGAATGGAACAGCTTTGGATGTGACTATTCTGGGAAAGAGGATTCCAATTGCAGCAGTCACAATACAGAGAAAGCCATTGTGGTGTAGTGGTTTATGTGTTCGACTAGACCTTGAGAAAATCAAGGATCAAATAGGCAGCTGAGCCCCTGCTCATTTAAGATTGTCACTCTATGTCTTTTGAGTCTTATATCCTTGTTTCACATGGAACTGGACACTTAAGTTAATAAAGGAATCATCTGCATACCCATGTCACTATTTCTCCCAGTTTTGTGCCTTCCCAGGGGGCATCTCTGCAATGAACTGGACCTTTAATCAGCTGTTCATCTACGGGCCAGAGAGATTTGGGGAACCTCTGGCCAATCCCTGCATGGATCCCAGCCAGTCCCACTTTTCAGCCAATCAGAGGAGGGAGTGGGAAATTTGAACAGCTATCAAAACTGCATTAAATGTCTCGTGTTTTTCAATGAATTTGTGCTTGTACCTTTTGAAGCGCATTGTTTGTACTTGCATCCTTGTTGGTCAAATTGTAATAAATCTCTATAGCTTTGCCTTTGACCCAAAGTGCTTGTTCTTAATTCTGGCTGATCTGGTTTAGCAGAAGGTTGCCGGGCATGGACCTCCTTAACTTCTGTCCTAGTGGAAATCTTTACACTACCTCTTATGACTCACCCTTCTCTGTGTGTGGGTGGATGTAGTAGCTCTCTGCATCCTTTTGTTGGTTATCGGCCAGAGCAGACGGGAGAACAAATGCTTTGCTCTCACAGCCATTTCATCTGTAAAATGTTTGTGAGCTGCTTGGGTGCCTGCTGTTTCCTGCAATCTGTCTTGGCAGTGGCAGTCAGAAGTGTCCATGAATTCCACGTTTGCTGGCAGGGAAACTCAAGCAGCTGCCGTAAAGTGTAAAGGCATCTGGTCAATCAATCAGGGCACATGTCTTTATATCCCAGTTCACTTCAAGAAGGCTGGGCTCTTTTTCAAAGAGAAAAATGCCACTCTGACAGGAGGATGAAGCAGTTAATCAGACTAAAGGTTTGAACAAGAGTGAGAGTTTGATTAAACTTGAACTGGGGGCATGGGAGTAAATCAGTGCCAACTATCTACTAAAAAACTTAGGTCCAGAAAGTTGGAATTATTTCCTTGGGACAGCTGTGAGACCAAAAAGTTAGTACTTTTTTTTTTTAGAAAAAGTGAATGAATCTTTAAGTATGCTACGATCATGTTTATGCTGATAACCATCATATATGTAATAAGAAATTCAGTGTGCAGGTTTGATAACTGTGGATTTAATATGATGTGTGGGAGTGAATGGAAGGATGGATGGAGCTAATAATTTTGGAGACACCAGTATAATATTAAGGCCTGCAATAACTAACTACCTGCTTTCTGGACTGTGATTAAAACCTGCTAATAAGAAGTGACAAGTAAACTCTGATAAGAACTGTGACAATCGTTTTTTCAAGTTAAGGAAATGTTTGCAACATTCCTTATGTTAAGAAGGAAGTCAACACTAGCCTTGTGTTTGTCAGCACCAATCAAGAAGAATCAACATCTGGCCAGGAAACGGAGATAGAGCCAGGATGGAAGATGTCTATCATTAATTTACAACTTTGGGACTACATCAGCAGAATATTCCTATAAAAGACTCAATCTAATAATGCTCAAAGTGTGGCAGACCTAAGGAGTCTGTTCCACCCGCTATGCTCTGCTCCATGGGAAGGAGAGAGATAGTATACTTATCGATAGTGGCAGATCTGCACAGGAGCAGCCTGGTCACTTTGGGGCTTCTTTCTCAAGGGAAGAGGAAGAAATGCGCTTTTGGAGTCTTAGATTTTGTGCAGGGAGTCAGGTTCTGCTGTATGGAAAACAGAGATCTGGTCCTTGGCATTGTGCTTAGGGAAGAAATTTTGGCATTTTAAAGTTATGGAAGTTTTGGAACTATGCATTGGCAGGCTGCAGAAAGGCAGGGTCTGGCCTAACAGGTTCTTCTCCAAGGAGGGAGAAAAGGATATGGTAATATTTGAATGCCTGAGGATGAATGTGTGTACATGTGGTGTGAATGTTGAGTGAAAATGTAATTCCCTTTTGTTTGTTTGTTTGTTAGCCAATGTATTGTAAACCCAATATAGTTGCATAGAGTCTGTATGTCTAAATGTTTTTCTGTAATCTGATATGTCCCCTCACACTGGAAATTGCAATAAAAAGAACCTATGCTTTAAAGTCATTGAATTAGTCATTCATGACAAATATGGAAAATAGAGAACTGAAGTGGATCTCCAGATGTTGCTCATTTCCTCTAATCTAAGACATAATGGGACTACAGTTTTCCAAGTGTGACACGTCAGTGGTTGGATGAGAAGCAGTGCTTAAGTAAGGGAATAAATTATATTCTGAACAATGCAAAATATATAGCTGGGTGAGATTTAGGCCCCATCTAAACTGTGTGGCTAGAAAACAAATTCCCACAAAGGTGTGCAAAAGAAAGCCCTTAATGTTCATCAATGCCCTGTGGCTTGTGTCATCACCATCTGAGCTTCAAACTGGTTCCATTATTTCCTATTAATCATCCGCACAACGAAACCATTTTCTTCAATACTGGCTTGAAACTGCATGAAATGGTCAATGTAGATGGGGCCTAAGTGTGCATCTACACAGTAGAATTAATGATGTTTGGCATCCTTTTAACTACTATCGCTCAATGCTATGTAACAATGTGAGCTGTAGTTTGGTGAGGCACCAGCACTCTTTGACAGACAATATTAAGAACTTCGTAAAACTACAATGATTCCATTGCATTGAGCCATTGCAGTTAAAGTAAAATCTAATGAATTTATTCTACTGTGTAGATGCACTTTTAGTGTCTTTTGCTCCACATACACACACACTCAAATGTGGACACACATTTGGATAGAGTCATTTTGTGCTAAATAATTAAGCAGTTTTGTTCTTGGCAGCTTGAGGGGAAGGTACTATTTTCACACTCAGGACTGTTGATCTCTCTCTTGGGGCCTGGGAGACATTTTCCCTCTTCTCTTCAGATTGCTTTGCTCTTTTCTTTTCCCTCTCCTTCAATAACTTCATTGTTAACCCTTTTGTTTATAGATTTTCTCTTCTACACGTATATCTTTTCATGTTGTCTGCTCCTTGCATGTTTCAACTCTCCAATCTCCCTTGAAATAATAAATATGAAAATTTAAACATCTTCACAAAGCTTTTAATCCTACCCAACATTCTGCTTTTTATCCTCATGAGTTCCTGCTCAAAATGGAGGCATGACTGGCCAACTCTTTGCTTTTTAAAGATTTCTTTATTATATGTTTCTTTAATGTCTATTAAAAATTTAGACATACGTTGTATGGTTAAGTGTCTGTGAGGAGTCCCTTTATAAGGCATGGGTTGTATTTCTTTTTTCTCTCATTTGAATTATTTTTATTGTTATTATACCTTTAAAAATAAAAATAAAAGCACATAATATTGTTCTCTCACACACATACACACAAAGATAAAAATAGACAAAGGGCTGGTGGTTGTGGAGCTCTGGTTAGTAAATTAAAGTCATACAAATATCTGCTGTATCACCAAAGAAGAAGGAGCGGACTTTTGTTTGTTGTTTATTCGTTCAGTCGTTTCCGACTCTTTATGGCATCACGGACTGGCCCACACTAGAGCTCCCTGTCTGCCGTTGCCATCCCCAGCTCCTTCAAGGTCAAGCCAGTCCCTTCAAGGATACCATCCATCTTGTCCTTGGTCGGCCCCTCTTCCTTTTTCCTTCCATTTTCACCAAACTTTCCTGTTTTCTCATTATGTGGCCAAAGTACTCCATCTTTGCTTCTAATATCTTTCCCTTCAGTGAGCAGTCAGGCATTAGTTCCTGGAGTATGGATTGGTTTGATCTTCTTGCGGTCCAAGGCACTCTCAGAATTTTCCTTCAGCACCACAGTTCAAAAGTGTCTATCCTTGGGGACTGGGGAGACAAAAAAATGTTTGCTATGATTGTTACATTCATATCTTCCACACAAATATTATTATACACATCATTCAAAAATTTAAAAATTCAAAATGTCCTTTTATAGCAAAGCAGATACATTCTTTTGTCATCCGATATCAAAACTTGTCATATCTTCTCATATCCAGAACTTTTTCAATGTTTTTTTTCAATTCTTTAGCTGTATTGTTCTAGTTTTAGTTATTGTCCTATAAATCCATGGAAATCAATTCCCTTTGTTAGAAAATTAGCATTATATACATGAGAATTCACTATATTGCATTGTTATACATTCCTCTTTTTTCTCTTTTTTTAACACTTCAGAAAAATCATGTATTTATATAACTGCTAAAATAGCTAAATAACAAAGCTTACAATCATTGCTGTTCAAATGTTTGAAAAATCAAGGATGACATTGGATTTAATAATAATAATAATAATAATAATAATAATAATAATAATAATAATCCATGCATACAGTGGGCCAACCATATTTTATGTTGATAACTTCTTTAAGTATGTTTTAACTGTCTATTACAACTTAAATATCCCTTATTCAAAAATCCAAAAACCTGAAATACTCCAAAATTGTCCTCTTGGCTGACCTTTGCTTTGTGATGGTACGATGTATACAAACTTTATTTCATGCACAAAATTATTAAAAAATTCCCTTCAGGTTGTGTGTATAAGGTATATTGAAATATAAATTAATTTCATATTTAGACTTGGGTTCCATCTCCAAGTTTTCTCATTATGTGATCCAAAGCACTTCTGTTCCCAGGTATTTCAGAAAAGGAATACTCAACTTGTATCGCATTTTTAGCTTTCTTTTGTTTTAGTCTTTTTGTCAGTTGCCTTAGGTCCCATGTCAGAAGAAAGATAGGATATTAAACAAAGAAACAAAACAAAACAAAATATTGCCAGTTAGTGGAGACAACTCTGATCAAGATGGACTTATGAGCCATGAAAGTGGCCAGACCTTCCAGATGTTGGTGGACTGCAATTCTCTTCAGCCCCAATTAGTATAGCCCCACGGTTCTCAACCTGGGGTTCGAGACCCCTGAGGAGGGTCATGAGGAGGTTTCAGAGGGGCCATCAAAGGCCATAAGAAAACACATATTTCTGATGGTCTTAGGAACCCCTTTGGAAGAGATGGCTGAAGATCTCTCCACCTGTCCTTCTCATCCTTTTTGGAAACAGAAAGGGAATCTTCTCACCAAAAGCCCTCCTTCTGCTGTGATTGGCCGGCCTCTCAACTGGCCTCTCAGCCAAGGGGAAGGGCTATTTCTGAGACTCCAAGAGGGGAAGGGAGAGCAGCAGTGCTTGGTGCATGGCAGTGTGGTGCACAAATGTGGGTGAGGGAGAGCATGTGAGGCTGGAGGGAGGCTTGCATCCCTTTAAACAGGGGGGGGGGCACCCTTTGATTGTAGGTTAACTATACATCCCGGCAACTACAACTCCCAAATGACAAACTTGACCACCACTACCCCCCACCAACCCCACCAGTATTCAAATTTGGGCATATCATTTGTGCCAAATTTGGTCCAGTGAATGACAATACATCCTGCATATCAGATATTTACATTACGATTCATAATAGTAGCAAAATTACAGTTATGAAGTGGTAACAAAAATAATTTTATGGTTGGGGGTCACCACAACATGAGGAACTGTATTAAGGGGTCACAGCATTAGGAAGGTTGAGAACCCCTGGTATAGCCCATTGTGAAGAATTTTGATGAGTGAATGTCAATTCTTCAAAATTCTATACCGATTGGGGCTGATGAGAGTTGCGGACCAACAACATCTGGAAAGTTTGGCCATTTTCATAACACACAGCCATGAAAGTCCTTGGGAGACATTGGACTTGCCACACTCTCTTAGGGCTGTAGGGAAGGTAAAATAGAAGGAATAGGAAATACCAATGCGATAATACATACAAATCTTGTGTCCATCTGCAACATTTTACTCAGCTCTTAAGAGCTCACCCCTACATATTCAAGACTGGAGTGTACACACATAAGCAAGAAAATAGAGACCCCATCCACTTGTTCTTTTTTGCCACTTTCTGAACAATGTACCACATTGTCAGTGTCAACCCAATGCTGGGGTGTTTCAGAGTTGGCACAGGGGAGAAACCTCCCACAGAGGAAGTGCCAGCCAAAAGGCTTTGTAGGCTGGCAACGGCTGCAAATTAATGCCAGACACCTGCGTTTTAGGGCAGGAGTCCAATCAACTTGATTCGGCACCATTCCATTCTGACAGATGGGGATTAGTGGGTACAACAATGTGCCGATGTACTGTATTGCACTTGCTTCAAGCATGAATGCCGAGAGCAGGGTTCCATGCAGGCTTGCCTTATTTCTGCCCCTCTTCATGCTTTAGTACATTATGATTATGAGATGTTCACATCACTAGATATCAATTGAATTAATGCTAGTCACTCATTCATTTCCAGTTAAAATGACTCAAATAAGTGATTGAGAATGCTATAGAAAAATGAGAGAGAGAAAAAGAGAGAGAGAACTTTCTGCTTTCTACTGCATGCTTTACCAGTTTGGAAAAGGCCAGAATTTCCCAGTCAGCAAGACCAACTGCTCTGTGGCTTGGGGATTTTGGGAGCTGTAATCCAAATAACTAATACTTCCCAGCTCTGCTGCAACCACCTTGAAATGCACCCTGGCAACTCCAAAACTCACAGTCAATGCCCACTGAAGCCTTCCAGTATTTTCTGTTGGTCATAGGAGTTCTGTGTGCCAAGTTTGGTTCAATTCCATCATTGGTGGAGTTCAGAATGCTCTTTGATTGTAGGTGAACTATAAATCCCAGCAACTACAACTTCAAAATGACAAAATCATTCCTTCCCAACCCCACCAGTATTCAAATTTTGGCATATCGAGTATTTGTGCCAAACTTGGTCCACTGAATGAAAATACATGCATCATACCAGATGTCTACATTATGATTCATAGCAGTAGCAAAATTACAGTTATGCAGTAGCTACAAAATAATTCTATGGTTGGGGATCACGACAACATGAGGAACTGTATTAAGGAGCTGCAGCATTAGGAAGGTTGAGAACCACTGTCCTAAAAAAAGTAGCAGCTTTGGGGGTGAATTTCATATAGCCTTGGAGACCAAGAATAAAACTCTCTTCCCCGTGCATTAGAGTCCCAATACTTCTTTGGCAGGCCTTGCAGCTGCTTCAACAGCATACCCTCAAAACAGCTGTATGACACATTATCACATATTTCACTCGTTGCCTAATTTGTTCCACAAAAGCACTTGTTTATTTTTAAAAGGCACAGGAGATCTTTGTGGGCTGATCTTAGAATACTGTTGAATTTGAGGCCTCCCTGCTTCTCCTGACTTGAGCCATTTTATTACAACTGCTTGAATTGATTAGGAGTACGATCCAGCCTTCTCTGGGTGTTAATACTCTAAGCCAAGAATAACATGATTAAGTGGATCTCAACATTTTCTTTTATAAGCCCCCACAATGCATCTCTTCCAATACCTGTGCAATGAGATATACTTCCAGTCAAAGTCATCAAGAAAAATAACTGAAATGCAGTCTGCTTCATGCATACACACAGGCACTTCTCAAAGTCGCATCACACGTTTTTTTTCTTAAAGAAGCACAGGCTGAGTATCCTTTATCTGAATCCTTGGACCAGAAGTGGTGGAAGCTCCTTCCTTGGAAGATTTTAAACAGAGGCTGGATGGCCATCTGTCAGGGGTGCTTTGACTGTGCTTTTCCTGCATGGCAGGGAGTTGGACTAGATCAGGGGTCCTCAAACTAAGGCCCGGGGGCCGAATACGGCCCTCCAAGGTCATTTACCCGGCCCTCGCTCAGGGTCAACCTAAGTCTGAAACGACTTGAAAGCACACTACAACAACTACAACAACAACAACAATCCTATTTCATCAGCCAAAAGCAGGCACATTGAAATACTAATAAGCTTATATTTATTAAAATTGTTCTTCATTTTAATTATTGTATTGTTTTAAAGTGTTTTTGCACTACAAATAAGATATGTGTTCATGGGAATTCATTCATTATTTTTTTCAAATTATAATCCTGCCCTCCAATAGTTTGAGGGACTGTTACCTGGCCCTCTGTTCAAAAAGTTTGTGGACCCCTGGACTAGATGGTCCATGCCGTCTCTCCTAACTCCATCATTCTATGATTCTAAGTGATTTTGGAATACAAGTAGTATGGTAGGTAGAAGAGGGGTGTTCAACAGAGGCTGGGTGTTCATCTGTCAGGAGTGCTTTAATTGTGTGTCCTTAAAGACAGGGAGTTTGATTAGATGACCCTTGTGGTCTTCTAACTGTGTGATTCTATGATTCTATGAGGCAAGAGAGGCATGGAGCCACACCAAGCAGTAGACTTGGATTCCCATCATTTCACAGGTCCTTTGTCTCTCTCCAGCCTCATGTGTCATACACAAGGCTGGAGTTAGAGTGAGGATCTGTTTTGTTGGGGTTTTTTTCCATGTCAGAAGCAACTAGAGAAACTACAAGTCGCTTCTGGTGTGAGAGAATTGATCATCTGCAAGGACGTTGCCCAGGGGACATCTGTATGTTTTACCATCCAGTGGGAGGCTTCTCTCATGTCCCCTCATGAGAAGCTGTAGCTGACAAACGGGAGCTCATCCCGCTCCCTGATTTGAACCGGCAACCTTTTGGTCAGCAGTCCTGCCAGCACAAGGGTTTAACCCATTGCACCACCTGAGGATCCTTATGTGAGAATCTGTGAAATGATGAGAATCCAAGCATAGTGCTCAGAACAAATGCACACTTCCTGTCATCACATAGGTTCATGCAGTTCTCTGCAGAAGGTGGAGGGAGGCAGTTGGTGGCAAATAGTTTCTAACTTGAGAGGGTTTGACCAATAATAAATTATTAATGATTATACTATTATACTATGTCATCAGCTGGGGACCCCTCCCCCCCCCAGCACCAATTGGCATCCTGGGCCAGAGTAAAAGGAGGGGGGGGCATGGGGCAGTTCCATCTTGTCTCCTGTGCTATTGTAGTAATATAATATAATATAGTATAATATAATATATTGTATATACATATAATATTTATAATATTATAATG
Organism: Anolis sagrei ordinatus; assembly: GCF_025583915.1. NCBI lineage: Eukaryota > Metazoa > Chordata > Lepidosauria > Squamata > Anolidae > Anolis > Anolis sagrei. The sequence continues at coordinate 161,859,399 of NW_026844366.1, read as the reverse complement.
TAATGCAAATTAATACTAATAATAATATGATATTATAATTATATTTTTATATTACATGTAATATTACTAATAATATTACAATATGATGGTATAGTACAATATAGTAATATTTAATACTGATATTGTACTATGCTAATAACATAATATATTGTATGTATACATATCTTGTAAGCCGCTCTGAGTCCCCTTTGGGGTGAGAAGGGTGGCATATAAATGTTGTAAATAAATAAATACTATAGCGTCTCTTCTAAGTGAAAAACAACTCCCAAAATGGTACATTGTAAGCATGTGTGGAGATGGGTCAGTTATCTTTTCAGCAAAAGTCATCTATGCAATACCAAGTGATATGTTTGAACCATTACTTCATGAATAAACTGGAGTAGCTTATAGTATGCTGCCTGATTCAAATTGGAGAGGATATTATTAATCTTTCAGGATACTCTGGGTTATTCTATGGAATCCTGGGATTTGTAGTTTATGAAAAGATATGCACAGTGTTCCCTCACTTATCAAGGGGGTTCCATTCCAGGACCACCCGCAATAAGTGAAAATCCGAGAAGTAGGGATGCTATAGTAATTTTAATATTTATACATTATTTTATATTTTTAATGTATTATTTTCTTACCTTCGCTTCCTTACCCACCTCCCGGCCCATCCTGAGGGTGCCTGCCTGCCTCCCTGGCCTCCGCAGACCACGGCAGAGACTCTGGAGCCACGCAGGCAGCAGCAGGCCAGGGAGGCAGGCATTCCCCGCTGCGACTCAGGCTGCCACACTTCCGGGGTCTCTGGCCTCCACTGGACATAAATATTTTATATATTATATTTTTATTAATATTTTCAATACCTGCAAAACAGTGAGTCCACGTAAAGCGAACCATGAAGTAGCGAGGAAACACTGTAGATTTCTCAGCCAGAGAGATCTGGTGTCTGATAAAAATCCTATTTCTTACCAACACCATTGGCAAAAGGGAAGAACACAGCCAGATCACTACCCCAAAAGAGCTAAATTAATTTCTGGACAAAAAGAGGGATTAGTTTATGTACTTGAGTTTCCCTGTTGTTTGCCGTGGAATTCTCAGCAAAAGCCTTGGATAAGAATTATTCCATAAGAGGAATATGTATTCTGAATATTAATGTCTTCTGGGTTTTTTTCTTTTTTAAAGTGGCTTTGAGTAGTTACCCTTTTCATGCGCATTTTAACAATATCCCCTAACAATTGCTCACATTTACTCTTGTAAGCACAGAGCAACAGACTGGAAAATATTTGTAGCTCCCTTGTAGGTTTAACAAATATTACAGGTATAATGCAGTCTTTATGTGTTTGGGGTTTTTTAAGCTTTTAGTCTTCTGTTCCTAGCAGCGGTGGCTGCTAGCTTCCATGTCAGGATTTCAATGAATCCACTCTCTGTTTAATTCCAGGCTTTAAATGAGCTTTCCAGTGTGCTGAACCCTATTCCCAAAATAGCTTCAGCACATTGGAAAGCTCCTGTAAAGTCTAGAACAAAACCCACAGCAGATTCACTGCTCCCACAACACAAATCCTGCCAGCTGCTAGTGACATCCTACGTGTGTGAGAAAACACAGGTAAACAAGATTAGATATACAAGGATATTCTTTTCCTACACCGGGCATAACTTTTAAGGCTAAAGTTCAGAGCTGCTTCCTTTTTTAAAAAAAATCTATTTTGTTATTCTAGACAAAAAAAAAAGAAATGCATAGATATAATTTATTTAATTATTTATTTAAAACATTTATACCCCGTCCTTCTCGACCTCCACAGATGGACTCAGAACGGCCATATAACCTCCACGGAGGGACTCATCATCCATCCATTTAAAATGGATGATTCCGGGCTAGACATGTAAAAGGTATCTAGGAGTCTTAGTAGACTACAAGCCGAACATGAGTCAACAGTGTGATGTGGCAGCTAAAAAAGCCAATGCAATTCTAGGCTGAATCAATAGGAGTATATGCCATACCATACCCCTATTGAAGCAACTCCATTGACTGCTGATAAGTTTCTGGTCCCAATTCAAAGTGCAGGTTATCACCCATAAAGCCCTACATAGTTCAGGTCCAGCCTATCTTCATGACTGGATCTCCACCAATGAACCAGTGCGGGCTCTAAGATCTGCCAGGGATGGCCTCCTCTTAATCCCACTTCCATCTCTAGTGCAGTTTGTGGGGGCAAGGGAGAGGGCCTTCTTAGTGGTGGCCCCACGGCACTGGAACACCCTTCCCAGTGAACTTAGACAAGCCCCTACACTAAAACACTTTAGGAAAGAGTTGAAAACTTGGAAGGGCCCTCTGTGATTCTATCACATTAGAGTTCTAAAGCACAGGTCTGCATTTCCCTATCGCCCAATTTGCTCTTGCAGAATTCTGGGGAATGTAGTTTAGGGATGCTGAGGACCTTTCTGTTGAAGAATACCAAAACCTCTGCCCTAAATTAGATTTCCCAGAATTCTACAGGAGTAAACTGGGTGACAGGAAAACATGGATCTTTGCTTTAGAGCTCTAATGTGATATCTTCATATGCTCCTATGATGCTTTGGTCTCCATTTACATTAGAAATCATGATAGAGTATGGAAATGTTGCTTCTTGGGCCAACAAAAATAATATAGTATTGGGAGGAAGGTTCAAAGTAGCAGTACAAAAGAATAGTTTTTTATAATCTCTGTACCATAGAAACCAAGAATCATAAATTTGGAAGAGGCCACAAGAGCTACCCAGTCTAACTTTTTGCCAATTCCTACTCCCTTTCCATTTAAAAAGTGATTTATTCAAGGATGAAGTCTGTATCTTGAAGGATACTGAAGGTTGGAAGATTACAACTGTTGCCACACTTGAATCTGACTTGGATTAAAAGGAAAGGTTTCTGTCTCCACCAGTTAGAAACTCACTTCTGTGTTTACAAGCTCCATTTGGTAATGAAGTTCCCTTTGAATAGGCTTGCCATAGCAGGGCTCATAATGTCTACTAGGAATTGGACAATAAATATTGCACCGACATTCCATATTTTGATTACAAAGTGAAAGGTGTTGATGCAGCGAGAAGGACAAGAAATGCTTCATGTGCATTTCCCCAATCCTCTGAGCCAGGCCCTTGAAACTGTTTCCTCACTGCCATCCCACTGGTGCGCTGCCACTATTTCTCAGTAGGCGTTCTAATTATGGTGGTTAGCAGCTGTGCATTATTTATGGCTTCTCTGGTGCTCAGCTCCATTAAAGAGAGAGTCTAACAAATCTCATTGTGCAAAGCACATGGAATTCAGCAGAACCATTTTGAGATGGAGATGTCTTCATCATGTCGGTTTCATTTCGTTTTATTTAATGCTTTGGGAGAAAAGCAATTCCCATTACTCTCTGGTTTAAATTTTTAAAGTATTTAAAACAGTAAGAGTTTTAAACCCATTTGTATTTATAATTGAATCCACATGATATCTATTGGTGAAGCATGTGGCTGGACCGGAGGAATGTGCGGGTAGGAAAAAAAGTGCTTTATTTATCTGTTCTTAGTTGGTAGAAACTAGGTTCAGGATGAGAAAGACTTCATAAAACAAATACAAGTACATAACTGCTATCTATGTCTGGAGCTTAACAAAGCCATCTCAACAAAATGAAACAAGGTACCAAATGTACTCCTATATAAATCGACCTCATGGAAAGTCCAGGAAAGTTTAGGAGTCAAAGTTATGGGTTTTGATATGACCCACAGGTAAGTTGAGGATAAGGTGCCAGTATCATCTCTGTGATAATGTTGCTTCTGTGTGCCATCACCATTTTCCCAAGCAGGCATTCAAAAAAGCCAGAAGGCCTTCTTCACTGGAGAGAATAGAGGCAACTGGTATTTATTTTATGTTCTCCATTTTGGAAAATGGAAATCTCCATAACCTTCTGGAGATTTTATGATCTTTAGAAATGCGTGATCTTGTTAGAAGTCATAACCTCTTAAAAATAACCATAACCTTTTGGGAAAATGGCATTCATGCAATGCAATTAGGTTTCTCAGTTGTTAGACTGATGTATCTAGGTATTTATTTGAACTGTTGGGGACAACGATATACCAATGCTCGCGCGCACGTGCGCGCGCGCACACACACACACATATATATACTCAGCAGAGTTTCAGAAGTTTTCCTTTTATTTGCCCCGAAACATCTACTCTCCCTTAAAATATATTCATCTTTAAATAATGATCTCAAGAGACAAAATAAGCACACTACTTTAAAACTTCATGTCAGCATATAGGTACTTTGCATATGAATCCAGTTACAAATAAATGTGAAGTAGTTTCTCTGTGTAGGTAACACAGGGCATCATTTAATCTTGAATCTTTACAGTCCATAATCTAAAGCATCTCTGTTTTCTGAGAATCTAATAGAGTCTCTGTCTAGTTTGAAAGTCCAATGAAGTCTGATGGCTTCAATACAGTATACTGTTTCTACTGAAGTCTAAAGCATACTTCTCCTACTGGCATCTGAAGCAAAACAGTTCCTACTGAAGTCTAAACATCAAAAGTCTAATGGCTTCTGCCTTTTGAAAATGGAACAATCGCAGTTCTGATCACAGGGTCTGCAGCCCATCCCACAACAAAGAGCCAAAGAAAAACTGCAAACCAATACACACATATACAATACAGTAAGCAATCTGAATTACTTACAGTAGAGTCTCACTTATCCAACATAAAGGGGCTGGCAGAATGTTGGATAAGCGAAAATGTTGGCTAATAAGGAGGAATTAAGGAAAAGCCTATTAAACATCAAATAATGTTATGATTTTACAAATTAAGCACCAAAACATGTTTTACAACAAATTGACAGAAAAAGCAGTTCAATACATGGTAACGTTATGTAGTCATTACTGCATTTACAAATTTAGCACCAAAACATGACAATGTATTGAAATAGCTGGGGATTTGGGCGGAAGAAGACTGCGCTGGATAATACAAAACATTGGATGAGCGAAGGTTGGACAAGCAAGGTTCTACTGTAACAAACAAATAGTGGAGACTTGAGGAGGTTGCTATTTCCAACACTCCCAGGATGGACTAAGCTCTCTAGACAAAGAAGGGCATGATTCAGTTTTTGATTTTAAAAAAAATTCAGGTACACTGTTAACATTATGACTCATGGATAAGTCAATCAATTTTAGATTAAACCCCAACAAACCCACTCATGCAGGGATTACAGAACTGATTTCCTATCCTTCACACAACTGAGAAATTTTCTGCCCTGAAGGATATCTAACAGGCTCCTTCTCTTTCTTCCTTCTCACTATACTTTAAGGTACTTCTATTCTCAGAAAACATTTTATTTCAAAGCTTGCTGTTCTTGTACCTTTTCTTGACTTAGGTGATTCCCTGTGCCTTTAATTAGTCCTGTGATTTTTATACCATGTGCATATATGTGCCTCCAAGTTTCCCGTTAACCTATATGAATTTTGTAGGGTTTCTTAGGCAAGATGAATTCAATGGTGATTTGCCAATTATATTGTAAGTGATGTCATTTAAGATGTATTTTAATTACTGTTATGCCCAAAAATCATTTGGTTGGGAGATTATGAATTATCTAAATAAATTAATGGAGTGCTAGTGTTCAAACAAGAGCCAGATTACTTTGGTTTTCAATCAATATCACTTATTGTCCTGGTTAGCTCTGAAAGTGAGGATGAGAGATTGCTGGAAGAACCAGTGGTGGAGAAGTTGGAGACCAGTAGCTCCCAGTAGCTTCTCCCCCTTCCGCCACCCTAGTTTAGTTATTGAAGAAGAGGAGCCTTCAGCAGTAGCCACCGGTTCTCAGCAAGCAGAGGAAGTGGAAGTCTGTTCATCAGGACAGGCTGATGAAATGCACTGTCATTTATACAACAGACCACCTCTTACAAAAGGCTGCAACTCTGCACAGTTAGCAGAGAAACAGGCTCTATTCAGGCAACACCTGAGAACATAGGATAAAAGGCTCCCAAGGTGAAGCCTTGTCATGGGAGACAATGTCTTTGCTTCGTGGTGTGATTCTGAACTCTGATGCTCTTTGGATTATTGGCTTTGTTGATTCTAGACTGTGCCTTTGACTAAAGTATTTTGGTTCCTGATTTGGATGTCTGTGTCTGCTGTTTCAGACTGCCAGCTTTGTTGACTTTGGACTGAGATTCTGGCTTGTGTTTATTCCTGAATGATTTCTGAACCTCCTTTGGCATAACCATGACAACTTTGACTCAGGATTTTGGCTTTATCCCACCTCAATGGTGTGTGTGTGTATGTACCTTAATACTGTTAGTCTACAAAGCATCTAGCATTTGGGGTTTTTTCTGTTAATATACTGGGACTTTGTTTGAATCTTCTGTTGCTTGGGAAACCTTTGTTCATATAACCGAGAATCAGCAAAATCAGCAAAATCAGCAAAATATGACACTTATACAATTTAGGCCACAATTTAGGCTACACCAGCCTGTTCTCTCATTGTTGTTTAAGCAAATATAAACAACATTATTGGAATGAACACTTCCACACCTCACTGCATCAGTATTCTGCACATCTTAACTTCCTATGTGTGTTTGCCATACCCAGCACATGCATCCTGTGCACTGTTTTCCTCCCCTTCCATCCCATTTGTCACAACTGTATAGGATCTTGTTCTGCTTTTCAGTACTGAGACTGGTAACAGAGGACATTATCATGCAAGGAAGAGTGACAGAAGAACCGCAAAATTGGTTTTGTTGATGGGTTTTCCCATCAGTGAAAATATACATTCCAGTCTTTATTCAAGCACAACTACAGGAGAGACATAACATCATGTGGTAAGCTCCATCCAAAGGTGCTTTTCTCCTGCTGTAATTACCTTTTTACAGCCGCATGTGGTACAGTTTCTAGTCACTTAACAAACCATGGGCAAAATTCAGAGGTTTCTTTCTTTCTAATTCTGGGCATTGAGGTGTGTGATGCTTTCCAACTCACTCAGCTCTTGGCTTAGAGATATTACTTTTTTTTAAAAAAGAAAACCAAAACCAAAATAGCCCTTGGCTTGAAAAATCACAGATCCATTCACAACACATAATTACAGCATTATCATTCCACTTCAACTGCCATGATTCTGTCCTGTGGAATCATAAAGTTTGGTCAGAAACATCAGAGGAGTTCCTTGAAAGAGAATTCTAAAGGTCTCTCCCTCAACTATAAATCATAGGATCATAAGATGGGGTAAGGTTAGATAAAGTGGAATAACACAAATACACATTTTATTCCTATCTCACCCAGGGTTTTAACTTTTTAACATTTTATCTCATACTTCTAGCCTGCTCTTTGTGTTTGATTTTATTATACTATTTTATACTGTTTATTTTATTTGTTATTTTATATATTTTGTTATGATTTATTTCTTTTTTGTATTGTCGAAGGCTTTAATGGCCGGAATCAGTGGGTTGTTGTAGGTTTTTTCGGGCTATATGGCCATGGTCTAGAGGCATTCTCTCCTGACGTTTCACCTGCATCTGTGGCAAGCATTCTCAGAGGTAGTGAGGTCTGTTGGAACTAGGAAAAAGGGTTTATATATCTGTGGAATGACCAGGGGTCTTTTTGTTTTGTGTCTAATTATGTTGTATTATTTTTGGGCTTGGCCTCATGTTAGCCACCCCAAGTCCCTTTGGGGAGATGGTGGTGGGTTATAAATAAAGATGATGATGATGATGATGATGATTATTATTATTATTATTATTATTGCGTAGCTTGAAAAAGCCACAGTATGAAAAACCATTCATGGTTGGGCCTATTTTGTTGTTCACAATATGACAGAAATAGCACTTTATTCTTGTTCTTACAGCAAATTTGATTTACAGCAATGCCACAAAATTCACACACGCAAAGTCACTGAACAAAAGTCTTTCAGAGCGATGCCTCAAAACATTCAAAAGAGTAAGATTCAGGAAACATTTGTTTAGTCTACCTTTACCGCTGCCTTCCTGCAAAATAGCAACCCAATGGCTTCATCTTCTCTTTTGTATTTCATAACGTAATTTTTATTTCAGTTGGTGTACTGCTTTATGTGTTTGTTTGGCATATACACACACACACATCACCCTGAAGTCCTTTAAATAATATGCTATATGATTGTCTGCCCTATTTGTGAGTACAAAGAGTCCTTGAAATGTTCCAGAGACAAATTTTGCTGATCCAGGATGCACCATGCAACATCTCCCTTGCAGTAATGAAGTCTCATTATCAGAGTTTCCACCCAATTACACAGATTCCTACACTATAGGAGAGCAGCCTGCATTGTGTTTGTATTTCTAAATGCAAGCAGTAATAGAGGGCAGCAGCCAGGGAAAGAGAAGGGAAACCTTTAAAAAGAACAGAACAGAAAAGAGATACTACATAATGAATGGTGCCAGCTTTAAATTGTATGCAGTAAAGTAGCTGCAGTGAAAGACACTCTACAACCCAGCTGAAGGCTATGCTTTCGCTTCAAGGGCCCATAAATGCTCCAAAAAAAAAGAGATACTTTCCCCAAAGGAACTGAATTGTTTCCATTTTGTAGCAGGGTCTGCCATGAACACAATCATTAGAGAGAAAAGAAATGGGACAATTTTGTTTTGTATGGTTTAATTTATTTTATTATATCCTGCTTGTCTCCCAGTGGAACACAAGGGGCGCTTCCAGACAGCATCAAAATTCGGGACAAATAAGTGGAACAAAAAATTATGGTCCTTTAAGGAGAGTCCATAAATAGAGCTGTTAGTCCCGGTCAATGCTCCTCCAATGTCCTGACACATTTGTTTGTAGCAGATTTTAGAAATCTGCAAGATGGGTGGGGGACAACTGGTGGAAGTTAACTTTTAAAAATTTTTATTGACTCTCCAAGATGTTCTGAACCTTATACATGCTTATGCGGATATCTAAATGTGCACACAAGCAGATTTCTTATTGTCTCTCCTCATCCTACTGTAAATTCAAACCATGTTTAATTTCATAAGCATCAGAACAAAGGATTGGTAGCAAAGTGTTCTCACTGTAATTGCTTTCCAATTGTGCTTCCATTTGGTCACCCATGTGTCTGTGGCTTCATTTGTTTACAGCCCAGGTCAGCTGCTTCGGGATTTTAAAATGTGATCATATGATGGAGTAATCCACACCAGCATATAACGAAATCACATGTTTTCCTTGACTGCAGGGATATATAGTCATGTGAATGAGCACATTTTTTTGGCTGAAATCAGGTTTTAAGAGCATCTTTTTAACACATGTTTTTCAGCTGTTAACCTGAATCAGTGCACATTTTCCTTAAATGCCATTTAGCTACACTTCCCCCTTTCATCCCAATGCCTTCTGCATTTTAGGGCTTGTGTAGAAGGGCCCAAGGTGGTTCACAACAAATACTTAAACAAAGTATGCAAATTAAACTTGATTTTTAAAAAATGAAATAAACTGACATGTTAAAACATCACTATTTCACCTGTTGGTGGGAGGACAGCATGGAAGAGGTTATCCTGGTCTGATAATGGGAAGAGTGTGGCTTTTTATGTTTGCTGTTTTACTCCTTTATTAGCTGATTATTTTACTTAAGTACTTTCAGAAGGGAATAGTATGCCTTCTAATTATTTCCGACTTAAAGTGATGCCAAAGCAAACCTGCCATGGGTTTTTTGAGGCATATCTCTTTATTACAATATCTTCATAATAATCCCTTCATGAAAGCACCATTATTTATAAAAATGTCAATAGTTGTAATTGTTATGATCACAGTTTTGTTTTCCTATTCTTATTTTATTTGTTGTCAAGTTGACTGTTACTTATTGTAACCCAATGCATGACAGACCAAACCTATGCAAACTCAGGGTCATTGCTTCCTTGGTTGAACCAATTTATCTGGAGAAATCTTCCTCTTTTCCTACTGCCTTTAAATTTATCTGGAATTATCTTTTCCAGTGAATCAAGTCATCATATGATATGTCCAAAATACAGCAGCAGCATTAAATCATTTTGGCTTCTAGTAAGAGTTTAGGCTTAAATTGCTATCTTTTTCACAGTCTTCGGTATTTGCAGACCTGTCCTCCAGCAACATGTCAAATGAGTTGATTTTTTTTTCCTGTTAGCTTTTTCATTGTCCACCTTTTACATCCATATGCAGAAATCAGAATACTGTGGCAGGGTTGATTCTCGCTTTGATATTTAATATTATATCTTCATAGTTGACTACAAATAATGACTTTTTCATATTCCCTACTTATGTTCCCAGCTTTGGTCTTTCTGATATTATTTAGTCACACTTTGCAGTCTGTTTTCTAGCTACTTTTACTAAATCTCTCCTCAGCATTAATGCCATCCCAGTTCTACGTAGATTTCTAGGGTATAGTTTTTCCATTAGAAAATCTTTTAATGGCTTTTCCATTAGAAAATAGAAAGGTCAATGAACATACTTCAGCTAGATGATGCCAAATCCTTTTTCATCATTATGTCCAAATTTGAATGGGTGTAGAATTTGTGCAAAATTTAGTTCATCACAGAACAAACAAACAGATGATGCTAACCAGCATCCCCGCATTGCCTTATCCAGAATTTGGAAATACTACTTTTTGGATTACAAATTCCCTAGTCAGCATGTAGTCAAAAACCCTAATTTTACCAATTTTGCAAATGACCTACCCTTGTGACCACAAAAGCCCTTTGAGATAAGAAATGGCTGGACAATCTTATGAATTTCAGTGTTTTTTTTAATGTTCTCCTCCAAATTTGTTTGGACTCAGTTCATCATGATTTGTGTAATGTGTGTGTATATAATAATGCAATTGCAAACTCATGCCTGTTGCATGTGGACAGGTGCAATGGTATTCGGGATTTTTCAAAAGTCTTGTGACTTTTGTGTTTCCTGTCGCAGATCCTGAAAGTTTTAAACATAGGTTTATAGTCATGATTGCTGGAGGTAAGGGCCTTTTTTCCTTTTTCAAAAATGAAGATCATACAAGCCAGGTGATTAATGTCTCCTACACCTAGGAACAAAAACTAAAACTGTGGCAATTCAAGGAGAAGGGAATTGGCTCTTCATCATTAATCCTCCATCCAGCTCATCAGGAAACTGTAAAACAGACTGAATTCACAAGAAGGAAGCTTGACAATTAAAACAACATGGCTGGAGCCTCTGCTTTATAATTGCAGTGATGGGAGGAAGTAAATGAGAAGAGCGCTGTTGTTAGAGCAGAATCTTATATACTGGGTGGTATGGAAATGCTGTTTTGATGCACTTTCCATTAAACTGAGGAAAGAAAAGCAGTGCCTCAGCAACATTCAAGGGCTCTGGTGTGAAAGGAACCCATGAGACCTGAAGTAGCAAAAAAGTCACGTAAGATAGTGGGACCATTGAGCTGCTTCCAGCAGGGGAATTAAGAAAGGCTGTGGACTTTCCAAGAACTGATGCTGAAATCTGAGGCTTTGCTTGCTTAGATAAATGACTGTTCAGTTCAGAAATTAATATACTCAAAAAAAAGTCACTACCCTCTGGCTTTTTAAAAATGTACTCCTTTGGGATCCATAGAAGTGTTTAAGGGGGTCCATGAGCTTGAATTGGAAAAAAATCAACTTATTACACTGTGTAACGAAATTTGGAAAATGTTCCTGGTTTGAAAGTGTTATTCCTGCTTAATTGTGTGGTGCTTACTTTGAAAGTAGTTATACTCCAGAAACTTCATTTTTGTGGCTGCCACAAACTATGTTGAGTTGGTCAAGGCTGTGAGATATTCATTGAAAAACTATAGTAAAATCTGCTGCAGGATGTCACACAAAAACAAAGCTTTTGCAGTTTATTAAACTTTCCCCATGTTTTTATGGTAGAACCAATTAGGAAATGACATTTATAACCCAGGAACAAAAATTGTATTGCATAGGACCTCTTCACATGTGCTGCGAGAATTGGGCTGTCTTGCCTTGTCCCAGTGGCACCCGCACAAGGGGTATGACTATCTGTCACCCCACGTCCCACTCCATCGCGGTTTCCCTTCATCACACGGAGGAAAGAAAGGAAAGCCAGGGAGGAAAGAAAGGAAAGCTAGGGAGGAGCCCCTTGCCTCTGGTGGGAGAGAGACCCCACCACACACACACACATACACACACCAGTTGAAGATAAAGCCAAGGCAAACTGATTTCTCCCCAGGAAGACGAGGCAGAGGATGAAGCTGAAGAAGATGCTCTTGTAGGTCAGTGTGGGCTGCAGATGTTGCTGGAAGACTATTGCCACCCATGCATGCCACCATCACAAACTCACCCTGGCAGACCCACAGGACTAGATGCATGGGAATGGTGGGGGGGGGGGTGAGAAAGAGGAGAAGGAAATGCTTCCACAGCCACTGCTTTGCTTGCTCTTACTCTCTCTCTTCATGTGCTTCACTCCAGACCTCCACCACCTCTGGACGGTTTGATTCAAAGGAAGCACGGTCAGATCTATGCTTTTCCAAACAGAAGCAGGCAAACATTCATATGCTTAGGCATTGGAAGCTAGGCTGCCATTCCTAGCTTCCAATGCCTTTGATCTGCTTCCTATTTTGTAAAATAGGGTGCAGAATCAGGGAGACAACCTTTTTGTATTTGGAGCAACCTCTGGGACCATAAGCCCACCCAGGGGGCTTGGTGACCTGCCAACCTGCACCATCCCGGCTTCCCCCTGCTCCATCAGACAGTAAAAAGCCTCAGTAAGCTGCCTCAACCCATCTTTCCTTATGGAAAGACGAGAAGCCTCCTTTCATGCACCACCAGTTTCTTTTTGGCGGTGACAGGGATTTTTTCCAGTTCAGCCATGGAGCCACTCCAAAAGTACTTATAATGGGAGTGATGTGAGCTGTCGGCCTCCATAGCTGAACTTGAAAAACCCCGTTGCTGCTGCCGAAAAGATACCCATGTGAAGAAGTCCACCGTGTTATCTTTATTTTCTGTGACCTGTAACTGAAATCTTACATTTTCTTCACTTATGAGTGTATGCAATGAATAACAGTAATACTCATTTCATACCACATTACAGTTGTTGCATATCGCAAAAATTATTTGAACAGATATTGCATCATATTAGGTTATCAGGTATTGAAATTGTGGAGAAATTGTAAAAGGTAGTTTTGAATAAGGTAATCTTCACATTTAATTCAAAGACATGCCGATGTTGAGTGTCATAAAACTATCTGCTGCTACATTCTGAGAAGGGGTCTGTGGTTTTCAGCTGACTGTCAAAAGG
>NW_026844366.1:161751380-161845606 GCF_025583915.1 Anolis sagrei ordinatus | reverse complement strand
CATCCTTCTTTCCTCCTCTTCCCTCCTTCTCTCTCCTCTTTTTCCCCCCCCTCTTTTTCTTCTTCTTCCCCTTTTTCCCCTTCCCTCCTTTCCATCCTTCTCTCCTTCCTTCCCCCCCTCTTCTTTCCTCTCCCCTCCCTCTCTCCCTCTCTCTCTCCTTCTCTCCCTCCTTTTTTTCTTTCTTTTTTTCCCCCTCTCCTCCCTTTTTTTCTTCCCTCTCTCTCTTCCCCTCCCCCCCCCCCCCCCCTTCTTCTTTCCCCCCCCTTTTCCCTCCCTCTTCTCTCCCTTTTCCCCTTCTCCTCCCCTCCCTCTCCTCCCTCCCCCCCTCCCTTCCCTCCTCCTCTTCTCCCCCTCCCCTCTTTCTCCCCCCCCCTCCCTCCTTCCTATTAAACGACTACACATATTTCAACATTTGAAACAGGCTTTCCTGTTAAAGAGATGCAATGACATCATTTAGAATTGCTGTTACAGGAGGGTGGGGGGAATGGTGGGGAAGGTGTGGGTGATGCATATCTAAGGAATGTATAAAGTGTCATTTAAGGAGTATTGACTTTTGGAATAAACTACACTGAAATAAGTCCTGTATGGCAAAAGTTTGTTATTTGTTGGGATATATCAAATACCATTAATAATACTGCTATTAATACTGTTTTTTACCGGGTTGTTGTAGGTCTTTTCGGGGTATATGGCCATGTTCTGTTTTTTACCGTTTTAATGAATGTTTTACTTATTGTTTTAATTGTTATTATACTGCTGTGTTATATGTAGTGGCATCGAATTGCTGCCAAATGTAAGTCGTCCTGAGTCCTCCTTCGGGGGTTGAGAAGGAACGGGATAGAAATATCAGAAATAAATAAATATATATATATATAAATAACCAGTACAGGTGGTCCCGGTGGCAATCGGCACACTGGGTGCCATGCCAAAAGACCTCAGCCGGCATTTGGAAACAATAAACATTGACAAAATCATGATCTGTCAACTGCAAAAGGCTACCTTACTTGGATCTGCGCACATCATCCAAAAATACACCACATAGTCCTAAATGCGTGGGAAGTGTTCGACTTGTGATCTTGTGATACGAAATCCAGCATATATATCTTGTTTGCTGTGAAATACTGTGTTTTTGTGTCAATAATAATAATAATAATAATAATAATAATAATAAATGTCCTAAAATAAAATATATATTAAAATAATAATTTGACTTGGTACAAAAATGGCACCCCTATTAGTGCCAATACAGCCTGTTAGGGAAGCGTACTTCGTAACTTGGGTGTCACTACAGAGTAAGCCCTTTCCCATGCTTTCCCATTGCTTCCCTCCCACTAGTGAGCCCTGAGGAACTCACCTCCAATAGACATCAATTCTCAGTCAACAGTCAACCCTCCATATCCATGGAGCCGACATCCCCAGATTCAACCCACCATGGCTGGATTTTTTTAAAAATCCAAAAAACAACACCTGATTTAGTCATTTTATATAAAGAATACCATTTTACTATGCCATTGTATATAATGGAATTGGAACATTTATTAATTTTCGTATCCATGGCAGGTCCTGGAATCAAATTGCAGTAAAGGCCCACTGGATAGAGAAAACTGCTATTGTAATGTTGATGGTAATGAATTATTTTTACAATTCTAGCATTTGACTCTATCAAATGAATGCTCACACCTAATGTTCCAAGCTTTGCAAAGCTGCCCCACTTTAGTAACAAAAGAAAACCGTGCCAATCTGTTATCAAGTGTTCTCTTCCCAGCAGCTGAATGTGAACTTGACTTCTAGAGAGAACTATACAGTCCAAAGTAATAAAGTAGTCATTTGCACATATGTCATTACCTACCAGAGGCACAATGTGGGCACAATATGTAGGAAGAACCCCCGAGCGGACTACATATGCTTCTCTCCTAAGTGCCCTTCCTCTTTATTGACCTGTCTTACAGTTTTAGAAGTCACTCAGCACTTGTTTAAACTGCCATATGATCTGTTTCAATGTGAACTTTAAACAGCGCCTGAAGTGTGGAGTTAAAACACAGGATTATTTCTGACATTTGTGAACATATGACCTTAAACAATCCGAGCACCACAGGAATTTTAAAACCTCTATTCCCAAGCTCTTAATGGTGCAGTTCTGACATCCTTACTTGTATTGAATCCTTTGCCTACTGGGTGTCACTTCAGGAATAAATTAAAACCATTTCACACATTACACAGCAACAAACCCAGGTTTGGACTTGGAGAGTACATTTGACAAAAAGCCACTGATTATTTTGTCTCAGCCTTGCCTATATTTTAAAACATCAGTTTGTCACCTATCACAATTGTATTTTTAGGTGAAGACTTTCTGAGGGGCTAAAAAAGGCTTATCCCGCCACCATCTCCCCAGTGGGGACTCGGGGCGGCTTACCTGAGGCCAAGGCCAACAACGCAATACAATAAATAAAATCAAGACACAAACAACAGCATGATAAATTGCATAAAACATAAAAAATAAAAACACAGCAAACAAAATAAAATTACAATACAATCATTCATAACATAGAACAGTTAGCGGGCCACATGTACAGAATAAAATACTAAGGCTAAAAACACGGGGTGAGACAACAATGGAGCAGGTTATTTGTAGGGGAGAAACTCTTCCGGAATGGGGTCAAAAGGAGCTTTCGTACAGAAGAGGAGGGGGTATACACTAAAAACAGATGTTGAGGGATAACAGCAATATGAGATTATATTATTAATCTCCAAAAGCGCAGCGGAAGAGCCAGGTTTTGAGATTCTTCTTTAAACTTTCTAAACATAACTTAACTTTTGTGGATTTGATTAGTTGCAAATTTGATTAATATGCTCTCTCTTCTGCAGGAAGCGGACCATTGATATTCCTAAGGTCTGTCTACAATGGTTACATACCCCGAGTTTGTCCAGATGATGTCCAGAGACTTCCAATCTTGGACAGGGAATGAAACTGGTCATCCTGATTTTATCCAGTGTTAGTAAAAGTCACATGTTGGTATGTGTATGAACAGCTGGGCTGGTTCTGATTTGGAACCAGTTCCACTGTTCAGATAGACTAGTGCTACCATCCCATTTTCCCTATGCTCTGCACCACAAGGGAAGGAGAATGGAACTTACCTGTGTGATTCTTCATCACCACAGTAGAAGCAAAAAAAATTCTATTGAACTCCAAAGAGCTCCTGGACATCACATGGCACCTTTCCCAATGTAAGCAAACACAGCTGCACAACTTGGAGAGGGAAGGGGGATCACACCAATCCTTTCTTCCCTCCTTCTTCCAAGTTAGTAGAACAATGTTGCTAACTTCAGCAAAGGTGCTGAGTGAAGACCAGGAGCTCTCTGGAGCTCAATGACCACCAACAACACAGGCAAAGATAATCATTCAACTTGATTGGATAGCTAGGACTTTTCTCCTACAGTGCTATAGTCCATTAGTAGTTCAGTGTAAACACCATGGCAGAATTCAGGGATGATTTGAAGCAGCAATGCTTTGGACCAGCCCTAGATTTTGTGGCCCATGAAAATGAAAACCTAGAGAGAATACTACTACAGGTATTTGTAGATCCTCCAGATTACCTCTGTGGTCAACATGTGGTAAATTATGTTAGAGGACCTAAAGATTGCCAGAAAGATGTTTGTTTAGATAAAAAATAAGACATTTTAATTCATATTTTTCCACTTTTCCCATGCCCCAATCTCTTATCTGATTGACTAATCATAACTCTCTAAGACATAACAAACTCTTGTCCTGTGAGCCCTAGATCAAGGATACCATCTACCATTTCTATGAATATAGAACTCACACAACAGTCTTCACGTAAAGGGCAACACACACAGAAGACTATCTTCCTGTCACATTTTCAATCATGGCTGTGTAGAAATGGAGCAGTTTACTATCACTTTTATTTCATCAATAACAAAGCAAGAACAATTATGTGGTCCACCATCATTTTGGATCTCATCTCTTTAAGACAATTACACCATTAAATAGATGCCACATAACTGTTTTTGACAGAACTAAATTTAAAATCAATGCTTGTGATGCCTGATTGACTGTGTTCTTCTCATTCCTTTTCTGCTTTTGTTTTTCCTTCTATTTTCTTTCTTTATTGTTTATTGCCATAAATAAAATTTAAAAATATTAAGTGTAACAGATTTGTACCTTCATGAGCCAAATCTTCACACAATGCATTCTATAGCTGCAGTTAACAACTGCATCACTTTGAGGTCATCACTGACTGTGCCTACTGATGGAAACCATAGTCCAACAACATGTGAAGGATACTAGTTGCTCACCTACACACAGAAGAACAAAGTACGGTTTAAAATTATTCTTTCCATTTCGTCAGAATATTTTATTTTTCAAAAAACAAAATAACATCAGACTAAAGTATGAACCAGTAACTCGATTAAGACCAGTAATACTGACCAGCAACTCCTGTTACAGAAGTTTACAAGGAGTTAATTCAGCTTTTCCAGGAAGATCTCGCTTATCTTCCCAAATCTAGTCACTCCTTAATTAATGCCATCAGGTCACATAATAATAATAATAATAATAATAATAATAATAATAATAATAATAATACACTTTATTTATATTCCGTCCTTCTCCCCTATGGGACTCAGAGCAGATTACAGCATCATTTACACACATAGGCAAACATTCAATGCCTTTACAATTATGTAAAATGAGACACACACACAGAACAAAGGCAGAGGCTTCTCCTTTCATTTCCAACTTCTGGAGGTTCTGCTCATCTATGGCTCTGGGGAGGTGCTTTTTCCCACTTTCAAGCCGAGGAGCCTGCATTGTCACCTCCTGTTTCTGTGGACAACAAGATTGCTTGGAGAATCTCTTTGCTTTTTCCTGCTGAAGCAATACCTATTTATCTACTCACATTTGCATGTTTTCGAACTGCTAGGTTGGCAGGAACTGGAGCTAACAGGAAGGAGCTCACCCCGTCTTGTGGATTTGAACTGCCAACCTTTAGGTCAGCAGTTCCGCAGCACAAGGATTTCTCCCATTGCGCCACCATGGCTGATTAGGCCCTTCCTGGTTTGATAAGGAGTATCAGCTGAAGAAAAGAGCTCATTCTAGAACTCCTAGTGGTGCAATTCCAGCACAGGTATGGGAAGATAATTTTTGAATATCTGCCCTGAACCAGATTTTGTGATAGTCCAGGATGTCATTTACCAACCACTCCTGTTTGGAAGTCTGTGTCTTTTGACACTGTCCTTGATTTAATACACCAATCAAAGAATGGGAAAGCCTTGGGCATATAATACATCCTTGCTGAATTCATTAACTCTTGTCTTTCACGTTGGAGTCCAGAAGACAATCTTGTTTTCTAAAGCCAGTAGCGTGAATTTAGGATCTGAAATACACCAGAAGGAGAAGTCTCATTTTTGCTAGATACTAGTTGCATATTCTATTCGGTGAAAATGGTTTGTTGGTTCTTTTTATAAATTGGTAAATGTTTTTTTACAGATTTTCCCCAATGTTTTCCCTTCTGGCTTTAAGATTTTTATTTATTTATTGGTGACTGGCATTGTGTCTGTAAGTAAGTTATCTAAACTAGTCACGGTATTTAACTGTGCCTCTCCCTGCTTGAGAAAGAGTCCTAATGCAGCACAAGAATTGTCAAAATTGTATGCTGTACTTAAATTATATTTATATATGCAACCAAGGAGTGCCCAAGCAATTTAGCTTTTCTTCCTGCATTACATGAAAGTTGATCTCTGTGTTGAATAGATCAAATACGAGTGTCTGAAGGGTATTACGTCTTTCCCCCTCATTTCCATCAATTGGAAATCTGCCAGGAATACTGCAAGAATCCAAAGCTGGAAAATGTGTGGGTGGGAAGAGACTGTTCTTCACACGCTGCAGTTTGTATGCTTTTAACGCAAGAGTTTAATATCGATGCCAAAGAAATCAAGGTATGGCATGACCCTCAGAAAGCACTGAGTCTCTTATTACATAAGATTTGGTATTTGATGAATTTGGGTATTCATGATTTTGTCGCTGTTCCTTAGCTAACTCAGCTTCTTTTCTCTCCTCCTCTCTTGTCCTGCCAACAGTGGTAGCCTATCATTTCCTCTCCCACCATGGTATCATAACACCTCAGGCAGATTTGATGCATAGTATATGCCAACAGCCACCGCCAACATTATGGGGAATTATGAATACTGAAGTCTTAGGGCACCAGATTGAGAGAAAGTTGTCTATTCCAGCCACACTCATTAACTGGGTCCAAATATTAATTTTGTTTTACTGTGCACTTCTTTTTGTCTGTGAGGAACCTTTGCTGGCTGAGTTCAACTTCAAAAGTTCAAAAATCTTTTTTTTCCTATTCAATGTGCATGGGAATTATAAGTTACATATCAAATATTGATAACACTAATTGTTGCTTAAGGGATTTAGTAGGGCATGCTAGAGTTGAAAGTTAATGCAGTTTAAGAGCCGACAAATTTGTCTTGCACAGAAGTCTCTGGGGTTTTGATATCTTATTAAATAGGAAAGTGCAAGACATATTTCAGATTATATACACACGCACATAATTTGCAAGTTCTAAAGTAGCTTAATGGGTAACAAAAAGAAAAAGAAAAATGCAACAGCCAGTGCATAATGATGGCATCAAAGAGGTTGGGGTCTACAAACTTTCAACCAACAATAACTCAATACTCCCACTATATATATGACACAAGAAATGGAATAGATTATGGAAGTAAAGCTTAGATTTGTTCCCTCCCTACATTCACAGACAAACTGTATGTACTTATATTGGGAAGTCAGTCTCCCTGACTTCAATAGGACTAAGAATGAGAAAATCTGCCAGTCTCATTGCTAAACATTAGTATTCCATTCTGCTTTTGTATAATGTTGCTTGACTCTTTTCTTCCTCCCCTTGCATTGAAATGTGTGTATATTTTTGGTACACTTTTTTCAAAATGGACACATTTAAAATCTATTTTTACTATAAGCAGAACAGCCACGAATTCAGGCAGGTGGTATCTTCTCTTCCCTCTATTGCTACATTTTTAATTTATTCTGAATTTACCTTGTAACTTAACTAATCTTTTTTTAAAACAATGAAACAGTGGATTTGATTTATGTTATTGTTCCTTTAGTATAAATCCAAAGTTTTGGTCCTGTGGTATGGCCTAAGGCAGGGGTCCTCAAACTTTTCAAACAGAGGGCCAGGTCACAGTCCCTCAAACTGTTGGAGGGCCAGATTATAATTTTTTTCAAATGAATTCCTATACACACTGCACATATCTTATTTGTAGTGCAAAAAAACCACTTAAAAACAACACAATAATTAAAATAAAGAACAACTTTAACAAATATAAACTTATTAATATTTCAATGGGAAGTGCGGGTCTGGTTTTGGCTGATGAGATAGGATTGTTGTTGTTGTGATGGTGTGCTTTCAAGTCATTTCAGACTTAGGTTGTTCCTGAGCGAGGGCCAGGTAAATGACCTAGGAGGGCCGCATTCGGCCCCCGGGCCTTAATTTGAGGACCCCTGGCCTAAGGGCTATCGAGAAAATTTATTATTATTATTATTATTATTATTATTATTATTATTATTATTATTCCAAAGTTTTTCAGTACAAAATTGAGACAACTATGGAATAATTATACATACGTGACAGACAATCAGTATCACCAAGAATTACTTGATGTAAACTATTTCTTTCCAAATAGGCATATTTCTGTCCAATATTTTTGAAACATCTGTTTCTGGTGAACCAAATTTTAAATCTCAAGATATTTCTGAGTCTGAAGCAAGGGCAGTTTTTCATTGGTTGACTTGCGACCTCATCACATTGATGAGGTTGTGCAGGGCGATTTATCGGCTTCTGTGGCAAATTGGCAGGACAGCAAAGCAATCCTGGCTCCCCACACCCCACCTCACCCATAGCAATGCTTCATCATCACAGCTTCTCCCAACTCTGGTCCCTTTGTTCACAATGAAAAATGGGAGGCCTCCCATATTGTGGCCGTAGCAACATAGGCTAGTGAATGTGCATTGTACGATGGGCAGCATGGAGCTCCATAGATCAACTGGAGTCAGGCCCGTAGCCAGGATTTCGATTCGGGGGGGGGGGCTGAGTTTGTTTCGGGAGGGTGAGTCTGAGTGAAAGAGGGTCTACCCTAGCAAACCTTTTGTATCGTTACCCCAATACCCCCATGCATATGGGATATATTGAGCATGGTGATCAGATCATGATATGAATAAACATAACAGTTTAAATAATGCACCAGTAAAGCCTTTTCGCGAACCATTATGCAAATTTTGGGGGGGTCTGAAGCCCCTCAAGCCCCCCCCCCCCCCCCCCAGCGACATGCCTGACTGGAGTGCAAGTTTCCTACGATCCTTGCAACCCCCTGTATGATTATGTCCTTTTACTGCTTCCCAGTTTTTTGACTGAGTACTATTTCCTACAGAAGTTACATCCATTTATTAAATTCATTTCTGAATGATAAATCAACACTTATATGAATTCCTTTGGTTCTACTCCAGTTGAAACTAGAAATTGGATTTAGGTCCCTTTTTAAGAAATTGGGTGGGGTATATATCTCAACAACAAATAAACAGGTACACTCTGAACAGGAGCTCTCCTTTTAAGAGGCTGTGTAACATTTTCTACAAGTCCCACTTGTGACATCAAAGACATTACCTCACACATAATGTTATCCTGTGTCATTCCCATATCATAAGATACTGGTAATTTACCATCATGGTGACAGACAGCTTCACACAGCTGCTGACATGACATACTTGTCCTCCTGCTGTGCCACTTCCCCTCTTTGTTTTCTATTTATTTTGTCTTATTATACATAGTGACTTTACAATTGCATACAAGTGGGAGAAGCATGGCAAAGCTGCCACAGAAGCACCCGAACTCACCATACCTATGACATTGATGCAGTCACAGACTATTGATGGATTTTTTTTTCCTATCAGTAGTCCCTGACGGCTTCATTGCATGGAGGTGGTGGACCAGCAATGGGAATTGCATGATATGAATCACTACAGTGCTGATTCACCACCTCTGTGTGACTAAGTCCTAAAATACATTGGGCTTTCATTTTGCAAATAGATAGAATTAGATTATTATTATTATTATTATTATTATTATTATTATTATTATTATTATTATTTACTTTATTTACACCCCCCTTTTATATTCCCTTTATTTACACCCCTCAAGGTGGCTAACAGCCACTGTTCTGGTATGGCTGTACCAGGAGCTCCAACTTCTTTTTCTTTCTTTGAGTGTTTGCATGTATTCCAAGATTCCATGCATTTTGCAGTAAGGTGGCTTCCCTTGGTTTGCAATTATAGGGCCAATGACCCATCAATCATCATTAGGTTCTTTAGTTGCGCCCCTTTTTCTGGGTTTAGGAGGGGAAAGGGGGACCTCTAGTTCAGTTCACACAGAGAAGCCTTTCGTACAGGATGTGAATCAGTTCCACCTGTAGAAAGCTTAGTCTTTTACAGCTTTTTGCTGGGGAGAACTCAGTCCCACAGCTTTACAGCTCTTTTGCTGGGGGAATTCAGTCCCACAGCTCTACAGAGAACTACAGCTTTTTGCTGGGGGGAATTCAGTCCCACAGCTCTACAGAGAAGCATAGCTTTTGCTGGGGGGATGCAGTCCCACAGCTTTACAGCCAGCCTTCGCTGGGAATTGAAGACCTTCTTTCCTCTTGGAAATCTACAAAAGGACTCTGTTTGGTAAGGACCACTCACGGCAGCCATAACACAATTTGGACTGGGTGTAGGGGCCCACACCAACAGAGCCTAATACAGATTGCCCAGGTAGAGGTCAAGGATTTCCCTGATAGTGAAGAAACAGTTTATGAAGATAGTTGCCTGTCCCTTGTGGACAAGATTAAGAAAGCCACCAGTTGATTGAACGCCTTGAAGTATTTGTTTGATTTATTGAAGACCTAAGCAATAATAAAGAACTTTGTTAAACTTTCGAAGTTTCTGAAGACTTTGTTTAGGGAAATCTATAGGGCCTTTAATCCGAGGCACCCCCAGTGTCCCATTGGACATACAGAACACGTCCTGTTTACAGACCCTTTCACAGGCCCAGTGTGTGACAGCACAGCCACATACTTTGTCAATTTAAAACAAACTAAACATACAAATTAAAAAATAATTAATCATTATTGTATGTGTTAGGTTAAAATACAGTTAAAATACAGTAAATACAATTAAAATGCATTTAATACACACACACACACCCCAAATATATCCCACCTACAACCTTCCCAGCAATGTTCCCCTTATCCTTCTCCAAATGCCTACTTGTAGAAAAAAGTCTTGACCTATTTGCGCAAGACCATTAATTCACTCTTCCTTCTTTTGGAAGCACCCCAAACTATGGCAGGGGCCAGATGTAATGCTTTTAAATCAATAAGCAACTCGTAACATGCTGAGCATCTGGTTCCAAAACTTTTTTTCAAGGATTGAAGCAAATGCCTGCCAATCTGGTTGAACCAATGCACTTAGTTATATTTCTGTTTACCGAGCCATCATTCAACAGAAACATGTACTGCTGCTCCCCATTTGTGGCCACTGAAATCAGTGTGATCATCATGCTGAGAATCAAAGCATCTTGGCAAGCTTACTGCTGGAATTCTTCATATGGGGATTATTATAGAGTGGCTGCCATGAGTGTGTTATTTTCCCATTTGTTAACACATGGGTACTCATAACTGCGATAACTGAGAAAAACATATTCATTTACATGCTGATTATTCTTGTTTTCTGGGCTGAAATCACAAAGCATCCCCTGCTCCCCTTATCTTTGCTTTCCCTTTCACATCCAGCCAAATCTGGAAGAATAGCAAGACTAATTATGGTGACACTGCTGTCACTTGTGGTAGGATTGACAACTCTATAGATGCTGCAACTACAGCCATAAGTAAACAGATGAAGGAAGGCAGTAGCAAGAAAATACTGAGGCTTTTCATCCATTTGAATTATATTGAGAATGAAGCATTCTCCCCAAAAGTGGGTTACCCAGTCTTTTAGCGGATGAGTACAGCTCCCCAGCTGTAAATTAGAGAGTGCTAAAAACTTGTAAATGGCATACAAGCACAACCCTCATACATAGACGTAATTTATTGTGTTTCTTATTTTGATTTACAATCGGCCTTCTGTATTTATGGATTCTGTATATATGGATTCAGACACCTATGGCTTGGAAATATTACCCCCCCCCCCTTCAAAAACAACCCAAATATTTTGACACACACACATAGGATTTGAGCATCCACAGATTTATAGTATCCATGAATTTTTTGGGGGGTGGGGGAGGGGGTGTTCCTGAAAACAAATCCCAGAGCAGTGTTTCTCAACCTAGGGGTCAGGACCTGGGGGGGGGGTCATGAAAGGGTGTCAGAGGGGTATCCAAAGACCATCAGAAAACACAGTATTTTCTATTGGTCATCTGGGTTCTGTATGGAAAGTTAGGTCCAATTCTATTGTTGGTGGGGTTCAGAATGCTCTTTGATTGTAGGTGAACTATAAATCCCAGCAAATACAACTCYCAAATGTCAAGGTCTATTTTCCCCAAATCCCGCCAGTGTTCACATTTGGGCATATTGAGTATKCATTCCAAGTTTGGTCCAGATCCATCATTGTTTGAGTCCACAGTGCTCTCTGGATGTAGGTGAACTACAACTCCCAAATTCAACGTCAAGGCCCACCAAACTCTTCTAGTATTTTCTGTTGGTCATGGGAGTTCTGTGTGTTAAGTTTGGTTCAGTTCCATCATTGGTGGAGTTCGGAATGTTCTTTGATTGTAGGTGAACTATAAATCCCAGCAACTACAACTCTCAAATGACAAAACCAACCCCACCCAAACCCCACTAGTATTCAAATTTGGACCTATTGGGTATTGTGCCAAATTTGGTCCAGTGATTGAAAATAGATCCTGCATATCAGTTACATTACGATTCATAACAATAGCAAAATTACAGTTATGAAGTAACAATGAAAATAATTTTATGGTTGGGGGTCACCACAACATGAGGAACTGTATTAAGGGGGTCGTGGCATTAGGAAGGTTGAGAACCACTGTCCAGGAGGATAACAAGGATTCTCTATCTTTATTGTTGTTTTCTTGTTATCTTATATCGGCTATTTAGTTAAAATGCATAATTAAGTCATGACCAACCTCCCACACCGACCTTAACAGCCAGCAGCCACACCAGCAAAGAATCTATTCAGCTGCTAATCAGAGTGCAAGGAGGATAGCATACACAGCCCTTTCCCACCAGCAAACAAGACTGTGACAAGGAATCATAGCAAGGTGTCTTGTTTTGATTGTCGCAGCCTCATTCACTGGTGGGGTGAAATAGAAACATCCTCTTCCTTGTGCTGAGGAAACCTCCTTCACTTGATGCAACTGTTGCTGTTAAGGTAGGCTGAAGGGGGCATTAAAAATCATGCCAATAGTATTCATGATCATGAGCATGTAGTGCTATTGACAGGGGCGGCTCATCCCATTACGCAAAGTAAGCATTTGCAGTATAGTTTATTTTGCCCAGGGGCGCTCATGAGGTGCTCTTGGGGGAAAATAGACCTTGACATATGCGAGTTGTAGTTACTGGGATGTATAGTTCACCTACAATCAAAGAGCATTCTGAACTCCACCAATGATGGAATTGAACCAAATATGGCACACAGAACTCCCACGACGAACAGAAAATATATATCAGTAATTGGTTGGCGGGGGGGGGGGGCAAAATACTGTTTGCTTACTGTTGAAAATTACCTAGGGTCCCCTGTGGCTATTGAATGCAGAACACTTACAAATCTGTACCTCCAGATTACAAATCCATAAGTACAATACAGGTTGCAAGTAAAGAGTTCATTGTGTACAATTAAAGAAACCATCCTGTAGTCAAAGCCAAAAAAAGTTCATTTACAATTTCATTTCATGCTAACACAACAACAACAACAACAACAACATAATAATAATAATAATAGTAGTAGTAGTAATAATAATAATAATAAATTTATATGTGACTTGCCTCCCCTAATGGCTCAAGGCAGGGCAGAACAAAGTCAAAACGTATCCACATAACATATATACATACAGTAAAATACATAAAACTAAATTAAACTAAAGAACAAAGTCATAACATTACTAGTGAAATGCTGTGAATAAGGACATTATCCCATGCAGCCCTCCCTTCCCCATTTCTACACACTTATAATACAGAAAGGAAACAGTGTATAACAGAGCCCATCCCACAACACAGCGGTACTTCCTGCCTGATTCTGTCATGCCTCATGAAGAAAGTGTTTCTTAAGTGTCAGGAAACAGGGGTGTGGGGGAGGATTGGCAGAGATTGTCTTCTGAGCTCAGGAATATCTATAAAATTGGAGAAAACTGCAAAAAGCATGTGGAATGGGATCTGTCAAATTCCCCAATACATTGAATCGTATTGATGATGTGGAGTAAAGGATGTTTCTATGGGAGGTCTCCTACCAAACATTGACATTTCTCTCCCAAAATCCTACTTCATGAGTCTGGCATGAAAAAATTTTAAAAAAAAATTAATCGTGAGAAATACTGAAATTTTAAAATATCACCTCTTTGTTTTTTCAGTCATTTCTCCTTCATAGTAATCTCAGCTTTTGAAATTGTACTACGACTGGCTTGTGAGATTGGGAGGAATTGGAAGGGAAAGTCTATATCCCCAAAGTGGTGTCTATCTTCCCAGATCAATTCCTCCTGTCTCCTAGGGAGTGGCAGAATTGGAAGGAAAGTCTAGTATCCCCAAAGTTTTTTTATTTAATTTGAGTGTTTGGGGACTACGCTCACTCATGTGATAAATCTGAAAATGGATGATTTCAGGGAAAAGACAAGAAAGAACAATGTGTGATGGGATCTGAGAATCGATACGATTTGCCTCCTAATGCAACAGAACATAATGACATGGATATATGACACTACTCCTTCACATAGGCTAATGTCCTAAGTTATCACTGTCCAGAAAAATCCATAGCTTATGAAGCAGTTGACATTAAACACTTCGAAACATGATGACTGTCTTGGCCCCCTGTGACAAAGGAGTATTTTCAAGTTATATACCTAATCACTTAGGAAAAATGCAACTTCATCCAGGCAGGTTTCTGACCCATTTTCATAGAAGCTGACCAAGCTCAATACACAAGGTGAGTGACAGGACCATGGAAAGATCTGAAGCTATTAATGTAGGGGGCGGGTTTATTGTGGGGAGGTGGCAGACTGACAATGTGTTGCACATGACACCACGAAAAAGGAATTATCAGCAAAGGTGATAGATTTGCTTCAATGCCAGTTTGTCACCTTGGGCTGTAAAGTTCTACAATTGCATTAATTCTACAATGTAGATGAATTCAATGTCCTGCTGCAATCAATATTGAAAAGGTTAAGCAGTAAGTCATATCATGTAATAACTGAAGATCAGGCCATTGTTCTAGAAGCAAAAGTATGTAAATGTCAGCAATGTGCAGCTGTTCCTTGAGAATATGCATCATGTGCTCAAAAGTTAACATTTTCCAAAAGGAAGACCCTAAACACCATTCCATAAACACTGATCACCATATATCCCCTGCACCTCATGTCTTCTCACACTGCTGAGTAGTTATGGGCCTGGTAACCATTTCTGTCATTTAATTCATGCTTTCATTTGTTTAAGTCAGATGGCATGAAACAGTACATCTCCTCTCAGTACGAAAATATCAGTGAAACAAAAGGGAAGTTGGAATGGTAACCATTTGGTCTGATGATTTTTGGCACTCGGCTGCAGGCCCTGACAGACGCTTGCACTTTAGGCCTGCACACCACACACACACCCTCTTTCCAAGGAGAGTGAATGTGTGGCTTACAGGTGCAAAGTGCCCATGCCTGCCTGGGCCCACAGCTAAGCACCGAGTAAGAGGCACTCGGTGCTTGGCTGCAGGCCCTGGCAGGTGCGGGTGCTTTGGGCCTGCAAGCCACACATGCAATTTCCTTGGAAAGAGAGTGTGTGTGTGGTGTGCAGGTGCAATGTGCCCGCGCCTGCCAGGGCCTGCGGCCAAGCACCGAATGCTTCTTAGTGCTTTGCTGTAGGCCCAGGCAGGCACAGGCACTTTGCGCTTGCAAGCCACATATTCCCAGAAAGCACCCACACCTGCCAGTGACTTTCTGGGCCTACACGGTTGTGGAGCAAGACCACCGGTAAACGCGATGGATGGCAAGCCCCAGCAAGCTGCCAGCAAATGCAGTGCATTCCAGCCCCGCATCAAGGATCCTACTGTGGGTCCACCCCTAGTTTGATGAAGAGGCCTCAGCAGTGGCATAAAGCAGGTTTCCTGATTGAAAGGGGGAAATGGCGGTGAGAAATGGTGGCTGAGCTAGGTAGTTTCACCCCTCAAGCCATAAACCTGATGAGAAGGGGAGCATGGGAAGCCTGCCCATTGCCACCAATAGGACAAAAATATTCATTTTTTCAGACCTGGGACAAATGAGTTCATTTGGAAAGGTGCCCATTTTCGGGAGAGGCACTTGAAAACTAAAATAGGGCCTTGTGAATGAAAGAAACAGAAACGGATAGTGATTCTATACAAAGGCACAAGACTACTGCTGAGCCATGGGGTCAGAAAGTAAAACGAAGAAACTGTTAGCTGATCCCTGAACATCATACCTCAGTTAGTAACTATATAAAAAATCATATGCCAAGTTATGCATTTTTCAAAAGAGTTTTCTCAGTATATAAGATCACTTGTTGTTTCTTTCATTTTCAAAGGCCTGTTCCACTAGCAGTGTTCAGAAAATGAATGATAGATAAATATGAAAAACAGATGTGACGTGCAAGGCATGAATGTCTAGATAAATATTGCTAATAGGGCTGGGCGGTTTCGTTTCGTTAATTCGTAATTCGTTAAAAATTCGTTTTTTTTGTTAACGAAGCGATAACGAACCATTCTGGAGCAACTTAAAAACGAAACTAATTTTTCAATTCGTTTCGTAAATGCTTCGTATTTCGTTATGTATTCGTTTCGTTATTGGTTTGAGGTCGTTTCGTTATTATTTCCGCATGTCTGGGGCAAGTTTTATAGTTGTTTTTTGTTTAATTAGTGAAAAAATTTATAATATCACACCAACAGTCAACAACAGAGGGAGAGGGAAGCTTCAGAAGTTTTTTTAGCGTATTGCGCGATCGCGGCCGCCATTAACGAATCGATTCGTTATTGTTTCGTTATTGTTTTGTAATTTTTTTACCATTTACGAAATTTCGTAAATATCCAACTTTTTTAAAGGAAAATTTCGGAATTCTTTTAAATATCGAAACGCAAAAAACCCCAAAAAACGAATTGATTTTAGAAACAAAATTTTCCGTTGTTACCCAGGCCTAATTGCTAAGTGCTGTTTGGGGAATGAATTGAAGGATTAGAACACACCTCCTCACAAAGAAAAATTCTGTCTGTTGGAATTTTCTCTTGTGTTCAGCAGCAAGTTCTTACACCCAGCTGAAAACTTATTCCTGTCACTCTGTGGCTGTTCAATGACTTCTCACTTTCCTGCGTGGTACAGGGACAGAAAGGAGAATGAAGTTCACCAGTGGGCAACACTATTTTGCAGCCTGTAGGACCTTTAGGAGTCACAACGTGCTTTACTGACCTCCTTTTTTCACCCAGAGAGTGTTCAATCTCATAACTGTAGAAAGAAATTTTACAGTGGATTCAAAATCTAGCTGTACATTGCTGCAAGACCAAGCAGGCTTAAATGCCTGGTGGACACACTAACACAATACTGAAAAAGAGAAAATACACTGGAAAAGGGAGAAAGAATAGAAGCCAACATAGTTTCCAATGAGTTCAATTATTCTGATTTGTATCCTGATGCACATTTAGAAAAAAATATATATTGGAAATGGAAACTTTTTGCCAGAGGTTCTTATTGTATGGCACTGTTATACCATTATAATGGTTGGATAATCTGGCCTTGGCTTCAGTTTTATTGCACAGCATTATGACTCTCCCAGTGATGTGCTGTAAAGTAATCGGGAATTCAATTTTTTCATGCTGGAAATAATCCATTAATGACTCTCTTTTCTGCTAGTGTTCCGTAATCAGTTTGACTGAGAATGTCTCATTCCACGTTTCTGCTAGTGTTCAGTAATCAGTAACTCAGTAAGACTGAGAATGTCTCATTCCATTTCTTTGGAGGAATGATAAATAGCGGTTGCAATGTGAGTGTGTTCCGGCTGCCCCTCCCTTGGGGATTCCTAAGGAAATCTCCAGCAGGGA
Source organism: Anolis sagrei ordinatus (assembly GCF_025583915.1). Lineage (NCBI taxonomy): Eukaryota > Metazoa > Chordata > Lepidosauria > Squamata > Anolidae > Anolis > Anolis sagrei. The sequence continues at coordinate 161,828,286 of NW_026844366.1, read as the reverse complement.
AACCTCAAACAACTTCTGATGCTTGTGCAGTGAGAACAACACTTCCCTAGAAAACAGCTGTGTTTCCTGGACTGCGTAATATGATCGCTGTTATAATAATAATAATAATAATAATAATAATAATAATAATAATAATAATAATAATAATATATGTTGTGTGTGTGCCTTCAAGTCATTGTTAACTTATGGTGACTATCAATTCGTGACTGGATCTTTCCCTATGAACCTATGCAATCTCTAAGATCTTTTGGGGAGGTCCTTCTCTTGCTCCCACCCCTGTCATAAGCATGGTTGGTGGAGAGGAGGGAGAGGGCCTTCTCGGTGGTGGCCCCTCAGCTCTGGAAGTCTCTCCCCAGGAGATTAGACTGGCACCCATCTTGTCTACTTTCCGGAAAGAACTAAAGGCATGGATGTTCCACTGTGCCTTTGACTAGATAGTCTTCCCAAATACTTCTGGCTCTCAATTCAATCCTAACCAGATCCCGCATGTTACCATTGTCCCGTTTATAGACATGATACCCCCTTTATACTACCCCCTAGGTTCTAATCCTGTCATTTCCTTTCCTTTAGGACTTTATCCATTAATCCTATCCTTTGGCAAATGATTTGCACCACTTGCCCGTCCGAACTCAGTACTGTGCACTATTCAGACCATTGAAGGTTGTGAGATGTTTGTTATGTATTGCATTTTGTGGTTGTTTTATATTGTTTGAAATATATTAATGAGTTTTTTGTTATATTTTAACTATGTTGAATTTCAGGCTTGCCCCCATATAAGCCGCCCCGAGTCCTTTCGGGGAGATGGCGGCGGGGTACAAAAATTATTATTATTATTATTTATTTATTTATTTCATAGGGTTTTCTAAGGCAAGGCATCATTGGAAGTGGTTTTGCCAGTGTCTTCCTTCAAAACAGAGCCTGCAGCACCAGGTATTCATTATTGGTGTCCCACTAATGTACTCTCCAGGGCTGACCCTGCTTAGCTTCCAGGATTAGATGAGATCTGGCACCTTTAGGGTATTGAGACCTTTAATGTGTGTGTGTGTGTGTGTGTGCATATGACTTACTGTATAGTAACAATCCTGATCTATTAAGCTTTAGAAGTCACTATTTATATGCCTTTACTGCATCCAAAGATTTCTACCCTACTTTCCTGCAGTACCACGTGCCACAGTTTTATCCCTAAGGTTACATTTGTGTTTGTATTTTTACAATTAAAAAAATGAAAACGGTGGTGTAACAGCACTATAATTTCATGCCATATTAGTGTTATTACAGCTTTTTTGAAAAAATAAAGAGAAACAAATCATGCTGCAACAGATACAAATGGTATTGCCGATACTGATGGATTTATCGTGAGGAAAGGAAAGCACTAGAAGTAGCAGTAGAAGTTATACTATTAAATCACACATGTGGAAAATGTGTCATACACAGTGTGAGCTTTCTGCTGTCTCTGGAAGTACAAGTGCAGCAGGTTTTGAACAGGGACAAATTTGAAACAATTGACTTGTGAAATATGCACCATATTGAAGGATGTTGTTATGCAATAACCATGTTGTCTCTCCAGGTGCTAAATATTGGTGGACATATTAAAGTCCCAATCACTTGCACTCTGGGTTGCAAGTGATTGGGCTTTTTCAGGCTGTAGGTTTTTCAGGCTGTATGGCCATGTTCTAGAAGCATTCTCTCCTGACATTTCACCTGCATCTATGGCAGGCATCCTCAGAGGTTGTGAAGTCACGTCAGGAGAGAATGCTTCCAGAACATGGCCATACAGCCCGAAAAACCTACAACAACCCAGTGATTCCGGCCATGAAAACCATCGTCAATACACTTGCATTATCTTTTATAAGATTATTTATCTATTAAGCAGTCTGGATTGGACAGCTCTTTGGATAGAGGACGATTTCAATATTTCACAGAAGATGGTACTTCTACCCCATGCTGTAATTTGATTTTGCACCAGCCACTCAACCTTCTATGATTATTGCTCATGTTTAGTGTTCAACAGGTAGAGGGCCCAAAACTTGCTTATATTTTTGTTTTGTGTGCATTTTTTGATTATAACACAGTCATCTCTCCCAACTGACCCACCTTATCAGGAGGAGCATGTAATGTCCTCTTTTAAATATTGTGACACACCAAATGTTTTAGAGAAGTGAGCAATCTCCCTTCATTCATCCAGTGAACCTGATAATTTCTTCCGTATTTGAACTCATCTTCCCCTCTCATTACAAGAGATTTGCTTGAACTATGGGCAGAGTGTCTTGTCAAACCCTCAGCAGCCAAGCTATTTTTTTTTTCTTCTCGCAAAGTCAGGTGGCATCTAAAAACGGAAAATGACATGCAGAAGAACAAAGAGTAAAGTTCTCTGTCTGACCTTTTGGAATGCCCAAGGGAAATGGGAAAAATTGATTGACCGCAAGGGAACAGCTTTTCATTGACATTACATTTGAAGATTAACCTGCTCCCTTTGGCTCATGTGGACAATGCAAAATTAATACTTGGTCCTTTTGATTATCTTATTCTTCATCAAAAAGTTGTTTTGCAGGTGGCTGAAGATTCCGTAACATATATTTTACATGTGTGTGACTGTGTGTGTATAAAGAAATGTAGATGTCAAAAATCGTAGACACCATATGGAAGAATTATTTCTATTGTATATATTTTATTCTAGTGAAACTTCGTACATAAAGAAAATAGATCAGGAATACAAGAACAAATACAAAAAATGCTTATGTTTTATCTCTTTTTATTACATGGTGTATTGTGTATATGTATTTATTTATTTACGATATTTCTATCCCTCCTTTCTCAAGCCCGAAGGCAACTCAAGTCAGCTTTACAACCTAGGCAACTATTCGATGCCGTAACCATATACAGTATAAAATATAAAACATTTAAACCATTAATAAAATCATACAATAAAATCATTAAAACATATAAAACCAATGCCTTCACTGTTCATCTCGTTGTGGAAAAACATTGTCCGTGCCGTTCCAATTCAGTTCCATATAAATCCATGATTGTCTCTAGCACTGCATTCCTAAAGGCTTGTTCAAAAAGCCAGGTTTTTACTTTCCGCCGGAAGGTCAGGAGAGAGAAGGCTGATCTAATATCCCTTGGGAGGGAGTTCCACAGCTGAGGGGCTACCATTAAGAAGGCCCTGTCCCTCATCCCCTCCAAGCACACCTGCAAAGAAGGCAGGACCGAGAGCAGGGCCTCCCTAGCTGATCTTAAGCTCCTAGAACAGTGGTTCTCAACCTGGGGTCCCCAGATGTTTTTGGCCTTCAACTCCCAGAAATCCTAACAGCCGGTAAACTGGCTGGGGTTTCTGGGAGTTGTAGTCCAAAAATATCTGGGAACCACTGTCCTAGAAGGTTCATAAGGAGAGATACGTATATGCGGTTTCTCTTCCCGCATCTGAAGAAAAATGGTTTATTTAGGCATCCAGGAAATTATTTGGTATGTTTCCAGCATAAGTTGTCATTGAGTCATGCTGGAGGACATAACAAATTTCTAGAAGATATTTCTTTAGGAATTTTTATTTAGGTTCTCCAGCACAACTCTGTAGTATGCCAGGACTGGAAATCAGATAATTTAGTGATATTTGGTCATATTAATGGCTTTGGGTCATTGTGGGAAAAACTCTCTTGTGCATAGGGGATTTTACTGTATAAAAAAACCTCTACATAAAGCTCACAATCATATTTGGACAACCAGATTTGGGAAAGTGAATGATTAAGGTCTCTTTATTTGCTCCATTGGTTCCCTTGCTTCATATAATTCAGGTGGGAAGAGGAAATTGGATACATGTAGGAAACAGACTCGCTTTTAAAAGCCTATGCTTTAGAATCTGTCATGGTTAAAAGCCACTTCTGTTTGGAATTGCTGGTTTTCAGAGACAAGTCTCAACTGTCCTTGTAATTATTGTTATTTTATCAAATGCAAAACTAGGGAGGTACTTTAGGTTGACAAAGGATTTCTGGCTCTTTGTTTATTTATTGCACCCTGTCTAAGTTACAGCACAACACAGAGTTTTAAAAGACATAAAACAGTGTGGTTCTGTCTTACTGAGATTCAGAGTCTCTTATTGAGTCTTTGGATTATTTTTACAGCTATATAGAATTAATGGCAATATTGAACAATGCTTGTCTCAGGGCTCACCTCTCCCTGCTCCTTTACGCACCATGCAATTGCTTTTTCTCTAAATGTTTCCTTCCAGTTTCACACTTCAAAAGCCTCTTCCCAGAATCCTCTCCTGAAGATGCAATACTCCCTTGAAGTGGATCACTACATCCACCCTCATTTTTAAAAGAAAGGTGATAGCTATTGTAAGAATGCCTTGTGGTGATGCAAACACAGTCAGGTGATGGCCTATTTGGCTCCCTTATACCTCTTTCGCTGGATCTCTGTATCTGTAATTTGATTTCTGAACCTTGGTTTTGTTCTTCCTCTGTAGTTTCGGAATTATTCTCCATCTTTCAGGCCCCTGTTCAAGTAGAAGTTTCCCAATGGAGGCTGTCTAATGGGTGTTGTCTGTGATTATTTCTCAACTTCTCTTTTAGAACCAGTTGTAGGCATTTCTTGTAACATCTGCAGGGATGTCCTTGTGATACAATTACTTGAGAAAACCACTATGGAGTAACAGTGGGGTATTATGGCTGTGTGTGTCCATGGATTGCCACTGAGATCAGCACTTTATAATTCAGTAGGACCATTTTGGTTTCATCTCACTTTGATTTCTTGGTTTACAGGTCTTCTTCTGTAATGGTGATCTTATTTCTAGGTTTTTGTTCTACTGGGGAAAGGACATGTTAAATTTGACTAGTCCCAAATTGCCAAATGAGTCAACTCTAAAGAAGTGCCTTTATAATCTATAGTTGTCTTAAGTACTTTCTTAACTATTGGTATAACTAGGTTGTTGTAGGTTTTTCCGTTATATGGCCATGTTCTAGAGGCATTTTCTCCTGACGTTTCGCCTGCATCTATGGTAAGCATCCTCAGAGGTAGTGAGGCCGCTGAGGATGCTTGCCATGGATGCAGGCAAAACGTCAGGAGAAAATGCCTCTAGAACATGGCCATATAGCCCGAAAAAACCTACAACAACCTAGTGATTCCAGCCATGAAAGCCTTCAACAATATATTGGTATAACTTTCTCAACAAGACCGTTGGAATGGATTTTTAGAAATAAACCATAATGTCTTCTAAAGCCCAGGAATTCCTAGTAATTGAATTATTGTCCACTATCTGCCCATGTGTGCCATGTTGTACAAAATCAGACTGCATGGCTGACCATCATGTGATTGAGATGACTTTTCAAAATAGTTGAAGAAATATTCCATTATGCGTAAAAAGTTCTTCCCTGCTGGTTTGCCAGGTCAATGCTCATGAACTCAAAGTAAAAGAACCACCATTTGATCTACATTTCTGACATACTGGTCGGGCTTTTACATTTTTTAATGTCAGCATTCCTGTTGGCATAACCCTTGCTGTCCATTTACATTTGTTGATGCTCAGGTGCCCTCATTAACTCTTTGTAACATGTTTCCTTATAAAGCCTTCGCTACAATCAATCTTGTCCTTTTATATAGGATTACTTCTACCACTGAGAGCCCTTCCATGGAGTGATAGTAAAGTTTCAGCATATAATGATATGGACATCCCATTCCAATGGCTGTCATTATCTTTCACACTATTTAATCCTGGCTGGTGTCCTGGGCAATTACTGACCACATTTCTTCTGAATCTGGGACATAACTTTTTAAAATGAAGGTTTGCACACATGATGTCTGTTCCTGGTAGTGATGCCTTCATCCTATCAAAGACCCCAATGAATCATCTGCTATTTGTCATTCTTCCCTGGGTTTGCAGAAAATGTGATGATCATACAAATGTAGCTGAAGTTTCTGTAACTTGGGAGGCATACCTGCCAGGAATTTTTGTAAAATGAAAAGTAGAATGTTTCGCCAACAATTTGGCTTTCCACAGATAGAAATTGAATTTACTGGTATCCATATATCATTTCCAAGGCTACCTCACACCAATCAGGGCATATTCATAAACAGTTGAGGTGAGTGGCCTGGATGTGTAAGCCACTGTTTTCCACGATTCCCATTTTATTATAGCACAAAAGCCCCTATGAAATCTGTAGACTCCATAATAGTTGTGTGGTCATAATAGTTGAGGACAGGATGTCCTTGATGACTTGTAAGAGATTTTGAAAGTATTTGCTGCCATTGTGTTGCCTGCCACATTGGGCAGCTTCAGGTGTTTGGTCTTACCTGCCAGAGTGGGTATGAATTTTCCTGTGAAATTAACCATCCCCCAAAGTGTGTGCAGTCCTTCCTTCTCCTTTGAGAATGCCCTATTAGTGATAAATGGAATCGTGTCTGGATCAATATACACAGCTTGATTAGTTATGTTTTCTCCTAGGTCTCTAGCACAGGACCCAAGACAGCTCACATCACATTAAAAACAAAATATAACTAAAACTACTTTCATACAAAAAATTAAAACCTATTAAATAAACGGTTTTGCTGAGAACATTACAGTAAAGCAGTTTAAAACACAGTCAGTCCCTAAGCATTTTCTTCTGTTTTGGTTTAGTTTGCTGCTCTGGTTCTCCTGGGTGCCCTTCTGAATCTCATTATCATGCTCTTCCATAGTTTTTCCCCAGATCAACATATCATCCATATTCACCACGGCTCCTTTAAGTCCTTCAAATAACTATGCTGAACCTTTCTCTGGAATACTCACTAGTGGAGCATGAACCAAATAGAAGTATCTCGAAGCAATAACTTCCATGGGATAGATCTACACTTTCTCTACATAATTATATCTTTAAAAATAAATTATATATCCCCAAAGTGGAGAAACATGTGGCACTTGGCATAGTCTCCAAAAGTTTATTTCTTCTGATAATGAGGAAATGTTCTTTTTTGACATATCAAATCAGTTGTTTTGAATCCTAGAACAAAAATGTCATAGGGGTATCCTTTTTCCACATTAATGGCTAAAGCATAGACCAAGGGAGTTGTCTTCTCTATTTTTCAGTTCTGCCCAGTTCAGATAGTTCATCTAGTTCCGCATTCAGCTATTTTAATGAAGGATAAAGGCACATTCCTTGTTACATGCATAGTCAATGTGTTGAGTTTTAACAGCTGTACTTTCTGTGCAGTGGGTAATTTCCCTGGTCTTTTCAAAGAAAATTATCCTTTCTCTTGCCTTCAACATTTCTTTGTATTACATCTACTATTTTAATTGAGTAAAATCCCTATCTGTTTTTAACCTGTGAAGGGCCACTAATGTCCCTGGCACGATTACAGTCCGTATAGAAATGACACTACTGCTGAACTCCTAACTGTCATGTGCCCTTATTTGGGATGTATAATCCATTACAGTATAAGCCTCTAGATTGATTTTCTGTGCTCTGTTCAAAGGGGTTTGTCATATATTTTAGGAGAATGGATTCAGGAATAACCTTTACTGTGATCCCAATGTCTAACCTAAATGTTACCATGTTTTTATTAGCACTGAGGGAAATATTTCTGTTCATGATGTGCCCTCATTCAGCATGCCAGCGTTGTACTCCGTTCAAGGAATGTAATGCTTTGTTAATTTTATTCTTGAAGGAAGCAACAGGTAATTTTTGCAATTTTGTCTGCTAAATGTAAGACAAAATTCTTCAAAAACTGCAGGAATATTATTTTCTGGACAGAAAATTCTCTTTGCTGTGCAGGACATGCTGTTTACTTTACAAAGAGTAGAAATTAAGAGTAGAAATCAAGAATCTTATATTTTTATAAGAATATAAGGTCAGGGGAACAGGACCCCTGCAAAAGTGGGGAAAATGCTATTTAAAAAAAAAGAAGCTAATTTTTAATCTGAGGGAACACCTCTCCAGGAATCATTAGGTCTTCCAGGGAGACTGTATTGTCAACTTCCAGCAGAACAACAGGGATATTGCATTCATTGGGAGATTTTTCCTATCAATGGAACAGGATGATCTAATCATGATTCAAACATAATGCAAATATGGAACAGCCACAACATTGTGCAGTAAGCCCTTTCAACTTATTTATTTATTTGCCATATTTATACCCTGCCTTTCTCTACCCCAGCAGGGAGATTCAAGGCAGCTTACAATGGCACATACACAGTGCCTCAAAACAACACATTCACCTAAAAATAGTTTAAAATTACAACATACTAGCCATGATTAAAATACATTCAAAGTTAAAAACACGCTATCTAGAGTTCAAGGTCTAAGGCCATTCCAAGATCAAATTGCACATAATTCTATATTCGGAATACTGCATTGCCCTAATTTTCGAAAGCCTGTTCCCAGAGCCAGGTTTTGACTCTCTTCTTCAATAGGTATGTTTATCTTTCCATAATTGCTCTTTAGCAGCCTTGTGTGCTAAAGTTCTTAGAATCACACTGCCAACCTTTTGGGAATTGCAGTCTACAAAAAAAGCAATTTTTCTAAGTTCTGCAACTAGACTGTTGCTAAAAAGAAGGAAGTCAGGATACACACTGACACTTTGAGAAGATGAGATGTATTGAAAGTGAAAAGTGCATGTAGGCCATTTGATCTCTCTGAGCCTTTAGCTGAATTTTCTTTTGATCTTCCTGTTACCATTTGCGTAACAGTACAGTGCCATAGTAATTCAATTTGCAATAAAGGTTCCATTGAAAAGGAAAGCTATTGCTCCATGCATGCATCTGCTTAGTAGCATTTTATGGGGTTTTTTTTAATGTAAACTTAAATTGCTTGGTTTCTAGGGGATAGGAACCAATGGTCATCCTAATGCTCTTGAACTATAACTTTCACATCCCTAACAAAAATTGAAGCCCAACATCATTCTTGTCCTGGCATTGAATGTTTGCTGTATATATCCCCCCCGATTCCCACCTCAACTCTGATTCACTCAGAGGCAGAAGTGGACTCTTGCCTTCCCCAACAAGACTATGAATGTTAGCCAGCACCCTCTAGGAGCAATGAAAAACCAACATGGCAATTTTTATTTGTTCTGTACTGCTTCTTTCTGTCAAATGTACTAAAAATAAACTCACGTATTCACAGTTATGATATGTCAATCTTTGGGAGTACTGACATCCTTTTTCACTAGTAAAGGTAAAGGTTTTCCCCTGACATGAAGTCCAGTCATGTTCAACTCTGGGGTGGGGTGCTCATCTCCATTTCTAAGCCAAAGAGCCGGCGTTGTCCATAAACACCTCCAAGGTCATGTGGCTGGCATGACTGCATAGAGCACTGTTACCTTCCCACCAGAGTGGTGGGAATACCAAATGATACTAAATGAGAGACTCCCCCCTGGGCACACAGAGGACTGGGCGACTTGGAAGGCGCTGAACAGACTGCGCTCTGGCACCACAAGATGCAGAGCCAACCTTCAGAAATGGGGCTACAAAGTGGAATCCTCAACATGTGAGTGTGGAGAGGAGCAAACCACTGACCACCTGCTGCAATGCACCCTGAGCCCTGCCACATGCACAATGGAGGACCTTCTTGCAGCAACACCAGAAGCACTCCAAGTGGCCAGATACTGGTCAAAGGACATTTAATCAACTACCAACTCACAAATTTTGTATTTTGTCTGTTTGTTTGCTTTGTTCTATTAGAAATGTAATATAATTTGACTGGTTGTCCTGACACGACAAATAAAAACCAGAGTGGTACCTATTGATCTACTCACATTTGCATGTTTTTGAACTGCTAGGTTGGCAGAAGCTGGGGCTGACAGCGGAAGCTCACGCCGCTCCCCGGATTAGAACCTGCGTACGACCTTTTGGTCAACAAGCTCAGCAGCACAGCACTTTAACACATTGCGCCACCAGGGGCTCCTCTGCTTTTGCCTTTGATTTTGATTTCTGGATTAATTAGATACTCTGTGCTCCCCAAACCCACAACTGTAGCTGATCTGAAATCACCTAACACCAATATAAGGAGAGCAGCATAAGGAAGGGGCCACCCTAGTTTCCCAGTCTTGAGAGTTCAACTGAGAAAGTTTGTTCTTACAAAGACCTCAAAACTTGGGACAGCTCCTACTGATTTTCTTTAGCTACAGGAGAATGCAATGAACTTGCAGATTAAAATAATTTCCATGGTAAATGACAGTAATTCTAATTTTTGGAACTAATTCAAGAAATATGAAAATGCAAGCTGTGTCATTTCAAAGCAGATAAATTGACCATACAAGTTGTGAGATAGTTTGGACAAGATAGTAACTTCTTGTTACATTCAAGACAGAGCTGTTGCTGCACATAACATCCCTGTGTCCATTTCACAATCTCTTCTTCCTATCTCTGCAACATATTTGCTCAATAGCCTGTTGCTATCATGTCTGCATCTGATTGTCCATGTCAGCAGCACCCAACGTTCTCAGCGGCTATAAAGAAACATGTAATGTTGGAGTGGATTCTTCCAGACAAGGCAGATGCAGCAAAGTCTGTGGAAGCACTAAGCACAGAATCCAATTTTCTTCTTTCTCTTTGCTACAACAGAAATTGTATTATCAGAAGTATTCCCATAGTGGTTCTTATCCCAAAGTGGTTTATTCATCCTAGAGTGGTTTGCCAGAATACCAAGAAAACCAATCCAATAAAAACACAGTACATCAAGGATGAGAGGGTTTTGGACAAATTGTCTATTTTGATCAAAGAGAAATCTGTAGATGATTTTCTAAAAAGATTGGGAGCCATTTCTATTTTTTATAGAGAAGAAAGAAAGAATAATATCACTCAAGGGAGTTGTAGATTGTGGCATATTGTTTGATTTTTGGCAAAAGTTAAAATGTAGTTAAGTAGTAATGAGAAGTTTATTGTAGTTTATTGATGTCTTTGTGTTGTGGGAAGTTAATTTTCAATATGTTTAGATGTGCCACTGGAGTTGATGGCACAATAGTGATTATTTTGGTTGGGGTTTTGAATTTGGTTTTTGGTTTTGTTTTTTCTTCTCTCCCCCTAACCTCCTTTTTTCTATTTTTGTTGTCTTTGCTTTTAGTGTGTTTGAAATATAATAAAATCTATTACAAATGTGAGTTCCAAACAGCTCATGCCTGCAGGAAGGTGTGGGGGGGGGGGGCAAATATATATATATGGCATCACAGAATCCAAAATTGGAGGGGACCCCAAAAATGTCTATATCAACCATGTGTCAATGCAGAAAATCCACTACTAAAGCATTGGTTACAGATGACATTAAATTCCTATCTTCCAAAGGACAACAACAACACAAGTTTGTTCCAGATTTCACATGGCAGCTCTTTAAATATTTGAAGACAGGCATCATATCATAAATCAGAGGTACCTAGGCTGGTTTTTGTAGGACTTGCCTTCCAGACCTCTGGCCAGCTTCCTCTGAATATGTTCCACATTCCACAATCCTACTTGAATTGTGGTGCCAAGAACTGAAAACAATACTGAGAACTGACCAAATGAAAACAAAACAGAGTGATAGTATGACAGGCAGCCCCCAAGCTACAAACAAGCTAGGCTCCGTTTGTTTCTTCTTAAATTTAATGTATATGTAAGTCAGAACAAATGCATTTTAAGTTACCTTCAGCCATTTTTTTAAAAAAAGATTAAGATAGACTAAGGAAGGGTGAATACCCTTATAACATCTATGTTGCTGTCTATGCCCCCGTTCAGAAGATTTTACCTCACTTTCTCCTTGTGACAATTGGATTTTGAATATTTTGCTTGTTGTGGAAACAAAAATTGATGATAAGGCTTCAGTGGAGATACCTTTTCCCCATTATATCTTTTTCAGGAGTGAATTTCCTTTCATAGAAGTAAATTTCTCTCACATCTTGTTGTCTGACCCCTGTTCTTAACTATGAATCATTTGTAACTCAGATGTTTGTAACTCGGGGACTGCCTTTACTTTTCTTGTTCTGGACACTGTACCTCTGTTGATGTAGCTATAATTGTATTGTCTGATTAAAAAATATGTTATTCTTGCTGCTTCATCACATTGTTGACTTTTGTTTAGTTTGTGGCCTCCTAGTGGCACAGCGGGTTAAACCACTGAGCTGCTGAACTTGCTGACCGAAAGGTTGACAGTTCGAATCCAGGGAGCAGGCTGAGCTCCCGCTGTTAGACTCAGCTTCCACCAACCTAGCAGTTTGAAAACATGCAAATGTGAGTAGATCCATAGGGACCACCTTGGTGAGAAGATAATGGCGTTCCATGCAGTCATGCTGGCCGCATGACCTTGGAGGTGTCTACGGACAACGCTGCCTCTTTGGCTAAGAAATGGAGATGAGCACCACCCCCAGAGTCGGACATGACTAGACTTAATGTCAGGGGAAATCTTTACCTTAACCTTAAGACCTCGAGTCTTTACATATGTATTGATATAATGCATTGATATGAAGCCAGATGTCATGCATCCTATAGGTATCTCATTTAAATGAGATACATTTATCTTTTTGTTTGTGTTCATCCAGTTTTATGTTCTTAATTAGAAAGTCATCCTGAATCTTGATTCTGTCTTGTGAGAGTTACTTCTCCAGGACAGAACTCTAAACCCTTCTTAGAGCTCTTGTGACATCTCTCCACAACCACAGGTGAATACCCTTTTTGTTCAGCCCATCCATGATCTCCAAATCCACCTCACTGTAATATTGTCTAGCCTGAATTTTATCAACTTGTCCTTGAGAATATCATGGGGAATCTTATTAAAAGCCTTACTGAAATGCCTTTTTCCTAATCCATCACACTTGTATATTAATCAAAAAGAAACAATATTAGTTTGGCAAAAAAAAAACCAAAAAAACATTGGCTTTGAAAAACCCCAAGTTGACTCTTCTAACTACAGGTTTAATTTTTAAGTGCTCAGAAACGGACAGTATAATGATCGGTTTCAGAACTTTCACAGGTATTGATGCCACCCATATAGATCAATAGTTGCTCATATTGTCTGGTTTTCCTGTTTTATAGGTGAAGACAATGTTTGTCCTTCTGACTGCAAGGACCTCAACTAGTATTTATGAATTCTCAAGATTACACTCAGAAACTCTGAGATTCCACCTGATGGTGAACAATCTTGGCAGTTGCTTCCCAACAATGTCTGGAGGCCTGCATGCTCTTCATTAATAGTGCAATGTGTAGTTCCCTTTATGATCAAAATACATTTCAATTGTTATTTCCTACATTTGTACTGCATGCTATCCATAGATCTAAAGCAGAATAAAAAGGTTCTTATCTGCTTGTAGAAAGATAGTAATAAACAGGACAGTGTTGCCTATCTGGGAAGGGGATTCCAAAGCCTGGGGGCAGGCACCAAGAAGGCTCTCTCCCATGTTCCAACCAGATGTATTTCTGGGGATGGTGGGATACAAAGAAGAGCCTCTCCAACACATCTCAAAACATGGGAAAGTTTGTAATTAAGTGCATGATGCTTCAAATAATCGGGATCGGAAACGTAGATGGCTCTGTGGTTGCTTTGAATTATCTCCAGAATCAGAGAGTTGGCCAGTAGTTGTGTGCTCCCCAGTTAACAATCTGGCTGCAACTCTCTAGAATAGCTGTGTTGTTGAACCACGGCAGTCCGTTCCCCCCAATTTTGGACATTTAAAAGACATCAAGAAGGATATATGATTTTTCTCTTAATTTTTAAAACCTTTTCTGCTCTTTTGAAGTTCTGCTGTTCCACAACTGCTAGAGACTCAGGAGGACCCAGCAACAACTGTACTCCGAACTATATAAAAAATGTATTGTCAAAAATATAACCCAAAATATATAAACCCAATTTTCCTAGTTTCCGACAGACTTCACAACTTCTGAGGATGCCTGCCATAGATGCAGGCAAAACGTCAGGAGAGAATGCTTCTAGAACATGGCCATACAGCCCGAAAAACCTACAACAACTCAGTGATTCTGGTCATGAAAGCCTTCGACAATACATTAAACACAGAGCTCTCCCTCCTTCCTTCTCTTTATCTTGTAGATATGGCGAATGCAAGGCACCATTTTATTTCAGCATGTAATAGTCACATCACTTTTTTCCAACAAATTATTATTATTATTATTATTATTATTATTATTATTATTATATTTCTTACCCGCCTCTCCGCATGGTTCAAGGTGGGTTATAACACCGCTAAAATACATAATCAGAGCACATAATAATCTAAAAACACTCCATAGAATACAAATATTAAAACATATTTTCATAAAATACATATTAAAACTAAACTAAACCCTTAATTAAATGTACTAAATGATATTTTTGTATAACTTGTATTGATTGTGTACTGTATCAGTTCTTAAATGTATAAAACTATATCAGATGTACTGTGAAGGCAGTCATTCCCCTAGTGCCCCTTATTAGCATAAGCTTCTGGGAACGGAGATTGTTCAGTCATCAAACGGTCCCTCCAGTGATCTCCTGGACTTGATAATACAATTGTGTATATATGAAAGACAGATAATCCCTTTATCACCAGTGTTGCGTTTATAATATTTACTTGAGTAAATGTGACTGGAGATTTATAGTTCACATGGAAGAGAAGGCAAAGAAAAGGATGGATGAATTCGTTTTTTGAAAGGACAGCCAAGTCTCTGGTTAGCCAGGATTACCACCTTTTCTTTTCCGTGCCTTGCACCTTTGTCTTTAGGGAACTGGGCATTTAAATCAATTAAGGAATCATCTGCATGCCCACATTATTATCCACTTCAGTTTCATGCCCTCCACTGGGGCATCTCTGCAACAGACTGGACCTTTAAACCTACCAATACTCAGTTGTTGTTGTTCTTGCCATGGAGATCCCCTCCTCCTGTCTGTGATGAAAGGGAAGGTTAAAGGTAAAGGTTTTCCCCTGACATGAAGTCCAGTCATGTCCAACTCTGGGGTGTAGTGCTCATCTCCATTTCTAAGCCGAAGAGCCGGCATTGTCCGTAGACACCTCCAAGATCATGTGACCGGCATGACTATGTGGAGCGCCGTTACCTTCCTGCCAAAGTGGTACCTATTGATCTACTCACATTTGCATGTTTTCGAACTGCTAGGTTGGCAGAAGCTGAGGCTGACAGTGGAAGCTCATGCCACTCCCCAGATTCAAACCTGTGACCTTTTGGTCAACAAGCTCAGCAGCTCAGCACTTTAACCCACTGCACCACCGGGAGCTCAAATGAAAGGGTAACCTCCGGCATGGATCCTAACTGGATCATTTCTCAGCCAATCAGGAGGAGGCATGGGAAGTCTGAATAGCTGTCAAAAATGTATGACATGTCCTGTATTTTACTGTGAATGTGTCCTTGTACATTTTGAGCAGTGACTCAATACTTTCATCCCTTTGGGCCAAATTGTAACAAACCTCTGTAGTCTGCCTTCAAACTCAGAAGGCTTTCTTCTACATTCTGGCTGATCTGTTTTAGCAGAAGCTCACCGGGCAGAAGCTTTTCCATGGTCTTAGATTAAATCACTTCAGTTTCATACTTGCCACACATGCATTCTTACAGTTTCTCCCAATACAAAACAACTTTCAAGTGTTATAGTATAATGCAATTCAACTCCAGGTTTGCATGATAAAAACATTTTTAAATTAAACTCATATAAAGAGATTGGAGAACATGTGGACCTCCAGATGTTGCTGGAGCACATCTCTTTCCAGTCCTAACCAGCCTAGTCAGTGGAGAGGGATTATGATAGCTGCAGTCCAATAACAACTGGAGGACCATCACTTGCTATTCTTGATTCCTGAAAAATTAGAGTCCTAAAATTATAAACAAGCACACAACCATGGGGCATTTAATAGCTAGTGAAGGGCTGTGACACATAGAAATTTCAGTATTTAATTTCAATATAAAATTATAAACAAGTATACACCCATGGCTCTTGTAGGGTTAATGGCTAGTGTAGGGTTCGCATATATGTCACTATTTCCCAAATGTTTAATTTTTCATACAGAGATATATATTACACCATAAATAGTAAGTCCTGTTTAGCCATGGATTCTGCATTCATAGATCTAACCATCCACAGCTTGAAAATATAATTTTAATCCAAAAAGTAAACCTTGATTTTGCCATTGTATAAAGGAATGCCAACTTACTACACCGCATATATATTGGGACTTGATCCCATGGGGGTCATGGAACAAAACCTCAAAGAAGTTCCCTTGGGGAGATAGGGTGGAATACAAATAAAGTTTATTATTTCTTATTATATCAAGGGCCTAATGTATTTTGGATTAAAATAATTTCATACTAGAAAGCATTAATATTTCTGATGTATCATTCGAGATGTTATGAATAATTCAGTAATAAATAATTAATTGCCATTATGATTATGCTAATGAGCAATAGCATAATAACATGCCTTCTAAGCTTATAACAGCACAACAATCATAACTACAACAATTTGACAATTAAAATTTTATGATAAGCTATATAAAGTAGCATGATGGTGATTATATAAGATTACCTAAAACTGTAATAGACTAATTTTAATATTGTTGAAATGCATGTTTTGTTTTGGCTTTATTGACAAGCTGCTTTTGGCAAGAAAATTCACTTTTGTATAAATAAATTGCCTACCAACTGCTAGCCCTTAATAAAGGGGAGTGCCACTGTACTAGTTGGACTCCTGGACTTATGGGAACTTTAATAAACTGCCACTGCTCTGTTTGAAGTTTGTGCTGTTTCTTGGGCCCACCTTTTGTAGGTATATGAGGGAAAGAAATGTGGGTAGGGTTTGGGTTGAGGGGTCCTATTAGTCGTATTCCTGCCAGCCCAGATGAGACAATGGGTCCAGGCTGGTGGATGACAATAGGCATTGGCACACCTGGGTTAATTCTTAGAAGGACAAAGGCAGGCATTGGGTAACTTCATGATCTCTTGGTCTGGATTGATCGTTAGGGGCATGGGTTTATTGTTTAGTGATTATGACCACTGCCTGAAGGAATTATGGGTTTGCCCAGATATGTGTGTGTTCATACTTGTGCAACTGTAGATCTGGAGCAGAGGTCATCTGTGGATGTTAGCTAGAATTGGTTTCTGGGGGAAAGGACAGAGTCTGCTCTCAAAAGGATTAGACATCATAAGGCATGGAGTACAGTATAAGACATTTTATTCTCTTTGACAGCCATTCAAAATACCTTCAACGACCCCATCTCACCTCCCACCTCCAATTTGTCAGAAAGCCAGCCCGGTTTTAATCCAGGCTCCAGTTGGCTGAGCATTCCTCCTGATGTCAGAGTTGCCCGAGGTTTCTTCAGTGGTGGGAAAAATGAAGAGCTTTGATTTGTGGATTTAAAACTGGAATTGTTTGGAAAGTCCACCATGAAGAAGCACGGACAGGTGGAATGTTTTGAGGCAATATGTAAAGAAGTCCGTGATGCAATTCATTGTCAAGTCTGGTTTACACAAAGGGAACAGAATGGGTTTCTTGGTAAACACAAACAATTCAATAAAAAGTATACAAAGTTAATTCTGTGTGCCCTCAGGAAGTGGGGGAGCTTAAAAAATGAAATTGAGTTCTCCAACTGGCATTGTCTTCTCCTGATGGTTTCACCTCTTAGCAGGTGAGGAGCTGGGAAGCCCCTCAGGGATATGTATACAAGCATATTATATTCTTTTAGTTTTCTCAAGAAGTGGGCACTGAACTGCATGAGTGCAGATATGTTCCTACGCTCCAGCGCATTGTGTTATCCTTATTAAAAGAAAGATGTATGTGAAGGTCCCAAAGAGTTATGAGGTGGATCATGTGTGTTTTATGGCTGATTTTTAAGCAGGCCGAACATATGGTTTTGAGACAGTGGGTGAAATCTCATTTGTTAAAAAGATTTTCAGATAGGATTTTTGTTTGCGCATTTCCTCTTCAGTTCCCCTGAAGTTTTGTTGGTGAAAGGTTAGTTAATCCCTTTTGGAATGTGTAGTTTCCTGGTCAGGCTACAGGGAATGGAGTCTCATACGATGGGGGCGGCGGGAGGAATACTACTTTTTTGATATTGCAAAACCTGATAAAATGTAAAAACAGAAAAAAGTCACATATGATTTCAGAATTCATGCTAAGTCCCCCTTTTGGAAAGGGGGGGGTCAATTTTTCAATAACAGTGTCTAACTGCATCAATTCTACAGTGTAGATGCACTTTTAGTCATCTTTATTTATACCCTGCCTTTCCCCCAAAAGCGTGGCTCGTAGTGGCTTATAAATTAACAAAAATGCAACATAGTTTTAAATGCAATGGGTGGACATTAATATAGAATTCAAATAATTTAAATTGTACAATTACAATTTTTTAATCAGTTAAAAACAGTTATAAGTGATACAGTACGATCCAAAAAGACCTTCCTTTTAAAATCTGGTTGTTTTTTTTTTTTCAAAATCTGCCAAAATCTTTTTCAAAAGTCTTTACCTGCTGACAAAAGAGCACAGATGATTTGCAACCAACATCAGGGATTGTACATACAATAACACATAGTTTGGCTCATTCGGATCATAAGTAAAATTATGAACATTGGCCCTGGCAAGAAAATGAAAAAAGAAAGGCATGTTTGATATGGAAATTAAAAATTGGCTAAACACAGACAGAGGATTTTTTGAAGCTCTGGTTCTATTACAACTTGGCTGGTTTTGGATATTACATGCCTTGGCTTGGATGATGGGGTAAAGAAAACATTATCAGCTGTACTACCTCAGGCAGTAAAATGTCATTAATATCCTTTTAGGCTTGAAATAAAAATTAAATAAAGTACTTTCTTGATTCCAACAAGACCATGTTCTTTTGCCCTCTGTATAAGCAACAGAGAGAGCTATATTTAGCTTGTAATTGGTACCTTTGTCATATAATTTTCTAAATTCAAGTATCGGTCTGACTCACCCAGAACCTTTCTTTCCACATGAATGAAAAACTGCATCTGTATCATGTTCCAGAGATCTAATAAAATTAATTCATTAGTATGTGACTGTTTTAAAGACCTGTAATTAGCTTCTTACATGTACTGTGGGCTCATTTACATTTCTGATTATTAAATATCCTTGTGTGCTGTTTGAACTCAGACAAGTCCCTTTGACTAAAAAGCTATGATCAATGTGTATGTGTGCATTCATGATTTGTCCAAAATTCTCCACAGGTTTATTAAAATATGCGTGCTTTGAAAACCTTGGAATTCTGGGAGTTTACTGTTGCAGGTACTTACTTAAAGCAGATTGCAACTATTCCATGCATAGTTTGGTCAGCTTGTTATCTTCTGGCCAATCTTCTGTTGATGAGACTCTCCATATGCAGGTTGGACCACAAAAGACATAACCACAGTCCATTTTCATGGCTGAGCTGAAAGCCTTCCCAACATGATGGAACCTGCAACAGTTTACACTCTGCTGGCATAGCTTTTGGGAGTAAAGTGGTACCTCCAAGCCACCAAAGGAAGCATTTATGGTGAAGGAAGTGTTTTGTAATTTCAAGAAATTCAGGATAATGCTTTATATAGAGTTGGCTGGCCCATGAAGCAAAAGATGCTTTAGATATCTCCAGCAAAATCTATCAGAGGAAAATTTTCACATAGACACTCATAGTGATGGTTGGCTGAGCTGTTTGCATCTGATAGAACAGGTATGGGCAAATGTTGGCTCTCCGGGTGTTTTGGACTTCAACTCCCACAATTCCTAATATCTGTCTTCACCTTTTTGCCTTTTTTTAACTCATGTTGTATTTGAAACGGTCATATGACTGGTCAAATAAATACATTGTTGTTGTTATTGTTATTGTTATTATTTTGCTGACACAAAAACACAGTATGTCACAGCAAACAGGATGTATATGCTGGATTTCGTATCACAAAATCACAAGTCGAACACTTCCCAAGCGTCTAGGACTGTGTGATGTATTTTCGAATGATGCATGCAGATCCAAGTTAGGTGGCCTTTTACAGTTGACAGATCGTGATTTTGTCAATGTTTATTGTTTTCAAATGCTGGCTGAGATCTTTTGGCAAGGCACCCAGTGTGCCGATGACCACTGGGACCACCTGGACTGATTTATGCCAGAGCCTTTGCAGTTCGATTTTGAGGTCCTGATAATGGCTGAGTTTTTCCTGTTGCTTTTCCTCAATGCGACTGTCACCCGGTATGGCAACATCAATAATCCAAACTTTTTTTCTTTTCCACAATCATGATGTCTGGTGTATTGTGTTCCAAAATATTTGTCAGTCTGGATTCGAAAGTCTCACAGTATTTTTGTGTGTTCATTTTCCACTACCTTGTGATCCCATCAATTCTTTACTGCTGGCAGGTGGTACTGGTGACCAGGCCCGTAGCCAAAATTTCATTTCGGGGGGGGGGGGAATTTTTTTCAGGGGGGTTTCGGGGGGGCTGAGTTTCGGGGGGGGGCTGAGTCTGAGTGAAAGAGGTCTAGCCTAGCAAACCTTTTGTATCATTACCCCAATACCCCCATGCATATGGGATATATTGAGTATGGTGATCAGATCATGATATGAATAAGCATAACAGTTTAAATAATGCACCAGTAAGGCCTTTTCGTGAACCACCATGAGAATTTGGGGGGGGGGCTGAAGCCCCTCAAGCCCCCCCCCCCCCCCCCCCCCCCCCCCGCTACATGCCTGCTGGTGACATAAGTTCCAGTGAATCATTTGGGCCACAGAGTTGTGCCTTTGTTTGTAGTCCGTCTGTGTGATTTTTCTTGCAACAGCTGAGGATGTGGTCCATGGTTTCATCATCTTCCTTGCACAGTCTGCATTTGAGTAATCAGCTGATTTTGCAATCCTGCAAGAATCAGGCCTTCTGTCTCTTTCTTCAGGGTTCCATTAGTGAGCCATAACCAGGTCTTCTCCTTGTCAACTTTTCCTTCAATTTTGTCAAGGAACTGCCCATGCAATACTTTGTTGTGCCAGCTGTCCGCTCTGGTTTGTAGTGCAGTTTTCTTGTACTGGTTCTTTGTCAGCTGTGCTTTGGGAAGTTTCCGATTATTGACTTCAATTAAAGCAGGTTCTTGGGTTTCTTTGACACAGTCTACCAGGGCGTGTTTTTCTTCTTCAACTGTTATTATTATTATTACCTGGAGGGACAACGTTTGCCCATGCCTGAGATAGAAGAAATATATATATTCTGGACTATTGAAGCCATTTACACCAGCCTTCTCCATAAAGACACCTGCAAGCCACAAGAAATATTTTCCAGATAGGAGAGCAGTACACCTGGCCATCAATCTCAGCTGGTTCATCTGCATCAAAAACTTTAAAAGGCAATCAAGAACTGAATTTGGCCATTCTGCATAGCTGAAAATTTAATTTAGGGGTATTTTAAAAATTTAATCTGGGGTACTTATGAAATTCTTTTACCTCCCCCATACATTTGACAGAAATTGGTATTTTAAAACTATGTTCGGGCTTATTACGGGGGGCACATACAACTGGGAACCATTAGTCATCCTTTCAGTTTTCTGATGGGGGTCCCTCTCTAAAACAAGCATGTTCAGAGTCCTTTGAGTTTTCACATCCACACTTAATATTTTCAAACATGGCTCTGTCTAGACATCAAGGCTTTTTAAATCGTGTTGGATTTCTTTAGGCGAGATTGCCATTTACTCCTGCTATAAAATCCATGGACTCAAAAAGTGTTGCACTTTGGCTGGATCAGCCCCCTACTGCACAGCCCCTGGCCTGTTTATTCAGAAAGATGTCTTGGTAAGTACAAGCACATGGCAATCCTTAATGTATCAAGAGGCTGCTAGACTTCCACTTTATACAACAAGATGCAGACTCATCTTGAAACGATTATAAGTGTAAGATCAATATACTTCACCTGCCTGCGTAAAAATGAGCAAAGTCAAAACAGCACATTTTTCTCCTAGATCTATTCTGCGGTTGATACATCAGTTGCAAAAAATATTGATTATTATTTATTATGTTTATTCCCCACTTTTTCTCTCCACAAGGAGACTCAAAGCAGCAACAATGTTGTTTATATCAACATTATATATATTCTCTTTGGATTACTCAGTTATGAAAAAATTGAAGTGTTCTGTTTGTACATCTAGTTATTTGGCAATGACATTTCCTCCTCAAAATTAGATTTGTTAGCTATATCTGTATGTTTTTGTTAACTGTAGTCAACTTAACTTTGACTTATGGTGACCCTATGAGTGAGAGACATTCAAGTCACCCTGTCATCAATAGCTCTGCTCAGGTCTTGCAGACTCAGGCTCCTTCTACACTGCCATATAATCCAGAGTATCAAAGCAGATAATCCACATTATCTGATTTGAACTGGATTATGTAAGTCTACACTGCCATATAATCCAGTTCAAAGTAGATAATCTGGATTGTATGGAAGTGTAAAAGTGGGCTCGAGGCCATGACATGATTGAGTCTATCTAACTGGAATGTGGCCTCTTTCTTTTCCTACTAACTTACCATTTACTTTTCTAGTGAGTCCTGTCTTGTCATGATACAGCCAAAGTATGACAGCCTCAATTAATTATTTTGTCTTCTTGGAAGAATTCAGCCTTGATTTGCTTGAGGACCCATTTAAAGTATTTGTCATTGTAGCAGTCCCACGGTATCCACAGACCTCTTCTTCGACACCATATCTCAAACGAGTTCATGTTCTTCCTTTCAGTTTTCTTCACTGTCCAGCTTTCACAACTACACATAGAAATGGGAAGTACAATATACAGTTGCTATCAAATACCTAAAATAAATCACCATAATAAAGCTTCTTTGCATTTACAACTGGGAGACAGAATCCTTCTCAGTTCTTACCAGCTCACCCTATCACACTTTGGCTGAAACATAACACACAAAGATCCCTTCTAAATGTGAAGATTCTCCATGGAAGAACTATGTTTATTTGTTTGTTTATTTATTTATTATTTTATTTGATACATCCCAACAACCAACAACATTTTGCCATACATGACTTATTTCAATATACATTATTCCAAAAGTAAATATTCCAGAGTAGGAAAGGACAATGACAATGCTGGATGGATTATGGATTTATGAATTGGCGAACGTTGACCACAAGATGATTTTATTGCTGCTATTGTATTAATTTGATTGTTTTAACTAGTTATAACTGTTGTCGTTATATTGTATTTTGTATATTGTACTAAGTGAACTGTTGGGCATCGAATTGTGCCTTTTGTAAGCCGCCCTGAGTCCCCCCTAGGGGGTTGAGAAGGGCAAGGTAGAAGCACTCCAAATAAATAAATAAATAAATATAAATATTATTTAAATGACATTTTATACATTCCTTAATTATGTATCGCCCAACACCCCCCCCCCATTCCCCCCACCCCCCGGAACAGCAGTTCTAAATCATGTCATTTCATCAATTTAACTGTGTGGAAAGCCTGGTTCAAAATGCTATATGTCATCTCCGTCTATTTTGTCAATTAACACAGACCATTTCCTAAACCAGTCTTGTTTTATTTGATTATTTATATACTTGTTTTTCATTTGATTGATAAAATCATTAATTATATATTCTGATAGATAGGCCCACCAGGTTTCCAAATCCTCCATCGTCTCTCCATCCCTGGGCTATCGTGGCCTGTATTGCGGCTAGCATATATTTTAGGACATGGGAAGAACTATGTAACACACATCTAGAACAGCATTGCACAGCCCATGTTAGTTACGAGGGGTATTGTGCAGTATGCAATGCACAACACATGATGTTACAACTGCAATGCACAACACAATATGTGCAACCATGTGTAACTGCATAACAATATGAAATGTGAATTGTGCATAGGCAAAGCACTTGTGACATTTTCTACTACTTCTCTTCTCACTAAAAAACAAAACAATATTAATAAGCTGACTTTCTCATATGATCAGGGTTTAAGGTGGAGCCCCCAGTGGCGCAGTGGGTTAAAGCCCTGTGCCAGCAGGACTGAAGACCAACAGGTCGCAGGTTCAAATCCGGGAAGAGGTGGATGAGCTCCCTCTATCAGCTCCAGCTCCTCATGCGGGGACATGAGAGAAGCCTCCCACAAGGATGATAAAACATCAAATCATCCAGGCGTCCCCTGGGCAACGTCCTTGCAGACGGCCAATTCTCTCACACCAGAAGTGACTTGCAGTCTCTCAAGTCGCTCCTGAAACGACAAAAAAAAGGGGGGTTTATGGTCAGTGTCATAGAAGATGAAATAGGTGGTCTGTCTAGTATAGTGGCTGACAAGAATTTTGAACATTCAAGTTCTAATATTTCCTAAACCCAAAGCACACAGGGTAACCATGAGCTTCTACCCGTCCACCCCCCTCTCTCCCCCAGAGAGTTGTTTCAAAGATAGAGAGGGTAGGAAAAGATCTGTTCTCTGTCTTGAACTGTCTCCAAAATTGGATCGACATGCAAATAATAAATAAAATGTTTTATTTGTAGCATGTTCTCGAATCAGTTACAGACATCTTCAGGTGTGGGAAAGAAAACTGATCTAGATGGATAGATGGGCTGATTCCTACATCTATTACTTACACAGCAACTGCCTGCTCAGAACAAAATCTAAAAATCTCTTTCTTGACCTTTCATGTCGTGTTCCACTTGTTATAAAGCAGGGGTGGAGAATGGAAGCTATCATGAAATATCCCTCACTGCATGAAATCAGAGTTATACAGAGTCAGTCTGCAGAAAATGCTAATAGTAGAACTCGAGTTGCTGCATCCTTTGTACCAGTGGCAGCTGGTGAGTTCCATGTCTGTTGGTTAGAGAATCCACTATTGATCTAAACTTTAAAGGAACTGTCCAGAATGCTGGATCTATTTGGAAAGTAGGGTTCTGCATTCTGTAGAGTTCTTTTAAAGTCCAGATTAAACCCCAAAGCCAATTTATTATGACATGGAAGTCTCATCACACTCTTTAAGCAAAATGACTAGGGTAAGGCTGGACTTTTGACCCTCCAGATGCTGGACTAAGATTCCCACCAACATGAGCTACCACAGCCAATGGTTAGGCATGATTGGAGGTGCAGTCCAACTGGAGAACTACACACCCAACATCACCATTGGAGATGGTACATAAAAATATAATGTTATAGTTGAAGGTTGTAGAACAGTGAAATTTGTTGCTGAAAGAGAGCATCTACTATTTATTTATTTTGAGTATTTTTACCCCGCCTTTCTCAACCCCTGGGGGGACTCAGGCTGGCTTCCAGATGGCAACAATATGATGCCTCCATGTATACATAATAAAATACAGAACAAAAACAATAATTATATATAGTTAAAAACATTAAGTCAATACAATTAAAATCTATTAAAATATACCAGTCTGGTGGCCGTTATCTAGCCGAATTCTGTAGTTGGAGACTCATCAAGCTTGTCCATAGTCCATTACCATAGCAATTGTAATCATAGTCATTGTCATAGTCCATATAGTTACCCAAAGGTCTGGTCCCACATCCACATTTTTAAGTTCTTTCTAAAGGTGAGGAGGGATGAAGACAGCCTAATTTCCCCGGGAAGTGAATTCCACAGGTGGGGGCCACCACTGAGAAGGCCCTGTCCCTCATCCCCGCCAAGCATGTTTGTGATAGAGGCGGGGCCAAGAGCAGGGCCTCCCCAGAAGATCTTAAGCTCCTAGATGAGACATAGAAGGAGATACATTCGGACATGTACGCTGGCCCGGAACCGTATAGAGTTTTATAGGTCTAGACCAGCACTTTGAATTGTGCTCGGAATTACTAACTTAATTACTTCTGTCAATGGAATCAGTTGAGGTGATCTGAGATCTCCCCACTACAGCCCTCTAGTGTCCCTCAAAACCATTTGTGTGGTCATGTCTGCAGATGGGAGGGAAGAAGTAGGAAGTTTCATCATGTTGATGCTGTGTTGCCTTGAGGACATCCTCTTCTGTTTCAGAACATAAGGAGCTACAATTAATAAACTACTGTTACTATTATAAGCAACTAGAATAAATAGAAAGTCACAGCAAAGTAGAAATCCTCTAGAAAGAAATCTTCATGCCTTACTCGAAAAGATGTATCACTTCCTGGCATTTTGAAAAAGCTGTTGAGACATTTTCATACTTGTTACGCGGGCAGAAATAACTTCAACGATTCCTCACTTAGTGCATTCTTGCTGTAATTGAATGGCTTCCACCTGTATCTTGAGGTATGAATGGAGAACATTAATTAGGTCAGAGAAGCTATTTCCTTTCTGCAGTATATTGGCTTAGTACCTCGGGTCATTCATTAAGCATCCAGACACTTTACAGCCTCTCTTTGGAGTGATACTGTTAAAAGTGGAACAATGTCATGCCCTCAACTTGATTGCATTTCCTAGTTATAACGGTGTTTCACTCATTCAAACATAATCTTTATTTGGTGATATTGATTTGCTCCAGGTCAGGTTTTATATGGCTTCCCATTATTATTCAAACACATAGTGAGCATCTGAATTTCTTGAATACCAGTTTAGATATTGATATGTGTTCAATTCCAAGTAATCCCTTTTAAAAGCCACTATATATTGAACTGTCTCCACCGAATGTCCTCAATCAAATGTCTTTTGATATAATACACAAGTCATTTCAGGCATCTTTTTAAGACTGGTAACCACTTGTAAGTGCCTTACTGCTTTCATTAATCAAGTCATTGATAAATAGAACAAGACAAGCATGGTATACCATGCCATTAGTTCAGCAAGCCCATGAGGTCATATAGAGAAATCAATATCTCAATTTACTATGAATGTGATAGGGAGCAAAAGAATTACATATCATTGGGCTGTTTACCAAAATAACAATCCTAGTAGTAATTCAAAACATATTTTAAAGCGAGTGCTGAGAACTGCAACCAGACATACTTTGCCTGCAGGTTTATATAGAACTAGTTCATGTGTTCAGCTGTCAAAAGGTGGACTGACACATAGTATAGGTTAAGTACCCTTTATAATTCTGGACCCCCCCCCCCCCAAAATCTAGAATTTCCCACATGGATACTTTACTTACTTAGGTGATCCCTCACTGTCTGAGTAGGATTGTCTTCCAAGATCGGTGTACTGGCAAGGTGACTATGGAGCCATATTCTTGATCTGCAGCTTCTCCTGCAGTGAGGGCATTGGTTTCCAGGTGGAAGGTGGTCCCGGTCAGGGTTGACTTGACGTGCCTTCCTCTTGGCACATTTCTCTCTTTCACCCTCCATTCATGCCTCTTCAAATTCTGCATCACTGCTGGTCACAGCTGACCTCCAGCTGGAGCACTCATGGGCCAGGGCTTCCCTATTCTCAGTGTCTATGCCAGAGATTTTAAGGTGGGCTTTGAGCCCATCTCTTTTCCTGTCCACCAACATTCCATTTTCCGTTCTTGAGTTCGGAGTAGAGCAACTGCTTTGGGAGATGGCGATCGGGCATCCGGACAACGTGGCCGATCCAGCGGAGTTGATGGCGGAGGACCATCACTTCAATGCAGGTGGTCTTTGCTTCTTCCAGCACACTGACATTTGTCTGCTTGTCTTCCCAAGAGATTTAGAGGATTTTTTGGAGGCAACGCTGATGGAATCGTTCCAGGAGTTGCATGTGACGTCTGTAGATAGTCCACGTCTAGCAGGCCTATAGCAGGGTTGGGAGGACAATAGACAAGCACCTTGGTATCCCTATGGATGTCTCGTTCCTAAAACACTCTCTGCTTCATTGGGGAAAATGCTGCACTCACAGAGCTCGGACAGTGTTGTATTGGATAGCTGGGGCAGTCACACCTTTGCTTTCTAGTGATTTAATGTATACAAATTTTGTTTCTTCACAAAATTATATTAAAAAATAGTTTGTATACCTTCAAGCTATGTGTATAAGGTATCTATGAAATATAAATGAAGTCTGTGTTCAGACTTGGGTCCCCCTCCCCAAGATACCTCACTATGTATATGCAAGTTTTCCAAAAATTGGAGTGGGTGGGAGGAATATGGAATAATGGTTCCAAACATTTCAGATAAGGGAAACTCAACCTATTATAGTTATCTTGGCCACCATGCAAAAAAGGTAACAGCTACCTACATGCTATTCCTGGAGCTGCCCTTCAAAAATGTTTGGAAACTACAACTGGTACAAGACATGGGTATATCCAATTCCTCTCTGGTGTATCAGTTTTAGAACTCATTACACCAGTTCCATCTACTATGTTTGTGTACCCAATTCCTTTGAAACCTCAAATACCCTAAAGCCAATATATCTGAAAGGTCATCCCACTCAGGCAGAGCTTGAGAAACTTACTTTTTGAACTGTAACTACCAGAATCTTTTAGCTGATATGGATATGATGCCAGGGATTTTGTAAGTGTACTCTGAAAAAAATAATTATTTCCCAAGTTGTGAGATAGTTTATGCCAATTCAGCATAAAACCTGTTCATATGTCTATATTTAGGTATGGAAGAGATTTTTGTTTCACTTCATTTTTGAGAATTTACCAAAATTTAAAAATATACCCATGCATGCTCTGTGCATAATGAGTACCTTAAAAACAAAAGAACCAATGAAAGAAAACATACCAAATTTGGCAACAAAACGTCTCACAACACAAGGAATGACCATCACTCAAAAAATTATGATTTTGTCATTTGGGAGTTGCAGTTGCTGGGATTTATACTTCACCTACAATCTAAGAGCATTCTGAACTCCACCAATGATGGAATTGAACCAAATGAGGCACACAGAACTCCCATGAACAGCAGAAAACACTAGAAGGGTTTGGTGGGCATTGACCTTGAGTTTGGGAGTTGTAGTTCACCTACATCCACAGAGCATTGTGGAATCAAACAATGATGGATCTGGACCAAACTTGGCACAAATACTCAATGTGCCAAAATGTGAACACTGGTGGAGTTTGGCGGAAATAGACCTTGACATTTGGGAGTTGTAGTAGCTGGGGTTTATAGTTCATTTACAATCAAAGAGCATTCTGAACCCACCAATAGAAATAGGGCAAACTTCCACACAGAACCCCCATGACCAACAGAAAATACTTAAGGCCATCCAGTCCAACTCCCTTCACAGGGGCAAGAAAACATAATCAAAGCCCTCCTGACAAAGAGCCATCCAGCCATAGATATAGATAGATATATATGATTCACACACAGAGAGATATAGTATCATAGATTTGAAAGGGACCCCTAAAGAAGGACAATTATATGTTGCATGTTCCAGAGTAGGCAAACCAGACAATCTCCACATCAACACTGACAAAGAAACAGCAAAAAATACTGTTTACCCACAAGCATAAAGAAATTACATATATTAGAAACCAACACTTTCTCATTACTTTCCAGATCACCAGACTGGGCCACAGCAACGGTGGCAGGCGACGGCTAGTGTGTGTATATATATATATACACACACACACACACACACACACACACACATTTGTATCTTTAACATATTTTGATTTGATTACTCACATATTTCATTAATATGACGTCTCTAGGAATCTCTAGGTGCTCCAGTGTGATCCTGTGGTCAGCCTTAACTGGAAATTAGTCATAGATTTGTGCTGGAGGACCTATAGATTCCTAGAGAAAACAACTCTATGGTCTCTCTAGGAATCTCTAGGTCCTCCAGTGCAAATTTATAATCACCCTCTGGTGGAAGTTGGGCACTGAGCCACACTAAAGAACCAAGACATTTTAGAGAGGCGTTCTCTTAGATGAAACTGGATGCATTTTTCCAGTTTCTCATATGTCCTTCATCTCTAACCCTAGCGAACATGGAAGGCTGATTGTAAGATGGATATGGCAGGGAAAAAACCTGAAAGAATTGTCCATCAAGACCAAAACTCTGAGTGCTGTACTTAAAAAAAAAAGATTTGGATTTCAATCCTTATTAATTCAACCGCATTAGCACTGAATTATGGTTGCCATTCTCTCCCTCTCTCTCTTTCTGAGAGCATCATCATCTTTAACACCTTCCTCAAAGGCAAGTGCAAAACATGGTTGTCTCCATGCTGGGAATAGCTGTACCTATTGAATTTGCCCAGTGCAAATGGGGGATAATTGCATTCCCATTCATAGATGGGGGAGGGATTTGAACATGCTCACATTTTATCCTGTCTGGTACAATATGAGAAACCTGAAAGTGGAGGAATGAAAGCTGGTTTTCCTATTGGTACCCATATTTTGGAATGAGTGTCAAGGAGCTTGCTCACGTTTAGTAAAATATCTGGTTTCCCTATAAATCCTTTTTGCCAGGTTAACGGGATTTTGAAAAAAAATGAATTTTAGAAGAGGTTGAGACCACTTTCCACTGTTTTATTTTAGCCAAATATCCCCCACTTATTCTCTCCCCACCCCCATCAAACGCTCCTGGCAATACAGTCAAAAAAACGACAGGTCTTTGGTAGGGGATTGTTCTGCCCTCTTGTGGCATTCAGCTGGCGTTATCTTGATTTCTTATGAAAGCCTTAATGCTTTTTGGAACTGATGACAGCATACACAAAATGAAAACAGAAGCTTTAAGACTATACCAAACCTAAAGGAATGAGAGTTTTTGCTACTCAGTTTTAGGAATAAAAATAACATAAAAATAACAGGATGAAATTTGGAAAATGATGCCCTATAATTTTTTTTGTAATTGATCATCTTTATTTCTGATAATTTCTGATAATTCAAAAATTACAATGAAAAAGGGGGAACAATCAAACTATGCAAAGAAGGAGGAAAAGGATAGTGCGGAGATAACATTAAGAGGGAGGAGTTGTCGCTAGAGAGTGATTGGTCGATGGAAGAAAGGGGGAGAAAACAAAAAAAACTCCAAAAACAACAAACCTGGGAGTGAGGTGGGAAAAACTGATTAGAGTTAGTGAGGATAGGGGGACTGCTTCCAGTTCGGTCTGCAGAGAGGTAGTCTTTTACGTAGAGTTTCCTTTTCGAGTTGTAAGTTGATTATTTATTTACTTATTTATTTGTATCCCTTTCGATAATTAAATTTGAATTTGCATTCCTTCCTCCAAATATCTTATGAGTGGTTCCCAATTAATTTGTTTGTTTGTTTTTGTTTATATTTTCCATAAGTTGCGACAGTTGTCCATGTTCATATAATCTATTATCTTGGTTATGATGCCTTATAAATTGATATCTGCTGAGATCAGAGAAAATGCACCAAAAGGATTCATAAATTACTATCCATTCAAACTCCATAAAATCAATAATGAAGTGTGATGCTTTGTTGGTGACACTGTGGCAAAATAGGTGATTGGAAAAAAATGCACAGCTTCTGGCAAGATGTATTAGGATGAATGAGTCAAACATTGGGCCAAAAAGTCTACTCGTCCAAAAAAGATCTTACAGTGCTTGTGTTAAGGACCACAAGACTAACTAAACTGTATGAGACGACATGTAATAAACCCTTGATGCAAAAGTGGTTAGATACAATATTGTTGAAAGCTCTTTCTAAAAAAAAATTAACATGCAAAGTAAGAGTTGCAGCAGAGGACATAAAGGAAGATACGTTTGAGATTACCTGGAAGATATTGATTGCTTATATTGCTCAAGACAATACTAGATGTCGATCTGCTTTGGATCAAGAGAGATATTTGAAAATGAATTTTGAATGTTATTATTAATGTATAAACAACATGTAATTATTTGGAAGATGATTCATATTAATGGTGATTGATTGGGATTAGATTCATGACTTCATGATTTAGAAAGAAGTGGGTGGAAGGGAGGAATAGAGGGAGAAGAAAACAAATTATGAGCTTTCTATAGGCATATGGAATTATTGTAGGTATCAGGATTAAAACTATTGTTAATTTAAATGTATTAGAATAATTGTATTATTAAAATTCTTAGAATGAATAAAATTATTAGAATATCATTAAAATTAAAAACATTCTGTTTTATTAGTGTCACTCTTGAAATAGATGTCGCTTCAAGCTATTTTTTCCTGTTTAGAGATTGATCATTCCTGGTGGCCTGGAGAAAAACATGGAAGACCAAAATTTGGATGGGAAGGGAGATGTATGTGGGCCCAAGACTTGTCAATGGAGTGAAGCAATGAGTAGAGCAATAAACCCTAGTTTATCATTACAGTTATAACTAGTTTATTATTACAGCCAAACACAGCCAGAAGCTTTGACCTGTCAGAGGATTTCACTGATGTGAAAGATCAATAAAGGTAAGAATCGGAACAGGGATTCCATTCCCGCCAGATAATATATCTGCCAATACATGTGTTATAGGCAAATAATTTACTCATTCAATGAAAAAAGTTCCTTTTTTTATTAGAGTTTGCCAAATTCTTTAGGTCACTTGATAAAAAGGTTTATTGAACTTTAGTGGATTCACTGAACTTTAGTGAACTTTTGTTCATATTGTAAATAAGAAAAAATATGAACACAGAAAAAGAACGACCATTTGTACTATCACATTTTCTCTACTTATAGGCATAATATTATGTTGTCATTATTTCTTCTTCCTTCCTAATGCATGTGTCAAAACTGTGTTGCAGAATGAATGGTTAAATGTCTCCTTTTATTGAAGATGTGTTCCTCTCAATGATCCGTTGACATCTGATTAGGATTCACACAGAAAGGCTGACATGAGTTTCACTGTAATATTCATTAGTACCCCCACAGAAGACGGGTTGCATTGCAGTCTGGGCAGAGTTAAATGTGACATGAAAGGAATTTTAGTTGTCAGGACTGTAATTTAGAATTCCATGGTTATCACTGCATGATGACAGGAGAACCATGAATATGTATTCTAAATGTAGATGATCATATATTAATTGCACTTTTCTGGAATCTATTGTATTATACTTCTTTCGACCCCATTAATTTCTTGGACTTTCTCTGAGGAACTTAATCAAACTTAACTGCAGGCTGAAATACAAGACTTTTCCACACGAAGTCATTATTCCACAACAGTTGTGCAAGATAGTAGATACATATCAACATCAGCACCTTCATAATTGCACCTCTTTCAATTGTGAAATTGTGCCGATTTACCCATCTTTGGTTCCATGTTTGTATATCTGCATACCCGCATAACTGCACCTACCCAAACTTCTGCTGCTCCATAATTTGTTGTTATTACTTTAAGCAATTATGCAGCTTAGAAGTGGTTAATAACAAATCCAACAAAATCACTGTAAGTAAAAAAAAATTCTAGAATACCAATGGGGAGGTGGGAGTGGCCGAGAGGAAATCTTGTCGCCTTATGTCACTTCACTTCTGGCATACTGGTACAGAAGTGGAAGGGGCTCATCATACCAAATAGGTGACAAGAATGTTGCAGGAATGGAAGTTATTGGCAGGTTTTGCCCATCAACAGCAGGTAGCAGGTTAATCGCAGGGAGAAAGTAGACTAGCAATGGGATGCAATAATAGCATGCAGGAAATGCAAGTTGACCTCCTCCATGAGATAAATTCCCTAGATGGCATTGTTCTATATAGCTTATTTTTATGTCCAATTTTTTGTATATGTTAACAACCAAAGTTTAATAATTATTATCTCACTCTCCGTGCCTTTTACATGCAAAACACTCGTTCTTGGTTCTTATATTTCTCATTGTTAACACACATACATATTCTTATGTGGAGTTGTTGTTGTTGTTGTTGTTGTTGTGTGCCTTTATCTCCAACCTATGCCAACCCTAAGGTGAATCTACCATGAGGTTTTCTAAGGCTGAGAGTGTATGACTTGCCCAAGTAGATTTATATGGCTGAGCAAAGAATCAAAGCCCTGTCTCCAGAGTACTAGTCCAATGCTCAAAAGACAACACCATTTTGTTCTCTTTACTAATGCTATTTTGAGCAGGCAGAACGATGCCAGTTCTATTAACTGAAAAGCACAAGATGAACTATATAAATTGGAAAAATAGATGAATTTTAAAGGGTGGGGGGAGAGAGAACTGAAATCAAGTGAAAAGGGAATCCTGAGTATATATTCCTTATAGTAAAATGTGTGC
This sequence comes from Anolis sagrei ordinatus, assembly GCF_025583915.1. Taxonomy (NCBI): domain Eukaryota; kingdom Metazoa; phylum Chordata; class Lepidosauria; order Squamata; family Anolidae; genus Anolis; species Anolis sagrei. Next base: position 161,794,400 of record NW_026844366.1, on the reverse strand, counting down.
TTCTTCTTTGCTGCTTATCCTTTGTGTGATTAAAGAAAAACTGTTAGCTTTGTGTATATTTCATGTATACATGGGATAAATTATACAGCCAGCTCCACTATCTGGATTGTTTAGAAAATATACAGTTGGAGAAGTTAAACGAGATCAGCTTTAGGAGAGGAAATGCCAAGTGGACGGGTCTTCAAACAACCCTGTCAGTGGAAAAATGCCATTCATTTAATTGGTACAAAATATTTAACTTGACAGACACACTCTGGGATGGGTGACATATGAAATTGCTGGGGGGTGGGGGAGAAGAAATAAAAGATCGGCTCTGAGATTCTGGAAGAAGTCAATTGATTTTCCCCCCTCATCGGAATCTAAGGCCTGTCATTTTAATTTGTCTCATATATCTTATTCAGTGTGGGATCATCTGAAACCGAATTACTAAAATGTCTTGAAAGCCTTTTGTCTCAGAGGCCCAAGAGATAAGCAACTTGTTAGTGCATAAATCATATAACAAGATTGCTATTGTGTGGCATCAAAGAAAGCCATAGCCCAGGACTCTTTCACACTGTATAATAATAGCACTGTGATTCCACTTTAACTGCTTTGTTTCCATCCAACTGAATCTGGGATTGGCAATTGAGGGATTCCCTAGGATGTAACCATGATAATTAGTGGAATAATCAGGTTATGGTGGGGTAGTGTGGAAGAACCCCTGTTTGTTATATCTTTTTTTAATAATTAAGAGCTGATAATATTTCTTTAACAGGATGCAGGCATGTAGCCGGGGGGGGGAGGGGGCTTGGGGGGCTTCAGCCCCCCCCCCCCGAAATTCTCATGGTGGTTTGCGAAAAGGCCTTACTGGTGCATTATTTAAACTGTTATGTTTATTCATATCATGATCTGATCACCATGCTCAATATATCCCATATGCATGGGGGTATTGGGGTAATGATACAAAAGGTTTGCTAGGGTAGACCCTCTTTCCCTCAGACTCAGCCCCCCCCGAACCAAACTCACCCCCCACCCCCCGAAACAAAATCCTGGCTACGGGCCTGAGTCAGGACGTCACAAAATAAATTCCGAGCATAGTGCTCTGATCATGCATATGGACCATGCGAAGACTAAAAGTTACTCTTTGAGACTATAACCCACCCACACCAGTCCTTCAGCAAGCACTGGAACATAGCTGCAGCAGTGCTGGAATTATAGTTGATCTGATCCAGTCTTATAGAATTGACATAGGTACTTACTCACATGGACAGATACAGTAATAGATAAAGCCAGTATAGGATTCACATAGGTGTCAGGTATAAGCTCCAGATGTTTGACCCTTTCATATTTGTATAGGTCAAAGTTATAAAGTGGTTAAGGTGTATTCTAACTTGTTATTTTAAAATAAACAACACCATAGGTGTGTTCAACCTTTGTGATCCAAAACTGAAACATGTCTATTTTTGACTGGAGTTACACTTTAAAAACCTACCTGTTCTTACTTACATACAAATTCAGTTTAAGAACAAACTTACAGATCCTGTCTTGTTTGTAACTTGGGGACTGCCTGTATATCCTGGAATTACATTTGCATATGTACTACTAATAGGATGCCAGTCTTGGTTGGCTATGAATGACACAATATTCTCCTTGAAAATGAAATGGTTTCTGTCATGGAGCCCTTCCACACAGCCCTATATCCCAGAATATCTAGGCAGAAAATCCCACAATATCTGCTTTGAACTGTCTTATCTGACTCCACACTCCCATATATTCCAGTTCAAAGCAGTTAATGTGGGATTTTCTGCTTAGATATTCTGGAATACAGGGCTGTGTAGAAAAGCCCATAATGACAATTTTGTTCAAAAAAGAGCTGTGAGGTAATAGCAAATTCTGAAGCGTAAAGTACACAAGAAAAGACAATATATTCACACCCCAACTGTAAAAAAAAAACCTAAGTAAGTAAGTCAGTTAATAAATAAATAAAGATGTTTGCTTTGAAGTTAGCCCATTGATTTCAATCAATGTCCTTCTTTCCAGATAATATCATGTAGGCTTATGTAAGTATTCAGATTGCTAATACAAAAGCATACGACTAGGCTGCCAGCTCAAGATATTTATAGCCAGAGGCATAGCACCATCTAAATCAAGGTGTTTCTACCCAATGGCAGCTAAGGTATTTGGCACACGACACAGAAAATACACCATGCACTTCTATACATCTCCTGCAATAAAGACACAATCATCACAAAACTAGTTAACTAACAATTCATGCCCCTTTCATGGTCTCTATATCTGTTGCCACATTACGGCTAGAAGTATGACTGGCCCGTCTCACTTTATACTGTCACCCACCATTGTTGTTGTTAACTGCCATCAAGTCAACTTCAACTTATGCCAACCCTATGAATGAGAGACCTCTAAGTCACCCTACTAACTTCAAGTGTCCTGCTCAGATCTTTCAGACACAGAACTGTGGTATTCCTGATTGAATCCATCCACATTGAATACTGTCTTTCACTTTTCCAACTGCCTTCTACCTTACCAACCACTGTTGACTTTTCTACTGCATAGTGTTTTCTCAATGTGGCTAAAGCCTAACAGTCTTTGCTTAGGACTGGGCTGTGGCGCAGCTAGTTAGCAGCCAGCCACATTAAATCACTACTGACCAAGGGGTCATGAGTTTGAAGCCAGCCTGGGTCGGAGTAAGCTCTCAACCATTAATAGTCTAGCTTGCTGTTGACCTATGCAACCCAAAAGATAGTTGCATCTGTCAAGTAGGAAATTTAGTTAAATTAGCCTTCCCACTTTATGTAGGAGGGCTAATTTAACTAATTTATGACACCATAAAATCTTCCAGCAGAGTGCGTAAGAATGAGGAAGTACTCCATCAAGGACTCAACATTACAAGTGGATAGTGAAGTGACAGCTCCCCCTGTGGCCGGAATCAAGCATACCCTCATGAAGCCGGAAAGCTGGAATGTTAAATTGCCTCTGTGTCTGTCTATATATGTTGTATGTCTATGGCATTGAATGTTTGCCATGTATATATGCATTGTAATCCGCCCTGAGTCCCCTGCAGTGTGAGAAAGGCAGAATATAAATACTGTAAATGAATGAATAAATAAATATTTTGGCTTCTAGGAAAAGTTCTGATTTCATTTCCTGTAGAACCCATGTACTGTTTTTTTTAACATTCCACTGTATTCTCCAGCACCACATTTCAAATGAGTTGATTTTCGCCCAATCAGCTTTCTTCACCTTTCACAGCTTTACATGGAAATGGGAAATACGATGGCACGGGCAATCCTAATTTTAGTATTCAATATGTTGACACATTGACATCTTGTCTAGTTCCTGCATAGCTTCCTTTTCAAGTACTCATTTTTTTTTCTGAATTCTCGACTGTGGTTTCCATTCTGATTAACAATTGAGCCAAGGCATGGAAAATCTTGCCTTCCTTGTTTACTTTAAAATTATGTAAATAATTTTTGGTCATTATTTTTGTTTTCTTGATGTTCACCTGCAAAGCTTACCCATGTCTTAATGTTTCTTTCTATAGTTTTTGTCCAGATGTTTCAACTTGGCTTTTCTTTTCCTTTCTGTCTGTTGATTTAAATGTTAACATGAGACTCGCCATGTAAGTGGCATTCTCTTATATCAGCACAGATTGTGTGATGCATTATTGAGAAGTGCTTGACTCTGAGGTTGTGTGTCTCTCGCACACACCAAAAATAGGAAAACAGTACTACCTTCTTTTCCTCCCTGCCATTGCTTACCTCTACATGCATGTACTCTTCATCTTACTCTTTACCTTAGAGTAAGTTCATTTATTAGGGTAAATCTTACTTCTAGGCATAGTAGTTCACTAGCGGTGAACTTTTGACATTGAGATATTTGTTTTATAATGATCTCTTATAAAGTAGATAAGCCCTTTTCTAAACTCACATGAAGAAGGTGGGTAAAATCTCTTAGCAAGCTATTCAATTAAAAATGTATTGCTAATTTCAGCATAACTTGTACATCTCCATATTTTGCTTGCTTGGGAAGAGAAAAATCAAAGCCTGCCTATTTCTCAAGATCTTAGTCAATTGAAGGTCTCACCATTGGTCAGGTTAGGGCAGACAGTGCCTAGAATGAGGCTGTTTTCAGTGGTGGTGCCCCAAATTGGTAAAGTTACTCAGTTGTGTCTTCCATATTTCCAAGTGGCTTCTCAAACCAATAATATCACCATCATCATCATCATCATCATCATCATCATCATCATCATCATCGTGATCTTGCTGTGTTTCAAATAATAATGTTTTATTTATACCCTGCCGCCTCGCCCCAAAGGGTCTCGGGGTGGCTTACAACATAACTTTCTGTTTTCAAACCACAAGGCATAATTCTTATTCTGATCTGAATATATCTTTTGGCTATCATCCTGTCACTGACATAGTCACGTGTGAATCAGGGTGGATTGTTACTCATAGTAGCACAACAGACATATTCTACTGACAACAATGAAAGTGGATACAGCAGCTTTGTGGATTGTGTTATGATTTTCCTTAGGCTTTTTTTACCTTTAAATTACATGTTCATTTATCATTTTTTGCTAATTTCCATGTTTCCTTATACCATTCTTCTATCATAATTTCTACCCCTTCATGGCTACCGTTAACAATATCGTTATCAAATTCTTTTTGTTTTCTTTCCAATCATCTGTATCATATAAATATAACAATATAGTCACCGGATTTATAATATTTTTCTTCATAATGCTTTCTATCTCTATTATAACTTTTCCCCAGAATCTCTGTACATGTTTACATTACCACCAGATTCTCATTTATTGCCAACCCCTCCATATTATGCATCTTTATCGGGGTCAAGTACCATTTTTATATCATCTTGTTGTAATTTTCTTTTATTCTGATTAAATCCTTGACGTGTCTTGCTCTCCATGATCTTTCCCAATTTCTTTCTCCTATTTTTGTTCCCAAGTCCTCCTCCCATAGTTTCCTTGTTTGTGTCCCTCCCCCCATTTAATATTTATTAATATTTTATATATCATATTGTTTATCCCTTTCTGATACTCATTTTCTTCTTTCATCTACTCTTTTAATATTATGTTTTCAAATTTCATTAGCTTTCTTTCCCCCAAGCTCCATTTCCTCCAACTTCTAAACCATTGATTCAATAGGTCTAGTCCAGTTGGGACTAAAAAATAACTTAGGCCATTGTGTATGTATTCATTAAAAACACGATGATTAGTCACCATTTTCAGGAAAGCATAGAAAACAATAAAAAAAACACACATCACAAAAACATTGAGAATAACAGTACATTTTTTCTGTTTCATTACACACGAAAAGATAAATATGCAGCCAATAAAAATGTCTAGTGGCTTAAGATATTTTAAAATGTTTGAAAGTTCATGATGTTTAAAAGCTCTGGAAAAAGTGGATGTCCACTGTGAAATTACATCAAACCGGGTGCCAGCCAGCCAGTCAGGACTCTCTGGATTAGGCATTCACTGGTTGAGCATCACTGCTTAAAAAAATCATTCACCATTGGTGATCCAATGATGAGAACAACTGCACAAGAACCCTCATGTAGATTTCAGTACATGGCTGACCTAATGTGGGAACATCCAGTTCTTGGGTTTTAAAAAAGGGTTCTTTTACTGATGGGTCTATGGACCATTGTAAATATTGTTGTTGGGGTGGTTGTGCCGTCGCGCCTGGGGGCTATTATTCTCAATGAAGGAGGGATGGACGTGGCATCTTTCCCCCAGGGGATTGCTTCTTGCCCTCCTATAGGAAACTGGAACTCCCAAAAACCCAAAACGCTGTAAATAGCTCAAAATAAGTTTTATTTATCACAAAGTCATTTCTTCAAAGCAATGAGCTGGAAAACTTTAGAGGGGTGAAGGAAAACATACGTTACAGTCTCAATTAGTCCTGGGTCCAAGGGGTTTGAAGCTGAGAAGCCTCACCAAGTTTCCTCTTTCCTCAATGGCTGTGAATGCCGGAGCAAACCACAACCCCAGTTCAGATGGCCTATGTTTTGAAGACTTAGGATCTTCCTCTGGTGCCAAAAGAACCGGCTTGAAGGTGCCTGGGTCTCCTCAATAATTGTCCAGGATGATCTGGACATAAAGCATGAGCCCCAGGGGTAAAAAAACCTCAGAACTAATGCTAAGAGGTAACTTAAACCAGGGTCCTTTAGAGTCAGGTCTCTTACTCACGTCCATGTTGCAGGAACTCTGATGGCAGAATGAAGAGAAAAAGGAAGTTCTCCCCTCTTGCAGGAAGAGGTGGAGCCAAACAGTACTGATTGACAGCTACAAGCAACCAATCCATACAACTATACATAAGCAGGGTAAAAAGGGGCAGGATTAAGCATGATACAACAGTTTAAGTCTTACAACTAACAGTTCTATACATAGGTGGCGCCACTTGCGCCGTCACAGTGGTGGTGCTTTCAACTGAGCCTAGAAGTAAAGAAATAACCAATTAGGTGGATAGATCATTGAAAATCTAAAGGTACAATACATAGATTCATAATCAGAGTTCTCTGGACGGTGCATGGAAAATCTAAAGATATGGATGTTCCACTGTGTGTTTGACTAGGCAATTCACTTGACAGTTGGCCCCAGCTAGGCCCCAAAATCTTGTCCTCGCACTTTACTACTGTTGTATCCAAAGTTATAATGATCCTTTTATATTGCTCTTATCCTTACTGCTACTATATGACCTATGCACTTTACTCGCTAGCCCTATCCTCTAAAGTGTTGTGCACCAGTCCACTCACACATAACGAGACTTGAATTATACTATTGTTGATGGTTTTGATGCTTGTTTTATATATTGTTATAATGTTGTTTTTAAGTTGTTTTATATTGATGTTATGGATTATAATGTGTTATGTTTTAACTCTGTAGATTGGGCTTGGCCCCGTGTAAGCCGCCCGGAGTCCCTTCAGGGAGATGGAGGCAGGGTATAAAAATAAAGTTGTTGTTATTGTTGTTATTATTATTACAAACAACAAGCAATCAATGACTACAGGCAATACAGAATACTACTAGTAGTAGATAAACAAAATGCAGGTGATAAAAGTTTATTAATGCTACTTGGCATTGAAAAGCAATCCTGCAGGTGTAGGAAAGCCCTTTAATGCCAGGAGCTCTTGGTCCAAGTATTGATGGTAGGGAAGCAAATTAGGCCTCTGTGGAGGAATGGGTGAAGATTTCTAGGGGCACCCAAAAGTGCAAAGCAAAAAGACAAAAGAACACATGGGGAGGAGAGGGGGAGAGGGAGGAGAAAGAGGCTGGTGGGAAGTCTGTTTCTGGTATTCAAAACTGGCTGTTTTTCAATGTTGGGAAGGTGACTACATCCTACTAAAAATCTAAATTGATACTTTTCAGAGGAGACTATTCATGCCTTCACCTTTTTATTGACCAAAAAAAGATCAGCCTGGGAAGTGAAGGTCTGCAAAAACAACTTTGGGTCTCTGTTTGCAGCTCCTGGGGCTGAATAATACTATGACCAACTTCATATGAAAATCAAAAAATGCCCAAGGAAATATTGTGACTAGTAACCTTGGAAGAGTTGGTTGGCCTCATATTTTGACAAATTGCACTGAATTGGTACACTGGCATGTCCTCTTTCAGCTAAGAGATACAGAGTGTGTGGCGAGTAGTGGTAATGTGTTCATGGGTTCCTATGCATGCTGGTCTTATTAAGAATCACAATTTCTGTGCTTCCAAAAGCTTTTGAAGCCATAACAGCTGAAAGGTGTTGACAAGTATGGGAGCAAGAGAAGGGAGATGAAATATTTCAATTGCAAAGCTAACAGGCAAAGCTGGAGAAACAGCTGGCCTAGAGAGAAGACGTAAATTATGAGTGCAGGGAAGACCGCACTCCAGTTAAACTTCTAAGGCAAGTGCAAACACAGTGTCATCCAAAAGGGGAGGAGGGAGAAAAGGAAAATCTATATGAACAGCCGTGAAGAAAGTCAAATATGCACTTGCAGAATACACAGAGAGACTTTCTTTGCCAGGGCTTCCTGTAGGAATATGATTAAACAAGCTATATTCCCACTCTTGGAAACACTCCAGAATCTTAATGGCAGGGTAGCTTCCACAACTTGCTGAAAAGAATGAAAGAAAAACGTGTTAGACACATTTGTGATGCTTCCCTCGTGTGGTTTTCCTATATTCTTACCAGCCTCAGGAAAGCAACTAGACTAAAAAATATCTTCCTCTTTCTGTCTTTCTTTCTTTCTTGACTGAATTTAGTTCAGAAATACAGGAGACAAAAAGGAAGAAAAGGAACACATGTAAGAATACAACATCACTAAGGGTATGATGTGATTACAATCTCTAGTATATCCTGGTTATATCTGACAGACAACTAGAACAACGTAATAAGAAGCTCGATAAGGAGTTTATCAATTTTTGGGCATAATAGCCCAAATGTTTTAGGGGGAACTCAGAAAATGCAAAAGAACTCAATACTGGGAGAGAGGAAAAATTAAGCAGCTAGGGGAATGACCTATCGTCTTAGATGCTTCTATGTGAGCATAGGAGATAAACATGATGAACTTGAACTCTTAACAGAGCAAAGCAAAGATAATATAATAGGTATCATGAAAACTTGGCAGTATGAGGCTCATGACTGGAATGTAATAACAGAGTATATTTTTAAAAATGTCATAATGAGGAAGGAGCAAGCTTATTTTCAACTTCTCCGGAAACTAATGGCAATCTACACTGACCACCAACCAATTTCAATCTGCAGTGCCTACAAAATGCATACCACCAATGCACACTGCAGTGTGAATTAAGGCTACTGAGGTACATTAAGCAGTCGGTGAGATGTCAGAGTTAAGCCCTTTCATGCACCTCAGTGAGCTGCAAATGTAAGCCGCATATCATGGCAGAATTGGCTCTGCAGAATGTGAGGCGCTTTATAGACACCCTTCCCATGCCAAAGCACTTTAGTTTGCAGGTGCAGAAAATATCCCAAGAGCATGGCAGGGCAAAAGGAGGCCAGTTGACCCTGGGATGGGAAATTGAGTACCTCCTCTGTTGTCACCCATCCACTTTTTAAAAACCTGGCATACCTCCATAGAGCTGATGCAAATCTCTTCAGGAGACACCATGATCAAAAAGGCTCGGCATCATAGTGGATGAAGCAACAGCTCCCCCTATGGCCGAATTGAGCAACCTCCAGGATCCAGTGAAAGAACTGCTGAATGGCCTCTATCTGTCTGTGTATCTTGTATGTCAAAAACGGCATTGAATGTTTGCCATGTATATGTGCATTGTAATCCACCCTGAGTCCCCTTCTGGGTGAGAAGGGCAGAATAAAAATACTGTAAATAAATAAATAAATAAATAGTAGGGAGGGGGATGGATGTATAACAGGTTGAGGCCAGGTTCCATGGTTAATGTAATCACCTTCCTGGCCTGAAACCTCTTCCAGAAATGTCAATCTAATCATCTGCACAGTGAAACTAGTTTTTCCCAAACAGGCTCCAAACTGACCTAAGTGTCTGTCCTTGGACACACAGCAATGCAAACGTCAGGAAAAGATATTCCATCTAAACATTAGGAAGACCTTCTTGATGGTAAGAGCTGTCTGACAGTGGAGTGCATTGCTTCAGAGTGTGGTGGAGCCCCCTTATTTTGAGGTTTTTAAACAGAGACTGGATGGCCATCTGTAGAGAGTACTTTGATATTCCTGCATGGCCCTTTAGATATCTTCTAACTCTGTGATTCTTTGATTCTAACAATGGAGAAAGTGCATACATTTATGTTCTGTAGATAAAATGTAGTAAGAAAGCTTTTTATTCTCTTCATAAACACAGAATTTTGAAAGGAGGGTTAAACCTGAAGAGGCGGGAGGACTACAAGTTAGTTTGTTTAATGATTTCATTTGTTTATTTGCTTGTTTGTTGTGAAGCACTAAGTGCAAATCCATCAAAAGCGGGTTCTTAGCTTTTGGCCAATTTGATTTCTTAATAGATGTTTAATACAGGCACCTTTCTACATTTTTGTATATCTGCATTTTTGTATTTTACTGGAATTGCTTACTAGTGGAAAACAAATATATGGTTGTTGTTTTATTTTTTTTACAAGATTGCTTATTTTGAATTAGTCTTTTGAAAGAAAGCTATTACAGTCAGTAGTGGGAAAGGGATAGAGAGAGGGAGAGGCTGAATCCACTCCTGCAAAATAATTTTGTCCTTACTTTAATCTGAGTCGTGTTGAAACATATGAAATGCCTCAGATTTTGAAGTGAAAGTACTTCATTTAAATACTGGAGAACTTTAATCTGATTTTGTAGTGCACATCTTCCACCTAAATTTGGATCAGGATTAATGTGGGGGTGAAGTTTGAGGGCAGTTAGCATCCTTGTCCAGCAAGCAGAGTCCATCTAGTCCCCCATCCCCCGTTTTTCCTTACATTCAATGTATTCACATATTGAAATACAAGAAAATCTGAGATTCTCTGCTCTCTAGTGTATGTGTGTTACATTTTATTAAACTCAGTTTAACCCCAGGTTCAAGTAAAGATAACTCAGATCAAGTCGCATTTCTAAACCCATTTATTTTCACTGTATGCAAGCAGATAACTGCACATTTGAATATCTGAAGGTCTGAAATTCTCTGCTTGCTGTGTGTACATTGCATTTTATTAAATATTATCTTATTAATGTAATTGTTCCTCCTCATTTGGAGATTTTATGGGTGCAAAGGCTGCTGCCCTATGCCATTTGTATAAGGACTTTAATTACACTGGGGAGGTGAAGCTTGATCTGTGGTCAAACCTTTGCTGGGAGAAAATCAGACTAGCAACATGTCTGGGCCGCTATCATAGGACCAGTTACCACTGCCCTTCTAGCTACTCTTGCAGCATTGGACTTGATGGGGCTGTGTTTAAGAGGAGCTCATACAGTCCTGATTAGGCCCAGATCCACCAAATCTACCACCACCACGTGGTTGATGAAAAATTCCTACCTCAGTTGTGGAGCTCCTTCCCAAGGGAAGTTAGGCTTCCTCATTGCTTCTGAGCATCCACCAGGCAGCCAAGGTCACATTGTTTTGTATGGTTGAGATTGAATTTAGACTAGGACTGTGGATATGGAGGGTCCGAGCTCGGCGAGCACTTACACTCAAGCCTAAATTTTCCAATTAAAGAATACACTCAGCAGGTGAAGACAGCAACAAAGGTTTATTAGCAATCTGGCCAGAAAGGATGCGAGTACAGCTAGGCCAAAATGTACCAGCATAATCATGAATACAAAGACATGAAGTTTTATGCATTTGACAGCTATTCAAACTTTCCTGTTCCACCCACCCCCCTCCCCGATGGGCTAGCAGAAAGGCTAGTCTGAAGCAGCACCCTGATTGGCTGGTGCTTCAGTGACGTCACTGCCTCCAGGCAGGGATTCTCTGGTGGAGAAGAGGGGATGGGGAGGGTTGGCCCAAGGAGGGCCAATCATCTATTGAGGGGTGGCTCCCCTAGGAGGAGGCAAGCCATGGAAAGTCTATGTCCACTTTAAGAAATATAAACGAGTCATTGATTTGTTTAATTTCTTCAGTCTTAGGTGATGAGGAAGTTTCCTGGGAAAGACTAGGGTGATCAACCTTGAAACAAAAGGTGATGATTTTCTTCAGTCAAGCTTCAGGTGTTAAATAAAAGAAGCTAACAAGTATACATATCTTGAGTCTCAGTTTCTGTGGCCAGCCATCTCTCAGCTCAATGGAAACAATCAGCTGGGCAAGTATCAGCCAGCAATATCAGATCTAGAGCAGAAACTATCTACTGATCTGTACATCTACACAATAAACCTTGATTGCCACCTTTGTCTAGGGATACCACCCAGCCCCACATGTCCAGGAAATTCTTCAGCAGGAGCAGCAAGGGGGAATGACCCCTGTGACTTACTTAGCTAGAGATCATATCATTAAAATAGATTTTGTGTGTGTGTGTTGTGTGTGTGTGTGTATAGTAAGGCAGGGAGCAAAGAATATTATATCTATATATGGTTATTATAAAATAATACAGTTTATCATAGGATTGGGAAAGGATCATCTTTGAATGAGTTTCGCTGTTGCAGATCTAGCCAACATATGTGCTGATACATTCCAGTACATATCAGAGGACCTTTAATAAAAAGATATAAAGTGGAAAACAGGCTTTTGTGGGAAGGCTATGGCTGCTGGTTCGTTTCTCGGTCTAGATTCAAGGTTGGGCTGTGGTGGGTTCCACGGGGAAGGGAAAATAAATTATTTCATTTCATTTGGGTGTCCATGGATTTATTTATTTATAGTGTCATCCACAACCAGAACATTGTATTACATTTCTAACAGAACAAAACAAACAAACAGATAAAAAACAAGCAAACACAAATTTTGCAAACTTGGTAGCTGATTAAATGTCGGAGTGCCTCTGGTGTTGCCGCAAGAAGGTCCTCCATTGTGCATGTGGCAGGGCTCAGGTTGCATTGCAGCAGGTGGTCAATGGTTTGCTCTTCTCCACACTCGCATGTCGTGGATTCAACTTTGTAGCCCCATTTCTTAAGATTGGCTCTGCATCTCATGGTGCCAGAGCGCAGTCTGTTCATCGCCTTCCAAGTCGCCCAGTCTTCTGTGTGCCCAGGGGGGAGTTTCTCATCTGGTATCACCCACGGATTGAGGTGCTGGGTTTGGGCCTGCCACTTTTGAACTCTCGCTTGCTGAGGTGTTCCAGCAAGTGTCTCTGTAGATCTAAGAAAACTATTTCTTGATTTAAGTCGTTGACGTGCTGGCTGATACCTAAACAAGGGATGAGCCGGAGATGTCTCTGCCTTGGTCCTTTCACTATTGGCTGCAACTTCCCAGCGGATGTCAGGTGGTGCAATACCGGCTAAGCAGTGTAATTTCTCCAGTGGTGTAGGGCGCATGTAGGGCGTAGTCCGTGGATGACTATAAATAATCAGGTTGGGGTGTCGAGTTCAACAATATGGTCTTTGGCACCAGAGTTGGATTTGGAAACTATTTAATTGTGTGCATTTATTACATTCTTAGGTGTCCTGGTGGTCTATGAAGCTATAAACAAATACTTTAATAAGTAAAAATAGAAGAAAACCTATTTACACAGCTCCAAAACCTAACCCTTATACTGCTAAAATTTAATAAATTGCCAGCTCTTTTCACATTTTCAATCCCCTTTGACCACTGTAGGATGCTATCATCAAATGCTTCTAAGTGACTAAAAAACCTTGCCCTTCTTTATTATAAAACCTTCTTATCCATTTTAGGTACTAATTTGGAACCTAGAGTTGAATATGAACAAGTTATATGCAGAACTATGTGAAATCTTTTCATTGGATTGATCACAATATATTATCTTTTTTTCTCTGTGTGTGTGTGTCACATTCCCTTGCCAATAATTGATGTGACTGCATGTTGCTGAGGCCAGAGCTAAGAGTGGATGGGTCATCTCATTCCTCTTTCCACTGTGCCTTTTCTTCATTCTTTTGCCATTTTAAAAACCTCCTTCTCATCTTCTGCTTCCTGGTTTTCCCCTTCTTCCTCCATTTTCTACCCAGCAGACTGTTAGAAGGAGGATAGATTGCTTTTGAAACGATCATTTTGCAGAGGGGGCTTTCAAAGAAAGAGCACAATGCCCCTTACATAGTAGAAGTTTAAGAGTTTCCTTTCTTTTATGTGAAGTAAGAAGACAGAGAATGGATTTCCCTCTCAGAAAAGATCTGTCTCATTCTTCTGAACACATCTTGCCAAGAAAGCCCTGTGATAGGTTCACCTTAGGGTCAGCTTAGGTCAGAAATGACTTGAAGTCACACAACAACAAATTCTTGTAAGCCAATAAAACTATGCACTACCACTTTTGTTACTGGTTGCATACAGCTTTTAATTCTCTTGCTCTATAGTGGACTAATCATCAATAATGTTAGAAGGTAACTTTTTGGACTGCCACGCCAAAATTCAGCCTTCCAGCATGGCCACATTTCTCAAGTTCTGAAGGTGACACCATCGTAGAATGGATAGGATGTGAAATGAAAGCAGGGATCTATAGATCTGTGTAATAATAGTCGAATTGTCAGGCAAAAGGTCAGACAAGCTTGAGGACAAAATTAGAGGTAAAATAGTTTCACTGCTATTAGTGAGTCTGTGAAGTCTTGACAGTCATGACCTAGAATTAGTGTGGCATAGTGGAAATTAAAATTCTCTAGTCATCCTGACTAGCCAAATACCCCAGTAAATGTCAAGCTGCCCTGTACCTAGAATCCACAGCCCACTCCCACTTCTTTCAAACCTAATGGGGTGTGTGGCTGAGACTGACATGTGGTGTGAGCAGGATTTTCTCCCTCCTCAGATACACACAGAGGAAAGGTGGGATAGGGCACAAACCCATCTTTGCTGTGGAATACAAGAGGAACCAAGAGGCAGAAAGCCATATGGGAAACTTAAACATCGCCATCTCAAAAGCTCCTGGGAAGTTTAAAAGTACCTCCTCTGCCCCTGGTACAAAATATTTTTTAAAGTCCAGATCATCACCTGGTGCTTTTTTAAATGTCTCTGTTTGTGTGTGTGTGTGTGTCAGAAGCTACTTGAGAAACTGCAAGTCGCTTCTAGTGTGGGAGAATTGGCTGTCTGCAGGGATGTTGAATTATGTTTTTATTGCTGTTGTTATGATTTTATTGATGTTAACGTTTTTATAATGTACTTGTGTTTTTGTGGCATTGAATTTTGCCTTTAAACCCACCTTGAGTCGCCGGAAGGCTGAGAGGGGCAGTATACAAATATAGTAAATAAATAAATGTTGCCCAGAGGATGCCCAGATGACTGATGTTTTACCATACTTTGGGAGACTTCTCTCATATCCCTGCATGAGAAGCTAGAGCTCGACAGACAAGAGCTTACCCTGCTCCCCATATTTGAACCGCCAACCTTTGGGTCAACCAGACCTGCCGGCACAAGGGTTTAACCCATTGCTCCACCGGGGGCTCCTGATGAGTCTAGGAAAAGTTTTTTTTTATTCAATCTGGACGAGCCCATTCTCAGTTGAAATGGGTTTGATAGTAGCAGACCACTTAATTTAGAAAAATAAAGCAAAAGATAAAACACTGGGGTCTATCCAGTGCAAGGGCCTTTGGTCCAGCCCAGGTTTCCACTTTTGCAATTGAGAAGGAAAAAAATCACCAGTGTCCTTCCTGGCACTGCTGTTCCCACTTTTAAAAACCTGTTTCACTCTGGAACAACATGCATAAAAGAGATCAGCCAAATCAAATTCAAAGGAACCAAAGAAGTTCACACCCAAGGCCAACATCCTCCAACATTACAGATAACTAGTTGGATGTTGGAAGCAGGACTTGAATGCAACAGCGCCCTCTCACTGGTGCTTTGTAGCCACAGGTATGTAGAGACAGTTGCTTGCAGTACTACAGAGGAGAAATGAAGAGGGTGATAAAGAAAGCCAGAGAGATTTTTTAAATGTCAGGAAATGTGCATACATCATGATTAGAAACCACTGGGAGCCCCCAATCTCCATGACTTTCTTTTTTCAAGCTGCCTAGATGGACAGCCATCATTGTATCTTACAGGAGTGAATTCCATACCCCAACTGCTCCATTTTGACAGAGATTGTCCCTGTTAATCCTGTTTTTATCAGTTGCTTAAAAAACATTCCAAGTTCTCTCTCCTCTTTCACTTTCCTCCTTTGTTTTCTGCTTCCTTCTGTTGGTACAAACCGAGTTCAAAGTGCAAAATGCTATCTGCACTCAATTAATTGGGGGGGGGGCATGTAGGAGAGGCAGAAACTCAACCTTCCCAATAGACTAAGGAAAAAGCAAACTGGTGCAGACTCTCTTAAGGTGCTTCCAGGCAGGGCTTAAATCTGCATTGTTGTGGGTTTAAGTATCCACACCCTTCCCAAAAACCCGGGCTTTCCTGGTTGGGTGTCCCCATGGTATCTCCCTAACTTCTGGAATGGCATGGGACCACCCAGAACCTCCCCCCAGAAGCCTCAAAAAAGCATTAAAAGTTTTTTAAAAAGACTTACAGGTCCACCATGACTCCTCCAATAGACCTCCTGGCACATAGAAATGATGTGCCAGGAGCCCGGGGGTGGGGGGGTAGGGGTGGGGAACAGAAGCTAATTATTATTTACCAGGAGGCCTGCCAGAGAGGCGGCATGGTTTCTTTTATTTTAAGGGCTTTGGGGGTGGGGGAGAGGGTGTGTGCCCTCCTTGGTTTTCTGGGCTTTTGGAAGCTTGAAGAACTGAGATGAGCTGTGGGGATTGACCCCTGGGACTGTGGAAGCAGTCCCGTAGGTCGAGGCCCCAGGCCCCATACCCCATTAGACCTGTGCCTTTCAGGAATCGAATTAATTCGGAACAAAGCAGATTTTACCTGCTTTGTTTCAAATTAATCCTCTTTTTCCGGAGGCATTGGTTGGACATCTCTAATAGAAGTCCAACAGAGCCTGCATTTTCGGCCCTGTCTGGAAGGGTCATCAGCTAGTGTGTTCTTCCTCTTCATAACCTCTGCAATCTTCATCACACTTTAATGTCTGGATAGACAACATTAGATAACTGTTGGAAGAGGGGGAAATTCTCATTTAAACTATGTACAATCAATGTGAAGAAGTTATTCTGTTTATCTCTCCAGAATCTCCTATCATTCGTCTTCAGGGAACGTCTCCAGCTTCTAATATTGAGAAAAGAGAACCATTTCTCTCCCTCTCTCATAATGCTTTTTATCTCTTCTGTTGTGTCAAAGATATTTCCATTTCTATTGGGACAGCCTCAGATACAACTCATTCAGTGAATTCGACGTGGTGTTTTGCACAAAACCCACTTATATTGATTGCAGTAAAGCACATCTGTGTACTTGCAGTAACTACAGCATTCAATTCTTCATATTCTCCAAAGAGGAAACTAGATTTTTGATTTTAAAGAAAATACATTATGGTTGAAGCTATGCCAATAGAAGCGAGGGAATTTGTACTACAGATCAACTCCTTCCCTGTGTTAACATTGATGGACCTTTCCTTTCCCTTAACTCCACCCCAACTAAAGACAATCCATAATCTAAGCATAATCCATCCCATTCCCTGCATAACACATCAATAGCTGTGTAGAAAACTAAAATGAAACACAGTCTCTGATAGTGTTAATATCCACAAACAACTGATTTATAGCATAGTATTAGACTAAAGTAAATCATCTTTTTTAATCCAGTTAAATTGATCCATATTTGCCGAAGAGGAAATCTCTTTGTGTTTACTGGATTAGTCCCAGGTGAGCCTAATATATACGATTCCACTTGTAAACATTGTGTAGCTTACAAAGATGAATCATTAGATGTAAAGATTTTCTCCTACTGTCTTTTCTTATTGCTTCTAACTGTAAATCATTTACTTTCTCATTCAAACCTTTTCTCAGAAGGGAAGCTCAGTGACACATTCTGCAACGCTTCTGAAAGCTGTGCTAAATATTGTGCTACCTCAATTGTAAACACACCACTCTGGAAGATAAATAATCACATTTCCTCCAGTTCCGAAACAATGGCACATTGACATTGAGTTGCAAGGCTCTGTAATGCAAGTGACTGGGAGAGAAACAGACAAAATATTGTTACAGTCTAGAGCAGTGATTCCCAAACTTTGATCCTCCAGATGCTTTGGACTTCAGCTCAAAAAAAAAAAAAAGCCCAAGCTTTGGGAATTTTGGGAGCTGAAGGATAAAACACCTGGAAGCCAAAGTTTGGAAAGCACTGCTCCAGAATGAGGGGTGGGATTTTCAACCCAAGCAAAAATACTTATTTTAGCACTGAAGGGATTGAGACATTGCAAGCTATTCACTTGTAGGACTCTTATGTTTGCAGTTATCTGGTATTTATTTATTTATTTATTTATTATTTACAGTATTTATATTCCGCCCTTCTCACCCCGCAGGGGACTCAGGACGGATTGCAATGTACATATACATGGCAAACATTCATTGCCATAAACACACAACATATATAGACAGACACACAGAGGCTATTTAACATTCCAGCTTTTTTCATGAGGGTACTCTGGCCCCAGGGGAGCTGTCCCTTCACCATCCATTTGTGACACTGATGAAGTACTTCCTCATTCTTTGCATGCTTGCTGGAGTTTTTTATGGCGTCGTAAGAACAAGGCATCTTTGGACTCTAGAATCATAGAATCAAAGAGTTGGAAGAGTCCTCATGGGCCATCCAGTCCAACCCCCTGCCAAGAAGCAGGAATATTGCATTCAAATCACCCCTGACAGATGGCCATCCAGCCTCTGTTTAAAAGCTTCCAAAGAAGGAGCCTCCACCACACTCCAGGGCAGAGAGTTCCACTGCTGAACAGCTCTCACAGTCAGGAAGTTCTTCCCATGTTCAGATGGAATCTCCTTTCTTGTAGTTTGAAGCCATTGTTCCTCATCCTAGTCTCCATGGAAGCAGAAAACAAGCTTTCTCCCTCCTCCCTGTGGCTTCCTCACATATTTATACATGGCTATCATATCTCCTCTCAGTCTTCTCTTCTTCAGGCTAAACATGCCCAGCTCCTTAAGCCGCTCCTCATAGGGCTTGTTCTCCAGACCCTTGATCATTTTAGTCGCCCTCCTCTGGACACATTCCAGCTTGCCCAATATCTCTCTTGAATTGTGGTGCCCAGAATTGGGCACAATATTCCAGGTGTGGTCTAACCAGAGCAGAGTAGAGGGGTAGCATTACTTCCTTAGATCTAGACGCTATGCTCCAGTTGATGCAGGCCAAAATCCCATTGTCTTTTTTTGCTGCCACATCACATTGTTGGCTCATGTTTAACTTGTTGTCCACAAGGACTCCAAGATCTTTTTCACACGTACTGCTCTCGGGCCAGGCATTGTCCCCCATTCTGTATCTTTGCATTTCGTTTTTTCTGCCTAAGTGGAGTATCTTGCATTTGTCACTGTTGAACTTCGTTTTGTTAGTTTTGGCCCATCTCTCTAATCTGTCAAGATCGTTTTGAATTCTGCTCCTATCCTCTGGAGTATTGGCTATCCCTCCCAATTGGTGTCGCATAAGTGGAACCTAAATTTCCTACTTGACAGATTCAACTGTCTTTCGAGCTGCAAAAGTCGACAGCAAGCTATACAAATTGGTCAGAAGCTCACTCCAACCCGGGCTGGCTTCGAACTCATGACCTTTTGGTCAGTAGTGATATTAATGTAGCTGACTTCTAGCCAGCTGTGCCACAGTCCCGGTGCTGGTATCTTTGCCCTCCCCTTTTCTTCAGATGCGTAAACTGAATTTGTAAATGATCAGCTGAATTTTTCAGTCACAGCCATGTACACCGTGCCTGTACAGCAGGGATAGACAAGCTCTGACATCCAATTTTCGGGACATTGTGGACCCTCCATAGGCACTCCACTTTTGATTTTGTAAAATATTTTCACAGAGGATGGCAGTCTGGGGCAAAACACAGGTCTTAGTCTGAAATGGGAATCTCTGCTCCTCAGAGAATACTGTATAAAGAAAGCCATGTTCCTCCAACCACTTTTAAGTAGATTTCTTTTAAAAACCCACAAAGACACCAACAAAAGAGATGGGATTAGTAAGGTAAAGGTAGTCCCCTGACATTAAGTCCAGTAATGTCTGACTCTGGGGTGTGGTGCTCATCTCCATTTCTAAGCCGAAGAGCCAGCGTTGTCCGTAGACACCTCCAAGGTCATGTGGCCAGCATGACTGCATGGAGCGCTGTTACCTTCCTGCCTATTGATCTACTCACATTTGCATGTTTTCGAACTGCTAAGTTGGCAGAAGCTAGGGCTGACAGCGGAAGCTCACGCCGCTCCCCGGAATCGAACCTGCGACCTTTCGATCAACAAGCTCAGCAGTTCAGTGCTTTAACCCACTGCGCCACCGGGGGCTCCAGGATTACTAGTACCTTTTAAATCTGTCTCTTCAAGAGACTGGTCCAACATATATAAAACTGACGTTAATAAACCGCTGCTCTTTTTTTTCCCTCTAGGAAACAAGTTCCAACACCTGATGTGTCCCATAACAATCTAATGCTATCTGAGGAATGAGAACAGATTGGTAAATCGCAATTTTACCCCATTTTTGCCATTATACATTGCCCACCTCAGAAGATGGCAGAACTGTAACATCAGTGAATGACAACACTAAATAAAATGATAGTCAAAAAAGGGATCAGGGAAGAGCACGACATCTACCTTTCTTTTCTTTGCTATCATGGATGGCATAGAAACCTTTACTATCATGGATGGCACAGTTGTCAGCAACCACAACTATGTGGTTAATAAACGCTATCCTGTTTATACCGTCTTGGTCTATTTGAAATTACAGATAAATGATTTCTCAATTATTTGTCTGAAATATGACACTTCCTAGGATGACGTTCCCTATTAGACAGGCATCTACAGAGTGAGACAATGAGTTTGGGAGCCCAAATAATGGCAAATTGTTAATAAAATGTTATTTTACTAACAACTAATTAGCGAAATGTTATTTTACTCTCTGTTTCTGTACAGTCAGACTGTACAGAAACAGAGAGTAACAAATACATATGTTTGCACAACTAACAAAAGACGAAAGGTTAAAGTAGAACACATTGAAACACTAAATGCAACATCTCTAACACTAAGTTAAATGAACAGAAATGAAATGTTACTTCCAATTAGTATATTAACTCTATCGTCTCTTTTTTTTAAAAAAAAAAATTCTTAGAAAAAATAATAATTTTAATAATAACTCTGGTAAGATTTAAATAAAAGAGATTTAGACTTATTTTGTATTGTTATGGATAATACAGTCTATATAATTATAATTATTATAATTATTTTTATTACTTATTTATTTCTATCCTTCTATTCTCCCTGATCGGGACTCAAAGTGGCGAACAACATATAAACAAAAAACATTACATCCATAAAAATAAAAGAGTAGATAGAAAAAAAGAAAATTCCCTGACTTTGGTAGAAGAGTCCCTAATGGCGACTCTCATGCCTCTGCATAAGGCACCTGAGTTCCTTTCGGGGTGAGAAGGGCGGCATATAAATGTCATAAATAAATAAATTTGATTTTAAATATGGTATTATTTTAACTCTGTTTTATTGATGTTGTGAAATATATTTTATTGGTCTTTCATTGTGATTTGTTTATTTTTACAATTGAATGTTTTGTACTATTTATTTGTATTGTTTAATTTATTGTTTATTTTTCTGACATTGAGTGTTTGCCTTTTATGTTGTAGGCTGCCCTGAGTCCCCATGAGGAGATGGGATGGGATATCAATAAAATTTGATTGATTGATTGATAATTTCCTCTTATTTTATTCCTTTATTTCCTTCTGAGGTTTTGTTCCTAATATGCCAACAATAACCTGCCTGGCCTTGGGTATTGTGTACCTTGACTTCAAGCAGCAACATCTCTTGGACCAACAAAACAGGCAATTGCATCAGGAAGCAATTTTTTTTCACGACTCCCAGACTTTCCTCTTTCTCAAAGGACAGCATAGCCAAGTACTCCCTAAATGACTGCATATACCCATGTATAAGTCTGGAATTTTTAGACAAAATAACAACCCCCCAAAATTGGATCAACTTACCCAAGGGTCAATTTAAGTGTTGTATCTTTGCTCTTATATAAAGAAGGAACCATTCCATTCTCTGAGCAGAATGGTGATAGGTGAGAGCTTTGTCTATCCTGGGAGAACCTAAAAGAAACACCAACCCTTACTCTCTCTGCTGCATCAGCCCTTTTAGTCTTTCTGAATGCATACGTAGCTATTCCCCTGAGAAGACATTGGTGTATTGTCAAAGGCTTTCATGGCCAGAATCACTGGGTTGTTATAGGTTTTTCGGGCTGTATGGCCATGTTCTAGAAGCATTCTCTACTGGCTTTTTGCCTGCATCTGCAGTAGGCATCCTCAGACCTCACAACCTCTGAGGATGCCTACCACAGTTGCAGGCAAAACGCCAGGAGAGAATGCTTCTAGAACATGGCCATACAGCCCAAAAAACCTACAACAACCCAAAGCATGGTATGATCTTTGGCTTATTCATAGGCCCTATCAACATAGTTTTGACCCTCAAACTTGATTTTGACTTACACTTGAGGTCAACTTATCCACAAATATATGCAGTACTCTAGCTGAAACCCTGTCACACAGCCAGTGTTAAAGAAACTTTCTCTCTCTTTCTCTGTCAACCCTAGTCAACTTCTTAATGTGGAGTGAAGACAGGTGCCATCCTGTTCTTGCTTAGACAGCACTTTAATTAGGAGATGATAATGATGTTGGTTTTTATTGTTTTTATTGCTTCTATGTTGTTGTTTTTGTTGCTTCTATTGTGGTTTTATACTGTTTTAATGCTTAACTTGGATTTTGTTGTTATGTGTACTGACTTGTTGTAATCTGCCTTGAGTCACCGATAAGGCTGAGAAAGGTGGTATGAAAGTATAGTAAATAAATAAATAAAATGTCTCAGCATGTTGCCAACTCAACATGCTTGAAGTCTAATAATTTCCTTCCATCCTTGTTACCTCTTCATACCCTTGCCCTGAAAATTATCCATGGCTACTGATTTCATCCATAGGTAAAGGTAGGTTAAGGTTTTCCCCTGACATTAAGTCCAGTCATGTCTGACTTTGGGGGTTGGTGCTCATCTCCATTTCTAAGCTGAAGAGCCGACATTGTCTGTAGACGCCTCCAATGTCATGCGGCCAGCTTGACTGCATGGAGCGCTGTTACCTTCCCACTGGAGCAGTACCTATTGATCTACTCACATTTGCATGTTTTCGAACTGCTAGGTGGGCAGAAGCTGAAGCTAACAATGGAAGCTCATGCTGCTCCCCGCATTCGAACCTGCGACCTTTCGGTCAGCAAGTTTAGCAGCTCAGTGGTTTAACTCACTGTGCCACCAGGCATCCATGCTCAAGCCAAATTATCTTGTAATTCCGGCATAATAAAGTCACCAACCTCGGGGTCATTCATTCAAAGTAGAATTTCTTTTTACACACTTTATGTAATAGATTCCCCTCCCCATCTTTCAGGAAGCAGCATTTTATTTTCTAAGAAATTCAGTCCTCAGAATACAAAGAAGTTAATTTCAAGGTGTTATCGCACTCCAGGGCTTAAAGAAGAAGTAGCTGCCTTTACTTAATCTACTTTATGAGTGGGAATTCAGAAGAATTCCCAGACTACACAAAGAATACAGTCTTGTTGGTTTAGTATAATTTGTTGGTGTGTTTCCTAATGCTACAGTGCTACCTTTTCTCCCCAGGCTCTTTTGGTTTCCCATTTATCTCATCTTCTTTAGGTAAAGTTCAGATTTGATGTATTTGACCATATTTTTTCTTTATAGACTTCTTACAAAATACAGCATATTGAATAGACCGGAAAACACATTCACAGCAGGTTATAGATTCTTAGCAACAACCATTTCTCTCCCCTTTGTTGTTCAAAGTTCGATGGTTTTATGACGAGATCTATTGAATGTGTTCCTTACAAATATTTCAGGTGGTATTTAAAGTGCAACATGTGTAAATCATTGTCCATCCCAATCTCCTTAATCATGTTCAGTCACTTTAACATTCATGTAATTTGAACTCTGAGTTATTTCCTTTGAGGACTCCATCGTATTTCAAAAAAGCTTTGCAATATTATGTGCCATCATCTGTCTGCATAATAGCCACTTTCCAGAATTCTCTGCCTTTGTCGCTTTCTGGGCTCCTTTGCTAAGAAAGTGTTGAAGAAAGAAGACGTGGAACAGATTTGTGGGTGGGGTAGAGGCAATGCATCAGCACCTGGATTCAGAACAGAAAGGGGAAGCATTGTTTTTCCCTCAATTCAATCTTTAATGGGAGGGAAGAAATTCCTTTATAGGCTGAGTTCCAGGATGAAATTCCACTCTGCCTACATTTTATTTGTTTTCAGAATCTGAATCTGAGAACATACCTTTTAATGATGTTTCCCACAACAATGAGAAGCAATGGTACCTTAGATGCCTAGGGGCATTGTGGAAAATATAAAGTTTCAATTAATTTCTCATCCTTAGTGCTGCTATCAGATAGAACCATACCTGGAGGAATGGGTAGCTATTATTATTATTATTATTATTATTATTATTATTATTATCATGTATCAAAAGCATTGCATAAATTAATATAAAACTGATAAAAATAGAAGGAGCGCAGGCAGCTAAATATCTTTTGACCAAAAACGGGCAACAGAAATGGCATTGTCTGTAGCCTCCAACAATTCTTCCTCTGTACATGAGGCAGGACATAGTGGAGAAGCATAAAGATGAGGAGTTGTCTGTTCTGCTCCACAGTCACACAAGGTTTGGGGACATGGAAAGAGCCTCCTCGAAGACCGAGTAAATACAGTCGGGCATCCCCCGGGCAACATTTCTTGTAAACGGCTAATCTTTCCAAACCCAAAAGCATTGCTTTTAAAAATTTGGTAGCAGGCTGACACCAGTGTCTTGTTTGTTTATAATACGGTCCATGCAGTAGCTAGAAATCCTGATTGAGGAGCAAGGCAGAAGTGTCTTATGATTTCATCAGACAGGATAAAAATCGGTGGCATATGTCAATTTCTCTTCAGTTTTGCAACAGAGCCCACCAGCTCCCATCCCACGATGTACATCAACATCTGGCGGGACCTCGCCTCAAAAGGGAGGAGGAACCAGCATATGCCACTGTGGTAGCAACACAGGAAGCTTCCCGTGTTGCATTGGGTTCAATGCTCCCCCCCCCCCATGGGGTGGGGCTTGCGGTCAGGCGATGCAAGGTGCTGGGCAATGGTTTCCCCACTACGGATTCACTACGGATTCACTACGATCCATGGTGACTGAGGTGGCACATATTGCATGAACACCATTTCAAGATAGGAAAGTTACCCAGGGTCCTAATTTAATCTTGCTCCATTCTAGCAGAGAGCAGAGAGAGGACTGATGGGAAGAAGAGGTTGAGAAATATCCCTTAGAGCAGTGGTTTTCAGCCTGTGGGTCCTCAGGTGTTTTGCCCTGCAACTCCCAGAAACCCAGCCAGTTTACCAGCTGTTAGGATTTCTGGGAGTTTAAGGCCAAAATATCTGGGAAACCACAGGTTGAGAACCACTGCGTTAGAGTATAAATTTACATTGCAGAGAGTGTCAGTTTAAACAGGCTTATGACCTCTTCACACAGGCCACCAGAATCACCACACATTGTTCTGAGCTAGTTAATCCATGGAGCCCCACTAGAAGTCCCTTTGTATGGTGAGATGGGAGCCAGCAGGCTCTGTGGGTCAGCTAGGACTATAACGGCATATGCTACCAAAGTAAATACCATCTGATGAGATTGATAGGACTTTATCGCAGAGTTGGCAAACCAGCACAGTAGCAGAAATGTCACCCTTGATGACAGTCCCTATCGCACAACATCATGTGATGCCTGTGGCTCATCTGACACTTCCCATAACGAAGCCTTCATGGGCTGTTAATGAGCAAAGCTATGGTCCCAGGACTTACTCCATGTTATAAGGTTACTGGACTTTTTGTGGGCAGTATCCACTCTTCTCCCTGACAAATTTCTTTTTTCACAACAAGTGCTTTGCAATTGTGAAGTCCCTTTAAAAGAAAAAGCAAAGAAGGGAAACGGCACAGCAGGAAGGCAGAGTTATGTAATTGACTGGGAAGTGAGGTTTGCACTGCTGAGGCGTTGCAATCAGACCAGAGGTTGTGCAATGTTGGCTATCATCATAATGGGAAAAAAAAAACACTTCCTGTGTCCAAATCCTGGTCTCTCAGAATCCTAATCCAACACTCAAGACATGATGCCGTGTAAGGATAATACGATCCCAAAGCCACATGCTAAATATACCCCTAGTGTCAAAAGGAAGGCCCTTCAATCCTCTGTAGAAGCTTGGGGGGGGGGGGGGGGAGTCCAAGAGAAGTGTCCATCCATTCTATGATTTTATGATCCAAACCTTATGACATGTTAAAGTTTTACTAAGGTATTTTATTTTAGCTTTGTATTAAATATTTCTGAGATTCAGAATTTAGGTTCATTGCTCTTGGGTATTCCAGAAAGAAAAGGTAATACTGTTTGCCATCCAGTTTTATATTGATGACACTATTAAAATGACACATTCGGAATACATAGTCTTATTCTGAAAGGGCACAATTACATTCTATTACACTACCATAAACTTCAAATTACTTAATGTGTTTCACCAGATATGAAACCTAGTTTCCATTTCACAACACACAGTGTTTTCCTTTTCTTAACACTGTGGCTGCTGTGAAATTTGTTGACTTGAAGATTCTTCATTCTACAAAGTGAAGGTAGATGGATGCTTCTTGGCAGGGGGTTGGACTGGATGGCCCATGAGGTCTCTTCCAACTCTTTGATTCTATGATTCTATGATTCTGCCAGGTGCAGTGCCAGATTTATATAGAAACTAACAATTTCATCATACCTCCAGTGGCTGGTGGCAGCGGCGCTCTACTTTGCTACGGGGTGTGGGGAATCCAGCACCCCATGTCCCACGTTGCTCAGATCCAAGGGAGGGCGATCACATGGGGAGAAGTGTGAGGGAGCGGGGTGCGTACGGCTTCCCCCATAGACTGTATAGCAACATGGGAGCCATGCAAGAATCCACAGCTACAGTATTCTCAAGAGATGGCCATTCACATCACATCTGGAGTTTCATCTGAGAGGCCTGAGGTCGGAGCCAGGCTTTTCTGGTACATTTAAGGCGGAAATTGGGGGCTGAGAGGGGAGGATGGCAGTGCCATCCCAGTTCTTCAGGGTCTTAGAGCCTGAATAACTAAGATGACAATGGGTATTGGGCCTTGGGATTACAGAAGGTGATCCTGAGAGTCAATCCCCACAGACCAAACACCTGAAAAGATCCAGACCTTATTGAAATTTCTAGATCTTTTCTAGTGTTTTTTTTAATCCGGAGTAAACCTGGAAATCCAGATTAGCCTAAAGTGTCATTTGGTGTCGTTTGGATGCCTCAGGATAATCCAGAACCCATCACAGGTTTTGTGCCTATCTGGAAGAGTCTTATGGCAACTTTAAGGTGAAATAAACCTATAACAGGGTTTCTCGGAATGAGAGTGTGTGACTCATCCAAAGCCACTCAATGGGTTTCCATGGCAAGCAGGATACTGACCCTGGTCCATTGTTCAAACTAATATACTACACCACACTGACTTAACTCCACAAAATAAAGCAATCAATAACCTTCGCATGAACCTCACATAAGCTCCATAGCTCTGTTCAGAAGATAGTTGGGAATGCCAGTGCTCTTCACATAGGTTGCTGGTAAATTGGCTCCACTTGCTTTGTTAAATAATTGAATCTTATTTAATTATAGATTAAATACATCTACAAACGCTTCATTAATAAATAAAGTACATTTGTATAAGCTATTTTGAACTGATGCTGTACGTTTTTTCACTTTGCTGAAATATTAGATGGTGGGCATACATCTCTATTAAGTCTGGCAATTTTATATAATGCTTTGAAAGTTCAAACACATTGCAAAAGAAGGGAGGAGAGATCAAACTCTTGCTCATCTCATTATTTAGTATTGGTATTTTTCCGCAAGGGTTGAAACCTTCTCCAGTCTTGGTAGACCTCTCCCGCCCAGGCTAGCTTCCTGACACAGTAGCTGTGGATCAAACTACACACTATATATTTAAATGCATCCTAACATCCAATGTGTAGGAATTAAAAAAATACAAAATGCAGCAAAGGGAAGAAGGTGTTTGATAATTTATGAGAACAGAGTTGGCAAGCAGGGGATATTTAACAGATCTCTCTTCTGATATATTTATCAGGAAACTCCCTCCTTCAAAGCTGGTATACTCTCCAACTGTCCTGATTTGGCAGGGACAGGCACTGACCCACTCTACCAGGCCCCCTCTGGCTTGTTTGATCAGTCAGGAAGGCAAGGAACTAGAATACATGTGCATAGGCCCTCCTGGCCACTGCCGATACCTGGGCCTCACCTCTCTGTCCACATCCTTAGGCTTGAAAGGGTTATCCATCAACATTGGACAAAGAGGAGCCAAAGTTAAATCCATTGGAACTGTATCAATAACAGCATCCAAGTTGGAACTGTTCTGAGTGACTTTATCTGCAAAATGCGGTGCAAATTCTTCACAGTGGGCTGCTGAATGGTCAAAGATTTCTCTTTGCGGACAGTATGTAATAGCTCTCTGACCACTCGAAACAACTTAGCCGGATGGTTCCTTGCAGATGCAATGTTAGCAGCAATGAACAATTTCTCTGTTGCCCTCATTATCACAGAGTAGGTTTTCAAATACACTCTAGCCTGAGTTCGGTCAGATTCGCTTCAAGTTCTCCACCAATATTGCCCTATTATATTCCAAAATACATATAGAGTGATAATGTAAGACTGACAGCAAATTCTAACTTGTAGTGGATTTCGACTGTAGAAGAACAGGGAAAGAAAGCACATCAAGGGAATAAATATGTATAGATCAGTTTGTTGGTTTGGTTTGCCAGGGAAGAAAAAAGAGTACCCAGCAATATACTATGGTAAAGAACTTTGGGGGGTAGGGTGGGGGGTGGGCGGGTCAGCATACTTAAACCCAAGATGAAGCCTTTTAAGGCTAAATTAATAACTTTTACATGTATAACATGATATAAATCAATGAAAAATTCCTTATGCCATATCCTATACATGGGATGCTGAGAATAATTCAGATACTTATGGTTTGATGAAATCCTAAACATGTTTAAGCAGTCCTTAAAGCAGCATAACCAGACTTACACCAGCACATGCCACCTATAGCAATGCTACTCAAAATGGTGATTCTTGGACCAGTGCTACTCCATGAGCCATTGGTCTCCAGCAAATTTCCAGGGGAAAAGAGAAATAATTTCAGTCAATGAACACAAATATGATGCTAGTAACTTGCATATGTGGGGGTTGCCTGCTATCCTTCCGTGTCAGATATCTGAGGAAGCACTGGCCTACAGGATATCAGCACCTCAAACTAAGGATATTGCTCAGGGCTAAAACCCAGTACGTTGAGTCATATTTTTCAATTATTTCAGTAATCACTAAAACTATGGGTCCAGAGTCCAACATGCTATGCTACACTAAAAGTCAAATCAGTACACAAACCAGGTTGAAGGCAAAAGAAAAGAGGTTTATTTTTTCAGACCAGAAAGGATGTCAGAATAGTCTGTGCTCTCAAATATCCAATATATCACACTGAGAAATACAGAGTATACTTATTCATTTTGACAGCCAATTGGAGTACCTGCGTCGAGCCCTGATTGGCTGACAAATGGCACAGCTAGGATCTGGGCTCAGCCTGATTGGCTGAGGATTCCTTCTCATGTCATTGCTGGTTGATGCTTAGTTCCCCTGTAGCAGGAAAAAAAATAAACAGCTGTCATTTATTGGTTCAAAGTCTTAGGATGAGAACTCTAAGAAAGTGGTGTGATGTGAAAATGAGTTCCCAATTGACTAAACAATTCAGTTTAGATGCACACAAAGGAGGGGGTTTGATAAAGAGACTGAGTAATAATGAGTTTATCACAGGACAATGGGTGCAGCCTCTCTCACTACTTGTGTGACAATCCTCATCAGGGGATATAAATTAAAGCCAGAAAAAACTTCTCAGCGACATAAGGAAATATATCAATGAAATGGGAATTTATCAGTGGGAAATATTTCAATCAACTGATCTCATCTATGGGAGGTGCTTTTGAGTGTATCTGAAGTTCCCGTTCCTTTCTCCCTGTTTCCTATTGTGATGAGACTATGTAAATTGGGTGCACATCTAGGTGAAGACGAACAGACATTCTAGGCTACAGCTTTGGGAAGAAAGGGAGGAGAGGAGGCACAGGCTGTTTGGCTCCCTTCAGGGTTGCAGAACCTAGAAAGGCAATCCACTGACATTGTGGGATTGTGGAACAAATATTAGATATACATTTATGAATGAACCACCATAATTTATGAATGAGTACCAGGGATCAAAACAGACTTTGCAGGTTCCTGAATGGGGAAAACTTACGAATGAGCTTGGCTTGTCCCTGATCGTATCATTGGGGTGCTTAGCCATTTCTTTCTAAAATAATTCCTCCAGGGAATTCTGATTAGTAAAATGGATTGCGTAGATTTCCTCTTCTGTGTAACCAGTCTGCTGTGGCTTTGCTAGTTCATGGAGATTCATTTTATATAATTCATTGGGGGAGGTGTACGATTTCCTGATAACCATCTGGTGGCTCAGATTGTTACTAGGTTAACAATCTGGTAACCTATAAAATTCAGATTTTCTCTGAAATACAGCATACGGTAACTAATATTCCTTAGTGGTCTCACCTCCTTGTCAACCAGGCCTGACCTGCAACTCCCATCAAACCACATGAATGGCTATGCTAGTTAAGACTGATGGGAGTTCCATCCAATCGCATCTGGAGAGTTGTAGTTGTACATTCA
Source organism: Anolis sagrei ordinatus (assembly GCF_025583915.1). Lineage (NCBI taxonomy): Eukaryota > Metazoa > Chordata > Lepidosauria > Squamata > Anolidae > Anolis > Anolis sagrei. The sequence goes on along the minus strand of NW_026844366.1, from coordinate 161,763,926 downwards.
ATAGTCTTATCACTCTAAAATATTAAGTACACTTTGTCATGATAATGTTTCACATGGTAAAGATGGCAAACAATGAACTTGTGTGCCATATGGAAAATCTTTACTAGTAGATTTAATTAGACTGATTTTCTCCAATGATCTCATAGCACATCTGTTCCTTTGGTGTGGGTAGGCATGGAGGGGCTTATGTGCTGATGCTATTTTACTTACAATTACCTTTTTGACACAGAGCACTTTTTCAAACACAGAAATGTTGTTTAAATGTTTCTCAGTGACAGAAAGCAGCATTACTCTCTAATGCATCATCATAATAAAAGAGTACAAAACAAAGCAATCAGTTTGTTTTGTATACCTTGTGTCAGCCTGTGCAATACAGTGACAAAAGACTCTAGCAGTTTGGTGGGGGGGCTGGGGTGGAAATACTTTGGAGCTCTTTTATATATGCCCATCCATTTCCCCCTTAATACGAAGAATAATCTTGCTGATAATAGAGAGGCGGTGAACACCGAACCATTAAATTGACAGTGTGATTTATCCCACTTCACACTGCTTTTATAAGCAGAACATATCAGCTTTGCGAGCCTTTCTTCCGCTTCAAAGAATGGTAAGGAATATACCTCTTACCATTACTTATATTGATAAAACACAGCTTACCATCTCTCATTCGCCTCACCCTGATTCTCTTATCACAGCTGAAGTGCAATCGGGATTTGGATGTCTCAGAAAATGATGGCAGCATTTCCAGATGCCAAAACATAAAACGTCCCCGGTCACATGGAAGTGGCAGTCTCATTTTTAACTTTGAAATGAGACTTCAATTGAGAACATTCACTACTTCATTCACATTGCTTAGATTATTGTGGAGAGTGGGATCAGGAATATTCCTTCATAAAATATTTAAACCTCAAACAAATTATATCCGAACATATCTCCTTCTACGTCCCACCTTGGAGTTTAAGATCTTCGGGGGAGGCCCTGCTCTCAGCCCCACCTCTATCACAAGTAAGGTTGCTGGGGACGAGGGACAGGGCCTTCTCGGTGGTGGCCCCTCGCCTGTGGAATTCACTCCCCGGGGAAATTAGGTCATCAACATCCCTCCTCTCCTTCAGAAGGAAGCTGAAAACATGGATATGGGACCAGGCCTTTGGGTAGTCTGGCAGACTGACAAGGTAATGACGACCAGAAATTGGAATGGACTATGGTAATGCTGAATGCACTAATGGATATTAGAACTCGGTGAACGTTGGCCACTAGATTGGCTTTTAATTGTTATTGTTTTAATTTGATTGTTTTTAACTATTGTGGTTATTGCTGTTATGTAATTTATCTGTTGAATTGTTGGCATCGAATTGTGCCGTTTGTAAGCCGCCCTGAGTCCCCCCTTGGGGGTTGAGAAGGGTGGGGTAGAAGTGCCCGAAATAAATAAATAATAAATAAATATTGCGTTATCTGAGCCAGCATGGTGTAGGGATTTGAGCATTGGACGATGACTCTGGAGATCAGGATTTGAATTCCCCACTTGGCCATGAAACCTACTTGGTGATCTTGAACAGGTGACACTCTCTCAGCCTCAGAGGAAAGCAGTGACAAACTTCATCTAAACAAATCTTGCAAAGAAATCCCTGTGGCAGTTCTACCTTTGAGTCACCATAGGTCAGAAACAATTTGAAGGCACACGTCAACATAACAGCAATATCTCCATCCCATCTTTCCTTCAATAAGTTATGTATCTGGCTGTCTTCAGATTATACCATCAAAACAATATTGTATGCTAGATCAGGTTATGAAATAGAGAGAGAAATAGGATGAGGAAGAAAGGGCACTTACTTACTTAAGGTAAAGGTAAAGGTAAAGGTTTTCCCCTGACATTAAGTCGAGTTGTCTCCAACTCTGGGTCTTTCTAAGACAAAGAGCCGGTGTTGTCCATAGACATCTCCAAGGTCATGTGGCCAGCATGACTGCATGGAGCGCCCTTACTTACTTACTTACTTACTTACTTACTAAGGCTACCTTGTAAGTTTCTTTGCTGAGTAGAGTCTTGAGCTTGGATCTTCTCAAGTCCTCAGACTAATATTCCTTTAGCCACTAAACCTTACTGGCTCTCCATGGATTCTGACAAAATCACGCCCCTGTTCTTGGATTGTAACTCACAGCCACCCTCATCAGAAGAGCCAATGGCAAGGAAAGATGGAAATTGCAATCCCACAGCATCTAAAGGGCAATGTATTTCTCACTTGCACTTTGTTCATTAGCTACCCTGCATGGTCACTCAGACCCCTTCCACACAGCTGAATAAAATCCCACATTATCTGCTTTGAACTGAAATATATGGCAGTGTAGACTCAGATAACTGAGTTCAAAGCAGATATTGTGGGATTTTCTGGCTTGATATTCTGAGTTATGTGGATGTGTGGAAAGGTCCTCAGTGTCTTTTTGCTCTGTGTCATAATTTTGGGTGGGGTATGCCTGATAATGATGTTGAGAGGACAAGGAAAAGATTAAGACCTTCCTGCATGCTGTTTTAAACATTCACAGTTTTGCTTTGCTCCTGCATGGTGTTTTATGATTGGCCTTAATGTTAGTATTCTGTGCTACGTGTTTCTGCTGGGAGGCTGAAGAAACTCTTGACCTTCCCTGGAATTCCTTTGGTATGAAATAAAGAGCATAGGAAGCACAACTGAGGATAATTATATACATGGCTGCACCTCCAGATTATTATGCATAGATGGCTCCTTTTTTGTATTTCTAAACCTGTTTACAAAATGCACTTGTTTAGGGTCATGTTGGAGAACTTTGCCATGTTTGCCCTCCAGTTTGCCTCTGGCTAGTTTTTACTCCATAAGCAAAAAGGCAGTTCTGAAAAAAAATGTGGCTATTTGGGAGACTGGGTTAATAATAAGGTGAATAAAAAATATCCTCCCTCAGCCCCAAAGTAAATTGAAATAGACAGCTTGAGTCTTGGGTCTTGATAGCCTTTGAACAAGAGAAACAGGGACTCCTATTTTTCTTGTAAAAGAACAGATAAGGATTTGATAACAGGTTTTGACATAAATGCATTAACATGTATGAGCTTCTCCATTTTTACAGTGGAAAGAACTTCAGATTTAAAACATTTGAATGTTGGAGAAAGCAAAACTGACATATTCCCTTACCCAGGTGAAGGACTCAAGTCCTGAACCCAAAAAAATCCAGGTTTGGCTCCCTGTGTATTTAATTCACAGTGTTGCTGAATCCTGGCAACTCTTTTTATTTTCCTTGAGACAATCCTCGCAATATAATAACAGGAAATTATGGCATGATTTTCTCCATGCCGTTGTTGAATTTACCAAAATGAAAAGAATTTAAGGTCTCAAAAAGCAATAGTAGTAAAGGGTAAAGGTTTTCCCCTGACATTAAGTCCAGTCGTGTCTGACTCTGGGGGTTGGTGCTCATCTCCATTTCTAAGCCAAAGAGCTGGTGTTGTCCATAGACACCTCCAAGGTCTTGTGGCCAGCATGACTGCATGGAGCGCTGCTACCTTCCCGCCGGAGTAGTACCTATTAATCTACTCACATTTGTATGTTTTCGAACAGCTAGGTTGGCAGAATCTGGGGCTGACAGCGGAAGCTCACACAATTCCCCGGATTCAAACCTGCGACCTTTCGGTCAACAAGTTTAGCAACTCAGCAGTTTAACCCACTGTGCCACCAGGGCCAATACAATAAAGAACATCTCTCTACAGCAGTGGTTCTCAACCTTCCTAATACCGTGACCCCTTAATGCAGTTCCTCATGTTGTGGTGACCCCCAAACCAAATTTGGCACAATTACCCAATACACCCAAATTTGCATACTGGTGGGGTTGGGGGGGGGGAGTTGGTTTTGTCATTTGGGAGTTGTAGGTAAAAGTTTTCCCCTGACATTATGTCCAGTCATGTCTGACTTGGGTGTGGTGCCCATTTCCATTTCTAAGCCAAAGAGCCAGCATTGTCCGTAGACACTCCAAGGTCATGTGGCCAGCATGACTGAATGGAGCGCAGTTACCTTCCCACCAGAGCAGTACCTATTGATCTACTCACATTTGCATGTTTTTGAACTGCTAAGTTGGCAGAAGCTGGGGCTGACAGCGGAAGCTCATGCTGCTTCCTGGATTAGAACCTGTGCCCTTTGGGTCAACAAGCTCAGCAACTCAGCGGTATCGTTGTTGGGATTTATTGTTAACCTACAATCAAAGAGCATTCTGAACTTCACCAACAATGTAATTGAAACAAACTTGGCACACAGATATCCCTTGACCAACAGAAAATACTGGAAGGGTTTGGTGACCACTGACCTTGAGTTTTGGAGCTGTAACTCACATCAGGCGAGCACTGTGGACTCAAACAATGATGGATCTGGACCAAACCTGGCAAGAATACTCAATCTGCCCAAATGTGAACACTGGTAGAGTTTGGGGAAATTAGACCTTGACACTTGGGAGTTGTAGTTGCTAGGATTTATAGTTCACCTACAATCAAAGAGCATTCTGAACTCCATCAACGATGGAATGAACCAAATGTGGCACACAGAACTCCCATGACCAACAGAAAATACTGGAAAGATTTGGCAGGCATGGACCTTGAGTTTTGGAATTATAGTTCACCTACCTCCAAAAGCACTGTGGACTCAAACAATGATGGATCCGGACCAAACTTGACACGAATACTCAATACGCCCAAATGTGAACACCGGAGGAGTTTGGGGAGGGGTTTGACTTGACATTTGGGAGTTGCAGCCGAGGCAGCCTTCACACGAGCCCCTCCTGGGCTCCCCCGCAGGCTCGCCAAATGGCGAGGCCGCGAAGGAGCCCAGGGAGGACTCGCGCAAAGGAGCCCCCGGCTGCCTTGCGGCCTCGCCATTTGGCGAAGCCATGAGGGAGCCTTCGCGCGAGCCCCTCCTGGGCTCCCCCGCGCGCTCGCCAAATGGCGAGGCCGCGAAGGAGCCCAGGGAGGACTCGTGCAAAGGAGCCCCCGGCTGCCTTGCAGCCTCGCCATTTGGCGAAGCCATGAGGGAGCCTTCGCGAGCCCCTCCTGGGCTCCCCCGCGCGCTCGCCAAATGGCGAGGCCGCGAAGGAGCCCAGGGAGGACTCGCGCAAAGGAGCCCCCGGCTGCCTTGCGGCCTCGCCATTTGGCGAAGCCATGAGGGAGCCTTCGCGCGAGCCCCTCCTGGGCTCCCCCGCGCGCTCGCCAAATGGCGAGGCCGCGAAGGAGCCCAGGGAGGACTCGCGCAAAGGAGCCCCCGGCTGCCTTGCGGCCTCGCCATTTGGCGAAGCCATGAGGGAGCCTTCGCGCGAGCCCCTCCTGGGCTCCCCCGCGCGCTCGCCAAATGGCGAGGCCGCGAAGGAGCCCAGGGAGGACTCGTGCAAAGGAGCCCCCGGCTGCCTTGCAGCCTCGCCATTTGGCGAAGCCATGAGGGAGCCTTCGCGTGAGCCCCTCCTGGGCTCCCCCGCGCGCTCGCCAAATGGCGAGGCCGCGAAGGAGCCCAGGGAGGACTCGCGCAAAGGAGCCCCCGGCTGCCTTGCGGCCTCGCCATTTGGCGAAGCCATGAGGGAGCCTTCGCGCGAGCCCCTCCTGGGCTCCCCCGCGCGCTCGCCAAATGGCGAGGCCGCGAAGGAGCCCAGGGAGGACTCGCGCAAAGGAGCCCCCGGCTGCCTTGCGGCCTCGCCATTTGGCGAAGCCATGAGGGAGCCTTCGCGCGAGCCCCTCCTGGGCTCCCCCGCGCGCTCGCCAAATGGCGAGGCCGCGAAGGAGCCCAGGGAGGACTCGCGCAAAGGAGCCCCCGGCTGCCTTGCGGCCTCGCCATTTGGCGAAGCCATGAGGGAGCCTTCGCGCGAGCCCCTCCTGGGCTCCCCCGCGCGCTCGCCAAATGGCGAGGCCGCGAAGGAGCCCAGGGAGGACTCGCGCAAAGGAGCCCCCGGCTGCCTTGCGGCCTCGCCATTTGGCGAAGCCATGAGGGAGCCTTCGCGCGAGCCCCTCCTGGGCTCCCCCGCGCGCTCGCCAAATGGCGAGGCCGCGAAGGAGCCCAGGGAGGACTCGTGCAAAGGAGCCCCCGGCTGCCTTGCAGCCTCGCCATTTGGCGAAGCCATGAGGGAGCCTTCGCGTGAGCCCCTCCTGGGCTCCCCCGCGCGCTCGCCAAATGGCGAGGCCGCGAAGGAGCCCAGGGAGGACTCGCGCAAAGGAGCCCCCGGCTGCCTTGCGGCCTCGCCATTTGGCGAAGCCATGAGGGAGCCTTCGCGCGAGCCCCTCCTGGGCTCCCCCGCGCGCTCGCCAAATGGCGAGGCCGCGAAGGAGCCCAGGGAGGACTCGCGCAAAGGAGCCCCCGGCTGCCTTGCGGCCTCGCCATTTGGCGAAGCCATGAGGGAGCCTTCGCGCGAGCCCCTCCTGGGCTCCCCCGCGCGCTCGCCAAATGGCGAGGCCGCGAAGGAGCCCAGGGAGGACTCGCGCAAAGGAGCCCCCGGCTGCCTTGCGGCCTCGCCATTTGGCGAAGCCATGAGGGAGCCTTCGCGCGAGCCCCTCCTGGGCTCCCCCGCGCGCTCGCCAAATGGCGAGGCCGCGAAGGAGCCCAGGGAGGACTCGCGCAAAGGAGCCCCCGGCTGCCTTGCGGCCTCGCCATTTGGCGAAGCCATGAGGGAGCCTTCGCGCGAGCCCCTCCTGGGCTCCCCCGCGCGCTCGCCAAATGGCGAGGCCGCGAAGGAGCCCAGGGAGGACTCGCGCAAAGGAGCCCCCGGCTGCCTTGCGGCCTCGCCATTTGGCGAAGCCATGAGGGAGCCTTCGCGCGAGCCCCTCCTGGGCTCCCCCGCGCGCTCGCCAAATGGCGAGGCCGCGAAGGAGCCCAGGGAGGACTCGCGCAAAGGAGCCCCCGGCTGCCTTGCGGCCTCGCCATTTGGCGAAGCGGTGAGGGAGCTGAGGCAGCCTTCGCGCGAGCCCCTCCTGGGCTCCCCCGCGGGCTGCGAAGGCGCCCAGGGAGGGCTCGCAGCCTTGTGGGCGGGGCCTAAGGAGGCAGCCTCGCGACCCCTCCGAAATGGCCAAACGACCCCCTGGGGGGTCGCGACCCCCAGGTTGAGAACCGCTGCTCTACAGTATGTTTTGCTTTCAAAATAGCACAAAATGTATTTTAAATGTTAATGTACTCACAGCTGTCAATTCAAAGTATAACCATAAATATTCACTATTACATGTACTCATTGAAATGAGAAAGGCTCTTTTTGCATAGGTGCTTTAAAGTATTTTTTTTTAAATAAAATTCCTCTGTTGAAGTACTGCAAGTTTTTGGATTTCCAAAATTTCAAAGATTTTTCCTTTTTTAAAGAAAAAGAATGACTACATGTGATGGTTCTGAATGTGGGCAGCAACATGGCAAGCCCTGGGATACATGCATGAGTGATGGAAAGCCTATAAATGAAACTAGACGATTTGGGATCTAACAGTACAATTTGCTTTGCTTGCAAGACGACCCACATGTCACTCCCCCTTCCCATAACTCATGTGATGAGGTCCTAAGTAAACATGGACTTGGAAGTCAGCATGACAGAGGCATTTTCCTAGGGTCTACTGCCATGTCTTAGTTATTGAGACTTAGGAGGAATGTCTTACTCTCTTGTAAAGCTAGTCTGAATGATAATAGGGAGGGAGGGAGAGAGAAAGAAAGAGTGCTGAGATTGTAAGTGAAGAGATGAAGTCATGAAATGCAAGTAACCTCCATATTACGATTTCGTAGAACTATTTATTGTATCAAATCAATGAGGAATTTACATCTAATTTGAGTTCAACATTTTCCCCTTCCAAAATACTTCCCGGGTCCCTGAATCTCATCTATAGGAAAGAGCCACACTAGTTTAACAGACAGTGGTTCTTTACTCCTATCCCGCACAGTCCACACCACTTGCTTGACTACCATAGATCCTCTGAAGATGCCAGCCACAGATGCAGGTGAAATATCAGGAGAAAATGCTGCTAGAACACGGCCATACAGCCCGGAAACCACACAACACTCCAATAATTGTACTGCTAAGTGTTATAATGTCAAACAATCTGGGGCCTTTTAAGTAGAAGTGTATTAAAATATATTATTTTGTTTGGACCCCACTCTTGAGGGTTTGATCTTCTCTTCAAGAGTAGTCCCCAAAAGAGACAATTTAGTCCTCAAAATACATCTCTAACATCAGTCATCTCAAAACTTATACATTTTTCTGGCATCTTGTGTGCAGTTCTGCTCTTTCCTCTCACATTTTCAAGCTTGTATTTGCATTTTGTTCTGAGGAATATGAAGTGCAAATGCCAAGGAACTTTGGGTCTGGCATTTGAAACCAAGATCTGAATTGAGCAGAAGGCCAACACAATATAGTCTTTTGAGTGCTGGCCTCTCTTGGCCTCAAAGAACAGCAATGGCAACCCCTCTCTGAACAAATCTTGCCAAGAAAACAGGAATTGGGCCATTATATGGTCATCGTGAGTTGAAATTAACTTGAAAGCTCAACAATGCCTTTACAAAAAAGCTTGTCAGTCAATTCCATTGTGTGTGTGTGTGTGTGTGTGTGTGTGTGCGTGTGTGCGTTCATGTATGTATGTATGTATGTATCTATCTATCTATCTATACATACATACATACAGTGTCAGGAGTGACTTGAGAAACTGCAAGTTGCTTCTGGTGTGAGAGAATTGGCCGTCTGCAAGTACATTGCCCAGGGGATACCCGGATGTTTTGAAGTTTTATTATCCTTGTGGAAGACTTCTATAATATCCCCGCATGGGGAGCTGGAGCTGACATAAAGAGCTCATCCACTCTGTCCGTAGATTCAAACTTCTGACCTATTGGTCTTCAGTCCTGCTGGCCCCAGGGTTTAACCCATTGCACTACTGGGGGTTCCATTGAATATAATGAGACCTACTCATGAGCAATTACATATGGCATTGTAGCATTAAATGCTGAAATTGCACACTGCCCATTATTCTGCGTGGTGCTCTGGAAAGGGTTTTCAGAGAGTCCAGGTTGATGTAGGAGGAAAGAAAGGAAGAAGAAGATGTGCGGTAGAAGCTGCCTTTTGCTGTCACAATCGCAAGGTAAAACCCATTTTTGAGTGCTGACTTTTATGATTCTGTTCTGCTGTTACTCTGCCGGTATTATTTTAGATAATCACTGTAAGCTGTGTTCCAAAGGCAACAAGGAGACTATTTATTATCTCCGTTGGTCTTCTTCCAAAAAATTATCTACCTCCAAAAGAAATTGGACCAGAAGGACTTTTGTGGGAGCTTAATAAAGTCTGCTAACCAAATAATTGAATAGGGTGTCTTCCAGTAATATTCCTGTTAGTGAAACTCCGAGATTTTTTTTTTGTTGTTAAAATGTATGGGGAAAATATTTCCACTATGAAATTCTTCACCCGGAGAAGCTGTGTGAGGCACAATGGCCTCTCTTCACACATTTAAGTGCAACAGAGAGAACGTTCTCTATTAAATTGTCCGGCCCTACCTAGTCAACAAAGCAGGTGCCGTATTTCATTTTAGCTGTGGTTGTACAGCATGCTTCCTATTGGTTGGTTGTCTCCCAGAATATGGCTCAATACTCAATAAAGCTTCCTATACAAGATAGCTAGAAAGCATTTGGGAAGCTGAACAAGTGAAATAGCTTGTATAAAATGTAAGATTAACATCTGATTCTTTGCTACATTATTCATTGATTTTTAAATTATCATTTTCTCCAGGCAGGGAAGGTGTTGTTGCATTCTGATCACGGGCGACAAGTAGTAGCTAATGTGATATAACATGTCTGAAAGAGTAAGGGGGAAATCAATTAAAGTGACTACCTGCTGCTTTCACTTTTGATAGCAAAAATCAAATGTGACCTAATATTTCAGGTGTGAAAAGAGAGAACCCAACTGCAAGTGGTCATGTTATCTGTGGAATGCAGCTACTACCTTTTATTTAAAAATTCCTTGAGGTCCTATTGATACAGTTCTCTGCCTGTACTGGGAGGCATTTATTGCACAAGCCGTGCCTCCATCAGAGAAAATCCTGCCAATTACAAATAACGATTGGCAAAAAATGGAATATTAGAATTTCAATGAATAATGATGAATCTACACTAGTTTCAAAGGGATATTTAAAATCATGATTCTGGTCCAGATTTGAAATGACCAGTCGTCCATCTTTATTTATTTTATTTAGAACTTTTATATACCGGTCTTCTCACCTCTAACAAGGGACTCAGGCCAGTTTACCACAAGGGGGTTCATACACAATAGTTTAAAAACATCACATCAATAATACACTAATATAAACACATTAAAGTACTATCATATAATTATATAAAGCCAAGTCGTTAGCATAAAAATCACTATCTTTAGAGCTCCTTTCCATGGTTTCAGTCACTGCTATCGAGGAGACACAGTGGTGCAATGGGTTAAACCCTTGTGCTAGCTGAACTACTGATTTGAAGGTCAGCGGTTCGAATCCACGAGAGGGGGTGAGCTCCCATCTGTCAGCTCCAGCTTCCCATGCAGGGACATGAGAGTAGCCTCCCACAGGATGGTAACACATCCGGCTGGGATTTCTGGGAATTGTAGACCAAAACACCTGGGGACCCTCAAGTTGAGAACCACTGCTCTAGTGTGATGCGGTGTATGTAGGATCCCCATATTATGCCAATTTGGGATCCTATCCAATTTTTGTCCACAAGTGTCCCATTGGTGATAGGTTCATCCACTGTTGACAAAATATCACCCCCTAAGATAGCAAAATGAAGGGTTGCAAACAGAGGCGGCTCTAGATAATTTTCAATGGTAAGCAAACAGAATTTTGGTGCGCCCCCCCCCCAATCACTGATATTGGTAGGTTACATACCTGTGACCATCTTTCTTCGAGTGGTGCTCTGCGAATTCACACTTGTGGAGAGACTGCGCCTGCGCGGGCTCCAACGGAAACTTCTACTTTTAAAACTTTTGAAGTTTTGGCGGTAACCCCGCCCAGCCCCGGCAGGGGATAAAAGGGCGCCCCGCGCGCACCGATCCAATTCCTACGCCGCCACGGTAGCGAGAAATTGGAGGTTTGCTAGAGGGGAGGCTGGGCGGGTTAGTGTGAATTCGCAGAGCACCACTCGAAGAAAGATGGTCACAGGTATGTAACCTACCATTTTTCTTCGTGGTCTCTGCGAATGCACACTTGTGGAGACTAGCAAGCTCAGGTCCCGGAGGCAGGAAGTAAGCAAACCGACCATTGAAATCAAGGGCCAAACAATTTTATTAAGTGCACAAAAAACAGTCATGAACAAAAGATTGTAATCACTTCCAAAGAAGGGCATAGTGCATAACAAGAGGATGCAATCACTTCCAAGGAAGGGCACAGTGCATGAGCTTATGGGAGTACGTGATCCTCCCGGTCACTGAAAGCGACCAACAATTGAGTAAACTTATGACCCTTGAAATAAAGCACATGGTGATTATTGAGGACACTCATAACAATGAGGGCACATTCAGCAGCAATGTTACAACAGTTACCGCAAGAGAACAACACATTAGTAAGGCAAAAAGCATCGATAATGACAGAGAATACCCGTAATGGGCCCATTAAGACCATAGTATTGGCTGCCTGTGCTACGGGTAGTAAGGCATCAAGTGTAAAGGTGCAACTTTATTCCCTCAACGAGAAAAACAATTTTCAAGCAATAAACATGTCAAAGAACATTCGCAATAATACACGGTATCGACAAAGGAACATGTCGGCATGTATCACACATTCCGTCCCAGGACCTAAGGCGGATCTGAGCCCAGTACCGCCCTCCCAAAGGCCATGTCAGGTGTAAACCTAGTGTTCAACCTGTAATGAGTCACAAATGTCTGGGGATTTTTCCAAATGGCCGCCTTGCAAATAGCGTCCAGGGGGATCCCCTTTAGGAAGGCTGTCGAAGCCGCCATAGCCCTGGTCGACCGGGCCCGGACGACCGAGGGTGGTAGTTGTCGAGCCAGCTGATAGCAGAGTTCGATGGCCGAGGTAATCCAGTGGGACAAACGTTGCGCCGAGATCGGCAGGCCCACTTTGTCAGGAGCATATGCCACAAAGAGTCTATGCGACCGCCTAGACTGGGCAGTTCTGTCCCTATAACACAGTAATGCTCTCCGCACATCGAGCATATGAAGTCTCTTTTCCCTCGGGGTCGAGGGGGATTGACACAAGGAGGGAAGAACAATGTCTTCATTGACATGGAAGGGGGACACGACCTTGGGGAGAAATGTCACATCTGTGCGGAGAACTACCCTGTCCTCGTGGACAACCAAATAGGGTTCGTCCACCCGTAATGCTGCCAACTCCGACGGCCGACGGGCTGAGGTGATGGCAACTAGGAAGGCTACCTTCCATGACAACAACCGAAGGTCACTTGAAACCAAAGGCTCGAAAGGCGGTTGCACGAGCCTAGCCAGTACGAGGTCCAGGTCCCACCCCGGAGTCGGAGACCGAACCGGGGGATGCAAGTTGTTGAAACCTCTTAAAAAAGATTTCACAGAGCTGTCCCTGAAGAGGGAGGCTTCCCCCGTTCA